>JAFBJW010000628.1:0-132793 GCA_016785235.1 Pseudorhombus dupliciocellatus | reverse complement strand
GGTCCCCCCCCCCCCCCCCCCCCAGTGTCTTCATGTGGTGGACGTCCAGAGTGGACGAGCAGTCAAAGCTCCGTGCAGCACGCAGCCAGTCGCACCATCTTGCCATGTCCTCCGGGCTCAGCTGATGTTTGTTTACTTGCCACAGTTTGACAGTTATTCTTCAAATGTTTCATTTGTTTCTGGGCTCCACCCCTTTCCTCCCTGTGTGCATCTCTGAGCTGTGATGTGATGTGAACAGGGCGTGAGTCAACAGTCGTCAGTGTGTCTGTTTATGGCTGAATTGCTCTCTCTCTCTCTCTCTCTCTCTCTCTCTCGTGCTGGGTGGGGACGACTGTTGTGTCAACAGACAGTGGCGT
Organism: Pseudorhombus dupliciocellatus; assembly: GCA_016785235.1. Classification (NCBI taxonomy): domain Eukaryota; kingdom Metazoa; phylum Chordata; class Actinopteri; order Pleuronectiformes; family Paralichthyidae; genus Pseudorhombus; species Pseudorhombus dupliciocellatus. Next base: position 132,437 of record JAFBJW010000628.1, on the reverse strand, counting down.
TAATCCACGACCCGAGGGCTAGGGTTAGGGTTAGGGTTGCACCTAGCTGAGCATGTTCCCAGGAACCAGTTTGGTTCTCCAGCGGCACTGAGCCCAGCTGGAGCCACGTCGCTGCGTCCCTGAACTCCTCTGCTAACGTTCAGAGTTTACTAGCAGCTGCTCGCCGCTCTGCGCGTGTCCTCCTGCAGCCGACATGAGAAACTTGCTCGGCGGCGCCATGATCGCCACGATAGCCCCGCCCCTGGCTCCTGACGCTCAGCTGCGGTGTTATGCACCTGGAGCCAGTTCTGTGTTGGTGGAAACAGAGATGACTGGTTTCTAACTGGGCGGCGGCAGCAGCGGCAGCAGCAGCAGCTCGGGGGAGGAGCCGTGTATGTGAGCCCCGTGACAGTAAGGGTGTCACTGCACCCACAGGAGACTGAAATCTAATCCATGCCTGAAGTGACATGAAGGCACAGCACGAGGACCCTGGCCTTATATTTTTACAACATTGATAAAGGTTACCAATGTTTGAGCTCCTCCCACATGGCCCTGGACAGAGATTACCTCTGCTGCCAAAGGCCAGCGTCCAATGATTGGAGTGAGCGGGAGACTTTGCACCGTGTTGTTGTTGGTGCACGCTAATCTAAATGTGTGTGACTCTCTGTCGATCATGACCAGCGTTGCCTCTGACCCACGCAGGTGAAGCGAGAGGTGGGTGACGTCAGCATCCTGGTGAACAATGCTGGCATCGTTACAGGAAAGAAGTTCATGGACGCCCCAGACGCCCTGATCGAGAAGACGGTGGAGGTCAACGCCATGGCTCACTTCTGGGTCAGTAAGCTCCGCCCAGCTTTGACCGGGCAGCCAGATCATGCCACAGTGTGTTTACGTGTAGTACAATAACATGCTCACGCGTGGATTGGTGGAATAGAATCGTGACGCTTCCTCTCTGCTCAGACGTACAAGGCCTTCCTCCCCGCCATGATCGCCAACAACCACGGGCATCTCGTCAGCATCGCCAGTTCTGCCGGGCTCATCGGAGTCAATGGATTGGCAGGTGTGTGTTCACTCCTTCGCTTGTTATCATGTTAGCGATGCAGTCATCACATGGACGTTATGATTGTAAATAGGCTCAAAATAAATGCTAACATTAATTCTTTAAAACCCTTTACTGGGGGACTCTCGCTGTAGCGTTACAGAGGAAGCTCCCTAACCCTAACTCTAATCCTAACCCTATTAGCCAGGTTAACCCTAACCCTATTAGCCAGGTTAACCCTAACCTTAACCCTAACAGCCAGGGTAACCCTAACCCTAACCTTAACTCTAACCCTAACCCTATTAGCCAGGTTAACCCTAACACTAACTCTAACCCTAACCCTATTACTAACCCTAACCTTAACTCTAACCCTAACCCTATTAGCCAGGTTAACCCTAACACTAACTCTAACCCTAACCCTATTAGCCAGGTTAACCCTAACACTAACTCTAACCCTATTAGCCAGGTTAACCCTAACCTTAACAGCTGATGCCCGCCCCTCAAACATGGGCGAGAGTAAGTTGTGGCCCCAGGCGAAGGAGAAATGCTTCCAACCAGGCAGTGGTCTGACCTTTAGCTTCAGATGACATTAAAGAGTCTTGAATTTGACTTGAGCCTGGAACCACGCGGCTTTGCTAACGCACACCTTGAGCAGGTTATCTGAGGTCAGTGACTGAAAGAAGCATCCTAGTCTGGACGCACCTGTCCCCCCACTGTGCCTCGAAGCATCAGAAGTCTCTTTCTTGGTTTAATTCTCTTGCCACTGACTGAGCATTTTCTTGAGTGGTTGCCGTGCACGTGGGATGGTTGGCAGTGCCCCCTCCCTCTCACCTACGTGTCACAAAGGTCACATGATGCAGCAGCTCAGGTCATCGTCACTGCTCATGTGAAGCTGATGCGGGTGTCCTGGGAAATACATAATAAGCAAGAGAAAGTGCTGTCCCCTCTGTCCCCTCACTGTCCCCTCACTGTCCCCTCTGTCCCCTAGACTACTGCGCCAGTAAGTTTGCAGCCGTCGGCTTTGCAGAGTCCGTGGGTCTGGAGCTGCTGGCGATGGGGAAGGACGGCGTCAAGACCACCATCGTGTGTCCGTACTTCATCAACACTGGCATGTTTGATGGCTGTCAGACCAAGTAGGTCACTTGTTCCGATAAAATAGAGGTTAAGAAAAATGACCACTTGATTGACACGCGATGTCACCGTGGACATTTCCAACGTGAGCAACGGGAACGGTTCCATGTTGTTGCTGGTCCTGCTGTGACCTTTGACCCAGCCCTCCTCAGCTCCACTCTTCCCCATCTCTCTTTCTATTCTCTCCCCTCTTTTCCTCCCACCTTTCCTCTCACCCTGAGCGCCAGAGGCGGGTGGCGCCCGAGGTTTTTCCAGCCATCGCAGTTTGAACAGAGTGGGTGAAGTGTAGAAATGTGCTCTCATAAATAGCCAAGGGAAGCACACGCAGCTGGTCCAGCGTAGCCACGGGCCCGAATGATTCAACATGTATATGATGCTCTATATAGAGAGAGAGAGAGAGGATGGAAACAGTGCCACTGCCAAAAACTGAGGAACCGTATTTCAGTTTTTATTTTGCGTCTCTTCACTGTGTGTGACATGTCAAAGGTTTACCCTCTGTCTTAATCCCAAGCTTTAGTTTTTATGGCCAGATCGTTGAAGAAAACCAAATGTAGATTTATTCTGAGCGGAAACAGAAGTGCAGTGCTGACATGTCCGGGGGCTGTTTTTCCAAAGTGTTAGGAGACAGTGTCCATCTTTATCTCCGTCTTTCTGCTTTCGTCCATGCGTCAGCCCCCCGGAGCCACCGGGACGCACGCTCCACGCCGGCGCCAACACCTGGCCTGTCACTTCCTGCTGCTCACGTTTGAACGCCAGAGTTCCTTAAAATAACCCTAACGTCATCAGAGAGGCTCTGACCTGCTCGCCAAATGTTGACAGCATCTTTGAGGTGTCTGGCCAGGTGAGGGCAGGTACATGCTCAGACCAGCACTGTCAAAATCTACGTGCACTGTGACCGTTGCCATCACCAACAAATAAAATCGCAACACGTTGTTGGGTACAGGCACGACACAGAGGGAAGATGGCGTTTCCTGTTCCTTATTAGCAGCGCTCACAGAACAGTTGGCTCCTTCCTCCTTCAGTGCACGGTGTGTGTGTGTGTGTGTGTGTGTGCAAGGCAAAATCAAAATTATTGTGCACGTGCACTCATTTCATTTCCTTTGATTTGAGTGCACGTGGTTCTGAGCTGCAGGGTGTTCTCCAGAGGAGGTGCGTTCAGGAGGTTCTGATCCGCGCTCCCTGCTGGATTTCCCACGAGGCCGTGGGCTCGGGGACACTGCTGCTCCTTCATGCCTGTTGTGGTCCTCGCCAGGTGGCCGACGCTGCTGCCCATCCTGAGTCCAGAGTACACGGTGCAGAAGATCATGCACGCTGTGCTCACAGACCAGGTGTTCCTGATGCTGCCCAAGACCATCTACTTCATCACCGCGCTCAGGAAGTAAGTGTCCTTCCGTGCACGCTCATGCCGTCTCCTCGTGCATGTGACTGACCTGTGCCGCTGGTCACACCTTGACCTTCAGCTCACGATGTCTGTGACACAGTGAGTGTGTGTCAGCTGATTCACGCTCCCGTCGTCTGTCTGTCGAAACAACGAGGGCGCACACACACACACACGTGCAGCTTATCATTGCGTTGGACAGATGTGGATCTTGAATGAACGTTGCTGCCTGCAGAGTCACGTTGGAACATTTCATGTGTCTTTCTGTCCTGTCCTCCGTCGCCGTCCTCCCAGTGTTCTGCAGTGGAAGCTCACCGTCGTCCTCGGCTCTTATCTGGGACTGTCAGTGGACGCAGCCCGTCTCAGCCCGTCTCAGCCCGTAGGCCGTCAGAGAGCGGAAGCGCGCAGCAGCTATATGCAAAGTGTTTATGGGTGATCTCATTAAAGCATCTGGACGCCGTGCAACACCTGGGCAGATGCTTCTCACACCCAAGGCTTCATTTCACTGGCCATCATGTTATTTATACAACAACCCCAGAGCCACATTTATTGATCCATCCACAGTCCTGACTGACTCACACTGACACTGCGACACTTGCAGCTCCACCTGAGGCTCAAATGAGTGGCATTAGAAGCTGCAGCGACTGGTCTGACTGAAAGCAACCCTAACCTAACCCACCAGGCAGACGCTGGTCAATGAGCCACGCTGACAAATCAAGACCATATGTTTTGTCATGTGTTGGATGAATGTCAGTTTAATGAGTTCAAATCCATCCCAGAGGCTCAAGTGATAACACGCAGCGTTCACAGGAGGTCGACCCACCAATTACCTCGTCGCTACGGAAACCTGACCTCTCCTCCAGCGCAGATATGAACACATTGAGGTCACTGGTTGAGATGTTAAATAAACATTGGTTACTACAGCAATAAACCTGGATCTGTGTCTAACGCTGCTGCAGGTGAATCACTGAGAACAGTTCAGCTCCATCGAGTTTGAAGACGTCATACGAAAATACTGGGTTATTATTTAAAAGGAATTTAGGAAGCTGACCCTCGGTTTGAAGTGTACTTTGGAGAAATCTGTAGGAATGTGCCAAGCAGCTCAATCACCATCTGATTAACTGGTTTCACTTGGTTTATTATTTGAAGCACCTTGTTTGGTGACGTCAGCTGTCACTGTTTTCACTGCCAGGCACAAACGTGACTGACTTCCCTTTATTTCTCCTCCATTTATTGACCTCGTTATCTTTATACACGTTAAGTAAACGTCAAGGCCAGATCCAAGTTCATTTATTTCACAAGCAGTGGCTTGACAGAAGGAAATGTACAATGGAAGGAGGTGAGGAAAGGACACACAGAGACCAAAGAAACGCTTCGAGACAACAGAAGCGTGAATTGTTTGAAGAGCGATGCAGAGCCGTGCACAGCCGTGCACAGACGAGCTGATGCAGCACACGGTGTGTGATGTGTGTGTGATCTTAATAAGTGTCTGTGTTGTGTTTCCTGAGCAGCATCCTCCCCACGAAGCAGAGCCTGGTGCTGGGCCACTACCTGGGAGCCTTCAACCTCATGGACACGTTCAGGGGACGCAGCAAAAAGCAGGAGTGATGGAGCTGCTGCGACCCCCTTTAGTCCGTTCAAATGATATAAGCCACCAGTTAGATTTTATCATTCGGAGATTGAGGCCTATGCCATGAGTGACTTTTTTAAACTGATTTCAGCAGCCAGTATTCCTGGCTGAATATTATCTCAAATATTCAATGTTGCATTAACGATGTTTTTAACCTAGCTCAGTGTCATTTCACGCACGGCTCATCCTCAGGGACCGTGAACTCTCAGGGCTGCAGGTGAATAGCTCCCCCTTTGTTGTCTGGGGAACTGAGGTGGAGCAGCAAACAGAGGCAGTCACACAATTCTAAATAAACACTAAAAAGGAGCAACAACCGGTTCTGTAAATACACAGATAAACGTTGATGTGCAGGTGTCGTCTGCAAACTGTTTCCAGCACAGTTTGACAAACGTGTCCCAAACTGCTCCGCGGCAAATGTCAGACAGATTAGTGCTAAATTAGTGGCGGCTCAATGGAAGCAGACTTCAGCTCGATCCGTTAACGTTTCGTTTCCTGCCGTGTTGCGCCTGCCACGAAGCTGATGTTGACGTGCACAGCTGTGTTGATGCAGGAGTCACAGCAGCTCAAAGTACGTTTCAGTCATTTCCACAAAGATTTCAAGAGTCCTCTGTCAACTCAAGAAGTACTTTTCCAAGCTCTCAGTGTGTGTAAAGGCAGTATTACCATGACACGTTTCATCCTGAGAATGTGCTCGGCAATAAACCGTCCTCTGCTTCAGCCTCTGGCTCAATGTTTTCATGTTTTCATGCTCACTTTGTTGGAATCAAAGAGACACGCCCACGTCCATGGCTCACGTCCGTCCTCAACCAACAAACGGCTCGTGCACCTGCAGCCCCATTCTTTCATTTATATCGTCTCTCGCTGAGAAACAAACCACCGCTTCTAAAACGAGACAAGTGACGGCTGATTCTGAGCCTCTGATGTGACAGCAGAGGACAGGACAGAAGAGGACAGGAGAGGGGCAGCAGCTGCTGACCACCAGAAACTGTTCCCTAACAGTTCCCACACACAGCAGCATGCTGATAGACCACTGTCCTCTGTCCTCTGTCCAGATATTCCAGCACTGCAGATGAAGCAAGGCTCTCGCTGGCGTTAATGAGGTGGAGCTGCTGTTATCACATGATCAGAAATGATTCAGGGGCCTGTCAGTTCATTCATTCTTGTTTGCTCAATTTCTGTTCGTCCCCTGCGACCTCTGCCCTCCCCAGATGTGTCTGCTTCCCTACTCAGACGTCGACTGGCCGCTGCGACGCATGGATCAAAGCGGGGCGGCTAATAAAACGTCCATGTGATGGTTCTGCAACAATCCAATTATTTCCAATGGCTGGAAGGAACCGATAAATCCAGAGAGACATTCTTTTTGTCAGTGTTCCCTGAATGGATCGAACCGTGGAGGATAAATAACCTTTTATAGTCGTCCTAGGGTTAGTTTGACTGTAGCGTGACTACAGATCACTGTGATGTCATCACATGTTAACGATGCTGATTGTTATAATAGCAGAAGATGCTAACTGATTGGAGGTCCCTTTCCAACAAAACACTGAAGCATTCGACGTGCTTTGAATATTCCCAGCGGCGTGAAGATGGATTCATTTTAATTGTCATGAATTTACCACACACACAAAAAGATGGAACCCAATGAGCAAGAAAACCTCCTGCCAGGAGTGTGTGAGCTGCTGCTGCCGCCCTGTGGACGTGTTGGAGATGCATCAGGACATGTTGTTGCATTCAGTCTATACATTTGACATCTTTTGTCCCCTCTGCTGACCACTGCTGTCACACACACGCTCCAGATGGAAGTTGACCAGCAGCTGCAGTACATGAAGTACACCCAGTACTTGGTACTACTCTCTCCTCCAAATCCAGTTTTAATGTGCAACCTCTGCATAGTGTATATATATATATATATATATATATATATATATATTGAATGTGTCCCCACGCCGTGAGACAGACCGATGGAGGAGGTCAAACCGTTCTGACCTCAGCACCACTGGGGTCAACCGCTCACCGGGACCAAACTGTCCCTCTGAGTGTTCAGGACAAAAGACAGAGGACGACCAGGACAGACCAGGTGAAATAAGGACAGGAGACAGCGGTGAGGAGGAAACGAGGTAGGAGGAGCCAAGGAGAAGAGAAAGGATGGGGCGCTTAAGAAGAGGAGACCGGAAGTGGCGAGAGCAGGAGGGGGAGGAGCAGCTCCCTCGTGCACGGATGGCGCCGCACCGGTACACGCCGGGCCGATCGGCCGCGGTGCACAGCGAGGCAGCGGCAGCAGGACGCTACGGTGAGTGACGTCACGAGCATGCCTCATCAGGTGCGCCCTGAATTGAGTCCACATTAGAGCAGGTGTGTGTAACTGTGACGTGTCTTGTCCAGTTGAGCTGACAGCAGGACCCAGATTAGCAGAGGATCAGCTCAGTAATGCCACCAGCTGACCTCAGGTCTGTTCACCAGGGTCACTGCCTTAGAACTACATATGACCATATCATCCATGTCTCGATGTGTGACTGCTGAAGAGACCCTGAGGTGGGTGTGTCTACAGCCCCTCCTTGCTGTAGAAATGATTGTTCAGGGTCAGGGTTAGGGTCAGGGCTAGGGTTAGGGTCAGGGTTAGGGCTAGGATCAGGGCTAGGGCTAGGGTTAGCGCTAGCGCTCAACTTGGCTGTGCATCCAGGAGACAGCCGACCCCGTGACCTCTGTGTTCAGCCAGCAGACTGTAGTGCAGCCCCCCTCCTCTCCCCTCTGTACCACAGGATATAAACACGCGTGTGGTGGCGTGCACTGAACTCTGGGTAATCCTGGGAAACAAAGGATGGACACAGGACACACACTCTGTCATGTTTCATGCTGTTGGACAGTGGACACACGTTGAATATCCAATCACTGCGTCAGGAGGCAGGGGGGCGGGGCTATGGTTGTAAACAGTAGCGGTCGCTGGAGGAGGAGGAGCCCCGGTGCTTCTATGGTCGTCTGCAGAAATCCAGGGGAGACTGGGCGGAGCCTGTGGACCACACTGGGCCCCTTCACCTTCTCCCCTCTCTGCAGGTGTGTGTTGGACTTAGCTGGATTAACAGTTGTACCCGCTGTGTCTTCCAGGAGAAGCTCACAAGTTCGACCCGTCCTTCAGAGGCCCCGTCTCCAGAAGGTAACGAGCAGCAGGGGTGGTCACGTGGTCGGGTTAGCTATCAGAGACGAATCATGCTTCTTTAAGATGAGTCCTTGAATCGTGTGACCTGAACATGTGACCTCTGACTGGAATCATTGGTTTTATCGTGTGTGACACGTCTCCTGTCTCTCGCTGTAGAAGCTGCACTGATGTCCTGTGCTGTCTGTTCTTCATTGTTGTCCTCCTGTCATATGTGGCGCTGGGGACAGTGGGTGAGTGACACACACACAGTGCTGCTTCAAAACAAACTAGCTCCACTAACCCAGGCGTTATCCTCCGCCACCAGCACAGCACCTGTGTGTGTGTGTGTGTGTGTTCGTGGTGACATCATCCCATGGACAGCATATTTCCTTCTTTGTACAGACCAGCACTTTATCTGTGCACACACTCCGTGCACACACACGCACACACACTTTCTAATGCGTTCCTATCTTGGATGTGCACGCTGAAACACACGTGCACACAGCGCAGCTCCAGACACAGATGACATCACCCTCATACTTTGCACTTATACCACATCTCCTTTATTCCTCACACACACACACACACACACACACACACACACTCTGCAGTGCACAATAACTGTGGCTGTGTGAGAGCGTGCACGCTGACTGTGCTGTGTCCGTCTGCTCAGCCTGGCTCCACGGGGACCCCAGGAAGGTTCTCCACCCAACAGACAGCTACGGCCACGTCTGCGGCCAGTAAGTCACCACCTCACTCCTCCACTGGGTTAGGGTTAGGGTTAGGGTTAGGGTTGACAGATGATCGTTAGGGTTAGGGTTAGGGTTGACAGGTTAGGGTTAGGGTTAGGGTTGACAGATGATCGTTAGGGTTAGGGTTAGGGTTGACAGATGATCGTTAGGGTTAGGGTTGACAGATGATCTTTAGGGTTAGGGTTGACAGATGATCTTTAGTCAAACTATTTAGTTAGGCTTGGGACCACCAGGCCAGATGTTTATCCAGGTCTGAGCTCCACAGCAGCATTATCTGATCACATGATTAAAAGCTGGAGAGAGTGATGGTACGGAGGGGGAGGGGCAGTGATAGTAGTGAACAATGCCAGGCTTTATTTGCAGGAACAAGCCCGTCCTGTTCTACTTCAACATCTTGAAATGTGCCAACCCAACGGTCCTGATCCACCTGCAGTGCCCCACGACGCAGGTACGGCGCCACACACAGCTCCTGATAGTTCGCTGCCAGTGAACGCGGCGGCGGTCCCTGAAAGCATCGTGTCGTTCCAGATGTGCGTGTCGCGCTGCCCTGACAGGTTGCTCACCTACAGCGAGATGCAGCTGCAGCACAGACTCAACAGGAGCCACTGGGAGTACTACAGACAGTTCTGCAAGCCCGGATTTAACGACCCTGAAAAGGTGCTGCTATCATGAGGACACACACGTGTAGACACCACGAGGACACGCACGCATGAACACCTTGCTCCTCTGCCCCGTGTTTCCAGCCAGTGTCTCAGGTTCTGAGAGACGAGGACTGTCCCTCCATGATCGTCCCCAGCAGAGCACGTAAGGCTTCGACATCCACCCGCCTCAGTGACCGTGGCCCCGCCCCCTCTCATCTTTGTGTCTCAGTTCTCCGCAGATGTCTGCCAGACTTCACCGCTCTGAATGGGACTGACGCCGTGGCCCACGGGACTCTGGAGACGGCCCGCGGCGTGGGCGAGCTCCGCCATGCTGCCACGTACGGCCACGGTCACAGTTACGAGCTGGTGTACCGTATCTACAAGTTAAGTCACTTGTCTCCCCACTGAGCAGGGCGACAGCGGGACTGGCGGACGCTAAGGAGATGGGCGTAAAGATCATGGAGGACTACTGCCAGTCGTGGCCTTGGATCATCACGTAACTACAAACTGCTCTGTGCTAGTTAGTTCGTGTGCCCAGTTCTCCCAGTCCCCCGGGGTGTGTACCTGTAGTAACTGTGTGTGCTGACAGGGGTCTGCTCGTAGCCCTGGCTGTCAGCCTGATCTTCGTCCTGCTGCTGAGGGTCACAGCTGGGCTGCTGCTGTGGACCGTCATCATCACCTTTGTGCTCCTGCTGGCGTACGGTGTGTGTGCTGTCACGGCCATTCATGCCTGGGTCTGGCTGCTGCGCCCCAATCATGAGTGTGTGTGTGTGTGTGTGTGTGTGTGCAGGTATGTGGTACTGCTCGCTGGTCTGGTCGCGGCTTGAGCACACACCAGGCTCTGATGTGGCCATCACAGAGGTGGGCTTGCAGAGTGACGTGCAGGTGTACTTACAGCTCAGGCAGACGTGGATCATCTTACGTGAGTGTTTGTGTGTGTGTGTGTGTGTGTGTGTGTGTTGGCTGCAGAACTGCTCTCAGAAAGAAACACAACGTCCATATACATGTGGCAATATATGCAGTATAAATATACACACGCCCCCATGGAGTAACTTTGAGTCAGTGCCACTGAAATGGCTGGGACCTGTATATAACACATGCAGTATGTATGTAATACATGCAGTATAGTATGCAGTGTAGTATATAATACATGCAGTGTGTATATAATACATGCAGTATAGTATGCAGTGTAGTATATAATACTTGCAGTATAGTATGCAGTGTAGTATATAATACATGCAGTATAGTATATAATACATGCTGTGTGTATATAATACATGCAGTGTAGTATATAATACATGCAGTATAGTATGCAGTGTAGGATATAATACATGCAGTATAGTATGCAGTGTAGTATATAATACATGCAGTGTGTATATAATACATGCAGTATAGTATGCAGTGTAGTATATAACACATGCAGTATGTATGTAATACATGCAGTATAGTATGCAGTGTAGTATATAATACATGCAGTGTGTATATAACACATGCAGTATAGTATGCAGTGTAGTATATAATACATGCAGTGTGTATATAATACATGCAGTATAGTATGCAGTGTAGTATATAATACATGCAGTATAGTATGCAGTGTAGTATATAATACATGCAGTGTGTATATAATACATGCAGTGTAGTATATAATACATGCAGTATAGTATGCAGTGTAGTATATAATACATGCAGTGTGTATATAATACATGCAGTGTAGGATATAATACATGCTGTGTGTATATAATACATGCAGTATAGTATGCAGTGTAGTATATAATACATGCAGTGTGTATATAATACATGCAGTGTAGGATATAATACATGCTGTGTGTATATAATACATGCAGTGTAGTATATAATACATGCAGTATAGTATGCAGTGTAGTATATAATACATGCAGTGTAGGATATAATACATGCAGTGTGTATATAATACATGCAGTGTAGTATATAATACATGCAGTATAGTATGCAGTGTAGTATATAATACATGCAGTGTGTATATAATACATGCAGTGTAGTATATAATACATGCAGTATGCAGTGACGTCATGAAGTACCTCTGCATGGTGTCAGTGAGCCATATGTTTCATGCTTTTGTTTCCGTCAGTGGTGTCTCTGGGAGTGACGGAAGCTTCCGTCCTGATGCTGCTGATCTTCTTACGAAGACGAGTCCGCGTGGCTGTGGCGCTGCTGCGAGAGGCCAGCAGGTGCGGCCCGCATCACACGTGACGCTCACGGTTTCTAGGACGGCGTGATGGCGTGACGCCTGCTCCCTCGGTCTGATCTTGCAGAGCTGTCGGGCACATCGCGTCCACGCTGGTGTTTCCGGTTGTCACCTTCCTCCTGTTGGCTGTGTGTGTGTCGTACTGGGCAGCCGTCGCTGTGTATCCTTCATCGGAGCTTAGCGCACGAACGACGCCGGCCGCCGCTCAGATGGCTCTTTAACTGGTGCTGTGACTCAGGTACCTGGCGTCCTCAGGTGAAGCCGTCTACAAAGTGACGTCGCCCTCTGTGAGCTGCCCCTACGCCAACAGCACATGCGACCCCGAGGTAGCGTACGCACCTGTGAGGCTCATGCTGTCAACATCTGACTTCATCGTGGTTCAAGCTGCAGCTATGAAGCTTCAAAGGCCCAAACAGTCATTGATAATTAACCCATCAGCTCTCTCTCCTCCTGTGACTTGGTTTGTCCACGGATCCTTAAAAAGGCTTTGAATTCAGGGATCTAAAAATCAGGCCTGAGCTGGTGTCTTACATCATCTGTCTTCAGTGGTAACATTGATTATTTCAAACTCCGACCCAACACGGCTGCAGTCAGTGCTCTTCGATGTCACGTCAGACAAGACGATGCATTCAGGCGTGCTGTGAGTCGCTGAGTCACTGCCCTGTGTCTCTGGCAGACCTTCAACAGGACCAAAATCTCCACGTCGGCGTCCTGCCTGGGTTCTCGGTGTCAGTTCGCCTTCTACGGAGGGGAGAACTCCTACCACCGCTACCTCTTCCTCTGGCAGCTCTTCAACCTTCTCGTCTTCCTCTGGCTGGTCAACTTCAGTCTGGCCCTGGAGCAGTGCACGCTGGCAGGGACGTTCGCCAGCTACTACTGGGCGAAGAGGAAGCCTCAGGACATCCCGGGGTGTCCCCTCCTGCTGTCGTTCATCAGGGCTGTCAGGTCAGGAGACCCTCGCTGGACGGTGCGGAGATGGACGTGGAAGTAACATCTGCTGTTTGTCTGCATGCAGGTATCACACGGGGTCTCTGGCTTTTGGAGCTTTGATTCTCTCAGCTGTCCAACTCGTGCGGATCATCCTGGAATACCTGGACCAGAAACTAAAAGGTTCACACACACACACAAGCTTTCAGGTGAATGAAAAGAAGGCTCAGCCGGCCCGTAGGACCAATCGGAGGCGAGGGGCGTAAACACAGGAGGAGGGGGAGGAGTCTGAAAGAGAGCAGCACACTCCAAAGATCGTGTTATATCCTGTCAGGGCGGGTCGAGCTAAACGCAGACGCTTCGTATGACACAACCGCTGCGCTGATGCTGCGCCTTCATCCCGGCAGGTGTGGACAACAGCCTGTCCCGGTTCCTGTTGTGCTGTCTCAAATGCTGTTTCTGGTGTCTGGAGAGAGTCGTGCGCTACCTTAACCGTAACGCTTATATCATGGTAAGCAGGACGGTCACGAGCAGCACTGATGCACGCGTCATTTCACCAACCGCTGTTCCCTCCTTTGTCCACCAGGTGGCCATCTACGGCAAAAACTTCTGCAGCTCAGCCAGAGAGGCCTTCTTCCTTCTGATGAGAAATGTGGTGAGGTGAGGTCGTCTGTGGTGTGGATCCATTTTCATGTTTAGGGTTAGAGAGCCTTAGAGAGGCCGAATCCTTGTACACGCGCTTTGACTGGTCAGTGATGGAGCACGTGTGTGCGGGACCTTGACATCATAACCTTTGGATCCAGAACGTTAGGCTGAAGGCGGAGGTCATGTCTGTGTGCTCAGGCTGACATCAACCACTGCTCCCACAGGGTTGCAGTTCTGGACAGAGTGGCAGACCTCCTGTTGTTTCTGGGCAAACTGCTGATTGCAGGAGGAGCTGGTAAGAAGAGCCAGCAGTCATCAGTGTGTGTGCACGTGTGTATGTAGCATCAGCTGTGTGTGTGTGTGTGTGTGTGTGTGTGTTTACAGGGGTTATTGCCTCCTTCTTGATCACTAAGAAGATCCCTGTTATCCAGGAGGAAGTGCCACATCTGAACTACTCCTGGCTCCCCCTGCTGGTCAGACTCACTCTCTCTCTCTCTCTCTCTCTCTCTCTCTCTCTCTCTTTCTTTCTCTCTCTCTCTCTTTTAAAGACCCCTAACACGCCCTCTCATTTTAGACGGTGGTGATTGGTGCCTATGTGATTGCACATGGGTTTTTCAGCGTCTATGCGGTTTGTGTGGAAACACTCTTCCTCTGCTTCTGTAAGTCTGATGCTAGTACAGAACACACCTACACTCACGCAGCAGTGCTAATCACTGCTCCGGTCGACAACTGTGTTGATTAGCTTTTCAATTCATGAAACGTCCAAGGAAACAGTGTAACACGACCATAATTCCGTTCCATTTTCTTCCAAGTTGTTATTTTCAGAATGCTGCAGCTTCCTGGAAAAGATTCTGCAGCTAGATCTCCACATAAGGGCTCTGACTGGACCACATCTCTTTAATCAGCACTAACCTCTGCTTCTCTCCTTGTTTCCTCGTCACCCTGCTGTCCTGCTCTTCTTCCTCCCCTTCGTGACCCATCCACTCGTTTAACGGGCCGACCAGGCGATGACTTGGAGAGGAATGATGGGAGCGCAGAGAAACCTTTCCTCATGTCTCCAGAGTTGCACAGAATCCTGGGAAAACCCAGCGCGTGTCAGTGAGGTCCCTTCCTCCGTCGGCAGCCGGTGTCCTTGTTGTGTTGAACTGTGAGAACAATCTGGAGAGTTTTAAATAACTCAGTTGGTCCAAACCATTTTCAATACAAAGGTGAGGTACATGTTATTGTTTGCTTGAGGCGGCGCCACTGCTCTGCTGAAAACCTTTCATATTCCAGCCCTTAGATGAAGGGTTTTTGTATTAAGTGTGTGTGTTTTTGAAGAATTCCTTATTATAACTTGATGTGTTTAGAATGTGTCGGTCTGTACCCATAGTTTCACCCGACATCAAAGTCAAGAGCTAGAGAAGCTTTTCCTTGACTCTTTTTGCTAGCAGAAAGTCAAAGTGGGCAGTTTGAGGAACAGCTGCACTGACCCTCACCACCACGTCACAAGCTGCGTGCTCTTCTTTCTTAGGTAGTAGCCCATGACCCACCAGGTCATCAAGCTTTTGTAGCTGTGAGCTCATTCAAGGCGCGAGTGATTTTATGATTCTGCGTAAGAGAGTAATGAACCCAAGACGGCTGTAAAATGATTATCAGTGTCCACATTCCTCAGCAGCAGGAGTTAGAGGAAAATAATGCTCAGTTTCCCTCACGATGGGTAAACATGCTCTTTTTAAATCAAGGTTAATGCTACCTATTCATTTTATTAGATCCAATGTTTTTTATATTTTTAATGCTTCAATTGATTTATTTATGTGTGAACCCGATCAAAAATACAATGTCTCTTTCGTTTTTAATTTGAAGAATATTACTAATGCGTTTGTTTGAATGAATGTATTTTTAAAATAGCTCCACAATGTTATTTCATATAATACTCTTCATCAATATGTTATGTGGGGGTGGATTTCTTAAACACAAAATCCACAAAATGCAAATAAACAAGCGTTGTTCAGCTTTATAGTGAAATAACATTTTACTGATTTCTGTTAATTATGCAGCTTCAAATAATGACGACGTCAAGTGAGTTGCCTTCATATGTGGCTAATGCCCCTCCACCTCCGATGTTATGTTTGAAACAATATATAAAGTATACCAAAATGAGGCAGAAAAGGGAGTTCCCTGACCGGGAATCGAACCCGGGCCGCGGCGGTGAGAGCGCCGAATCCTAACCACTAGACCACCAGGGAAGGATACAGCTTTTGGTTTGAGGTGTAACGTGATTTAAAATCTGCTCTGGGGGACTGATCTGGTTATTGTGACATATTCTTTGTCCTCACAGGAAACATGAGCAGTTCACTTCAGACTGGCGAATGTCGAGTCTGACAGTAACGAGGGAATCAGTGATGTTTACCACAGATCAGTCACTGTCACTCCAGCGGATGCTGAAATGTTCCTGACACATATTTTGTCAATTAAAATATGAAAAAATGACAAATGCATTTGTGGTATATAGTAATATATATAATGATTGTCTCGACTTCCATTTATTTTACAGTTAATTCTTTTTTACCCTGGTCAATAACCCTAACCGAATCCGTGCACAGATACTTCAATAGCTGGACAACAAAAGTACTTTGGAACCGCAACTGCGGTAAATATGAAATATAAATACATATATGTATGTCAATATGTGACAATATGAACCAACCACGATCTGTTCACCTCTGCTTTGACTGGAACATGTGTGCGCGTGCGGACCACCCTGCAATAACGGCCCCATCGTCACATGACAGAGGCGCGATAGTGGGGTCGTCATGGAAACGAGCTGCTCTTCTGACAACGAGCGGGTCGGGACTGAGGCTGAGGCGCCGGGGCCAGGAGCCAGGAGCCAGCGCTCTCATCTGCGGTGAGTAAGAACGCCCCTGGTGTGTGTGTGTGTGTGTGTGTGTGTGTGTGTGTGTGTGTTCGGTGGGACCACATGAACGCGTCTGCAGGTGAATAAGAACGATAGCTCCTCGGGGCGGTTGTTATCGGCCTCACGATTCTTGGTGTCACTGAAAACAACATCTAGTAGAACTTCCGTTCAGCCTTTTCAAATTAAAACTAAGCTTCACACTGCGAGAGGTGGGGGGTGAAATATAAAATATATAACTGATAAATATAGTTGCTAAAGGGTGATTTTATCTATGCATGCCGCTGTAACTGCTAGGATTACACAACATTTCTCTTTTACTAGATTACAAAAGACTTCGCTTCACACTGCCGGGTAAGCACAAAACCATTTGCACAGACTTATTTTTCCACGTTAACTTATATATTTCTTTTTTATTACTCATTCTGCTCTTCCCGGAGAAAGATGTGAAACCAGTACCTGGTGAATAAAGCTGTTTCTGAATTCAGCATTTATTTTGGAGGAGATGATGTAAATGTCGGCCATGCCCTGGCTAACTTGACGAAATGTGCCCACAGTGCGCCTAACGGTTGTCATGTTGGCCCTCAGGTCGTCATGCAGAGCAGCAATGGCATCATGACGTTCCCACCGCCCATCAGCCGCGACAGAGCCATCCGGGAATTCCCCAAGGTAGAGCATGTGGTCCTGTCCAGTTCAGTGGATTGGGAAAGGGTGACTCCTACCTAAACTAACTCTGTCAGTGAAATTAGATCATGCTGTTACAGCCACCCATCAAAGCTCCCTGTGAGCAGCCAGGGATTAAAGCTGCACGCATCTGTGAGCGCACATTAAAGTCAACTTGACAAAGCTGGACAGGGGACACGCCCACAGTGGATGGCTGCTAACACGTCAATTACACTGGAACATTTGCATGTATGAAAGCTGAGGACCCCTGGTAGGACATGTTAGCAGACACTTTAACCAAGAGACGTACAAGCACGAGCAAAGAACCAGGAACCTAAAGCTACGTAAATAAGTGCTTAGGAATGTCTGTGTCCAGCAGGACATCAACACCCCAACAGCATCACATCCATTGGGCTGCTGTCAGCTCCAGGAGAGGAGCAAGTCAGAGGAAAGTTTCCAGAGTAACACATACAACGTGCACTGTGCAAATGCAGTAAGTCTTTGCTTGTGTTTGTACCCATCGCTTGTACGTCGCTTTGGATAAAGGCGTCAGTCAACTCTATGGCTCGTACCAGACTGAACTTCTGTACAGATGTTGTCAGTTTGATGAGCACTCAAACCTTAAGTGTCAGTGCATAGCATCGCAGAGGTATTGAGTGTTATTTTTAACATGCGTGACATGGCCTGTTTTCAGTGCTACACAGCTGAGGCCTCAATGCAGCTGAAAAAAGACTGGGACGCTCAAGCTAAAGTCGTCTGCAAAGACAGAGCTGCCAGACATCAGCCGTGAGTCTGCTGCTCCGGCCTCGTGGCTCATTCTTCATTTCTCTCGATCCATCGTAATTCATGTGTCCCTTGTATTGTTGGAAGGTGGGACAGACAGAAGATGTCAAAAGCGGTGATCGTTGGAGACCTCAACGTGGGCAAGACCTGCCTCATTAATAGGTGCTAAATGCAGACCTACGTAATTCTAGACTGGAGATCACAATGTGAAAATAACATTTCAACCATAATGAATGTGGTGTGTACCACTTGTTTTTCTCTTTTCAGGTTTTGCAAAAATACATTTGACAGAGACTACAAGGCCACTATAGGAGTAGACTTTGAAATTGAGAGGTTTGAAATATCTGGAATACCTTTCTCCCTTCAGATGTAAGTAGTTTGAGTGAGGGCATGAACTGAAGAGTGTTTTTTAATGTATTTATTATATATAACATGGATTCTTTGGATTCTTTCCTTTTATAGATGGGATACAGCTGGGCAGGAAAAATTCAAGTGTATAGCATCTGCTTACTACAGAGGCGCTCAAGGTAACACATTATTAGCGTATTAGCTCATATAAAAAATAAGAAATGAATCATTCTGAAACGCATTGTCCATCTTGTCCAGTCATCATCACAGTCTTTGACATGGCAGACATTAAGTCCCTGGATCATACACGGTAGGTGGGATGAGAACTTTCTCTCTGACGTACGTTTATACCTTAAAAATCAGCTTGTATAAAAATCTGACCAACAGCAGTGAAAAATAAATGGTTAGCACTGCTGGTCCTGGGTTCAAGACCCGGTCAGGGCCTTTGTGTGTGGAGTTAGCATGTTCCCCCACAGTCCAGAGACGTGCATGTCCCCCGGTGACAAACACAGTCCCATCTGTGTGTGTGTGAGGAAACACGTCCTGACTTTAGGCTCCACTTATGTTTATGAGCTTTCAGCTGCATCATGTGAGTCAGGAGAAAGTACCATCACATACAGAGTGAAGTAGAGACACAGATCAGATTCACCTCACCAAAGTGTCTGCAGGAAATGTGAACAGCTTCAGGAGGCTCAGTCATTTAAATAGCTGCACAAACACCTCCTGTTTTTGTTGATCGTAAACTGTAGGACACTCACACAAACAGTAAGTGATCACCATTCAGTGTGAGATAATGTGAAGCTGTTTCTGTAGCCAGTGGTTACAGGAGGCCATGAGAGAAAATGAGCTCGGCTCATGTCTCATCTTCTTGGTTGGCACTAAGAGCGACCTGCTGGTGAGTGTCTTCTCTATTCAATTTATGGCTTGCAGCTTCTAATTTCTTCGATAATAATACGCAACCTTCTTGGTTTCCAGCCCCCAGCAGAGAGAGAGAGAACAGAAAGAGACGCCATTAGACTAGCCACAGAAATGCAGGCGGAGTTTTGGGCTGTGTCAGCTAAAACAGGTAAACCTGTTGTTGTTGTTGTTGTTGTATAGATCTTGAAAGTGCCACTAAGCCGCCTCTCTTGTGACGCTCAGGGGAGAATGTGCAGGGCTTTTTCTTCAGGGTGGCAGCTTTGTCTTTTGAGACGTGCGTCTTGAAGGACACAGACGCTGGGATCCCTGCTGGCATTGGACAAGGAGCCTGTATCAGTGAGTGTTGTCCCCCAGATGGAGGCTGGAAGTGCTGTTGCTTCCTGGTATATCAACACAGTTGTTTGTTGTTTTTGTTGACAGCGTCAGATTACGCCACAGTGGCCACGGCCCCATCCCAAGACAACAAGAGAGGCTGCTGCTGATGGAAAGACAGAGAAACCTTGAAACGTGCTGCAGTTGTGTTTTCAAAACAGAACTGAAGTCAGTTGTAACTGGACTGATGCCATCAGTAATGGATTCTTTATATTGATGCTAAATGTTATCAATTAGATTAGTTTCACAATGAAAATACATTTAGTGGAATAAATATAAATGTTTAGGCCTTGATAATCGACCCATAGAACTAATATTTGATTCAGATAATGTAGTATCGTTGCGTACATCATCCAAGATGTGTGCAGTCGTGCGGAGACAGATGAGCACGAGGGACAAGACATCATCCCTGCTCACCTGTGGAATTGTCCTCATGAGTGGACCCCTGTTGGTGTCTTCATACAGTGTTGTTCAGAACTATGCTTCCAAACACTATTTTCTTGATATAATGGAACAATGTAAGCAACAGTGCATTTATAAGACCAGAAGCATTAATAAATAAAGCCGTTTATAAGCTTGTTATTATTTTTAAATGATTAGAAATGAATGTCACTTTATATGGATATGGATCTTTAATGATTTGCATTTATCTTTTCTTTAAAATGCCAGGAGTCTCAAAATCCTGTTATCTTGTATAATGACAATAAAGACTAAACCAGAGTGAATGACCAAAATAAGCCCCACACATGTCAGCTCAAAATAACAGTGTCAGAACTGAGTTTACTTTAATAATGTAAACTCAGTTTTATTATAATTTATAATGTATATGTGAAAAGTGCGTTTAATATGTTTGATTTCGGTGTCGGCTGGGTTAGACGGAACACATCGAAACATTGACCCCCCTCAATAAGCCGTGGTGAAATGAGCGGAGTGAGTCCTCTTGCTTCACCGAGCCACTCTTTGCAAAGACGCACACTAATTACGTCACATTTCCATCGTCCGGGAGGAAGACATAACACTCGGCTACTGTTAGCCAACGAACCGCCGTGGATTCCCGCGCTGTGAACAGTAGTTCAACCTTATTTCGCCATATTGGTGCATTTTCCAATGCGAGCATTTGCGTGCGTCGCCTTCCCTTCGCTGACTTGATGCCCTGGCGATTAATGGTCCCACATTAGCCGCATGCTAGGCCTGCACACGTCAACATCCAGCGACAGGTCGATCTGTTGGCGAGAGGCGGCGCAGCTACTGTTGTGTATGTGTTTTTGTTTTCTTTCATTAAATACAAACTAAACAATGAAATAGAATCATGTGTGTCAGGCAGCGCATCCCACAAAGCTACGTGTAGTAGACAATCAACCAGAGAGCAGATACACACCATGGTGGTGTCAGTTTACAAAGTCCGCCATGTTTGTGTTCCCCAGGAACTTTATGATGAAGACCAACAAGTCTTACAAGCTCGTGCTGCACAAGAAAGGGTTTGCTGGAAGTGGTGAGTGGCACATTTCCTCTACTTTTAAATCAGCCTTTTCATTTTTGACTGATTTCTGTGTTGTGTCTCTGAGCAGATGATGAGTTGGTTGTCAACCCAAAAGCTTTCCCTCAGGTCAGCCTCGGGGACATCATTGAGATTGCCCACCCCACAGACGAATACAGGTCAGCGTGTATCATGTCTTGTCTACATGCTCCCCTCACTGAGTCTCAGTAAACATGTGTATGTTTGTTCCTCCAGTCCTCTGCTGCTGCAGGTGAAGAGCCTCAAAGAGGATCTACAGAAAGGTAGTGCATCTAACCCTATGTAAATACAAGTCTGTCATATGTCACAACTAAGGATACCTCTGGTTATCTACACAGGACTGGTTGTTGCAGAAATAATAGTTTATCTGTTTTAAAAAGTGTGTGTAATTCGCTAACCATAAATCATTGTTTTGATATTGTGCTTGTGGAAAATCTAAAGTTTTCTGATTGCTGCCTTAATGACTCACCGCCTATTGATTTAATTCTCATTCAGAGACAGTCAGCGTGGACCAGACTGTAGCTCAGGCCTTCAAACTGCGTGCATACCAGGATGTCATTATTAACATCGTTGACCCAAAGGTACGCTTGCCCTGTGAGAGCTCCACCCCTCACCCCCGTGCTGCTGCTGCAGAGATCTCAGACAGTTTTGCCTGTGCAGGATGTAACGCTAGACTTGGTGGAGCTGACCTTCAAGGACCAGTACATTGGCAGAGGAGATATGTGGAGACTGAAGAAGAGCCTGGTAGGGTGTTGAAACGTTTACACATACAGTCTGTGTAGCATATAGCATATAACTGCTTCTGTCTTCATCCTAGGTCACCACATGCGCTTATGTGACACAGAAAGTAGAGTTTGCAGGAATCAGGTATTAAATTCACACTTTTTTGTTATAAATGCATTCAGTAGGAACTGAGTCTAAGCTTTTCCATCTCAGTCTGCCCCATAACCTTTGTCTCTATAATCAGGCAACGTACATGTTTTTCATTCTTTAGAGCCCAGGCCAGTGAACTGTGGGTAAAAGGAGAGAAAGTGACGTGTGGCTACATCAGTGAAGACACCAGGGTGAGCGTCTGACGTTATTGTTATAACTAATACACAGCATTTCAACACAAAGGGCTGCCACATTAAAATCATTTCAGACAGGTGGTGGTGGCCTCGCTCTGGCAGCACATGTCAGGCTGTTTATAGTGTGTCCATGAATACTTCAACACTATGTAATCATAAGGGAGTGGCAGCGTTCAACTGCTGGGCTCAATCACACATGGGAAGATAAATGAGGTAAATCACAATGTCATCGTTGCGTCTCTCATATCTTTGACACCATATATATCGACACAAGGCTGCGAGCACACCTTGGCCCTTTCCTTTTTGTCTTTGTAGCTCATAGAGCCATAGTTGTAGTTTGACAGCCAGTGGCAGTGGTCAACAGAGGGCGTAAGGGAGCTATTAGACCCTCTGTCTCTCTCTGAGAAAGGGGACACACGGCGCCTGCACAGGAGTTGATGTTCCAGATAACCTGCCCCACTGACCTGCAGTTCTGGGCTGAGGCAAAGAGGAGGTGGGCTGAACAAGGCCAGCCTCCTGAATTCAGTGACATGACTTTGGGAGACGAGGGAATCATTGATGGAGCCGACTGTGGAGATGCTCTGACTGAGCTCTTATATCAGCACTGCTCTGTACTTGTGAGGTGGATGTGAATGAATCGTGCAGGTTCTGCCACAGTCCTTCATTTCTTCTGCGATCCTGTGACACAGGTGGTGTTCAGATCCACCTCTGCAATGGTGTACATCTTCATCCAGATGAGCTGTGAGATGTGGGACTTTGACATCTATGGTGAGTTGGTTCTTATTGGTCAGCTTCCTGACTTTCAGCGGCTTCTCCTGTAGCTCTGAGGGAGCGTTCTTCTTTGTTCTGGCTCAGGTGACCTCTACTTTGAGAAGGCTGTAAACGGTTTCCTGTCTGACCTTTTTGCCAAGTGGAAGGTTTGTGATCTCCTTTTATTTGTCTTTGGAAATTTAAAAGTGTGAAAGGGATCTATCAGCAGAACCTGAACATAAAAAAAATATTTTTAAATCATATTGAATCCTCATTGTATCATCATATTGAATCACCTTGGAAAGCGTAGCTAGCGCGAGCGGTATTCAGCTGCACCTTTACCACGCGATACTTCATCCTGAAGCCTTGAACTCTTTTTTTTTTTACTGTTTTAAGTAACAATTCATAACAAAGCAATGTTTAACTGTGATATAGGAGAAGAACTGTAGTCACGAGGTGACCGTTGTTCTCTTCTCACGTACATTCTACAATGCTAAAAGCATCGGTGAGTCCTCTGTCTCCACCAGCACAGTGACGCTCGATGATGCTCGTACGTTCATTCATCCTGAGTTACCATTTCCCTCAGATGAATTTCCAGAGATTTTGAGAGGCTCCATCAGACAGGATCATGAGGAACGGTTTTATGAAGACTTCTATAGGTAGGCCACCTGTCAGAGCCCAGTGGCATTACAGACTATGCAAAGTCATTTATGATGACTCACTGTTTTGTGGTCAGGGTCGTGGCTCAGAACGAGAGGCGGGATGAGTGGACCTCTTTACTGGTCACAATCAAGAAGCTCTTCATCCAGTACTCTGTGCTGGTGCGGCTGAAGGAAGCAGGTAGTGAGAGCGCACGTGTGGAGCACGTGGCTGAGAAATGTATCCGTGGATAAAGTGCCTGTTGCAGCTGAAACTCTGTTTTTTCTTCTCGTGTCAGATGGATTTCCTGTGGGTTATAACTCCACCGCTGCTCAGGGAAACTACCTGGAGGCCATTAACTTGTCCTTCAACGGTACGTGAAGTAAACATGATCAGAGTTATGACTTGTAGAATTTGATCAACGTGTTCTTCCAGATGTAATTAAAAATAAAACATAATGAAAACATTTAATGTCTAATATCACTGTAGGCTATGCCAACATGTTCTCATATTTAACTGTAAATTTAACTGTAAACTAAACTGTAAATAGTAGGCCTTTAAGATTATTTTATTTTATTTTTATCTTATTTTATTTTATTTCTTTATCCTTACTTGTTTCTTTACGGAGCTTCTGTAAATGTGTGTTTCCCCCATGGGGGAGGAATAAAAACGTTCTTATCTTATCTTATCTTATGTAACAAACCTTGGATAAGAAAATCTCCATGAAACAGTTTGAGGCCGTCACGCTAGGTGCACGCTGTTCAGACACGAGAAATACCTCTGCCCTCAGTAGCTGACAGTCTTCATGTCTCCAACAGTATTCGACAAGCACTACATCAACCGAAACTTTGACCGCACCGGACAAATGTCAGTAGTTATTACACCTGGGGTGGGCGTGTTCGAAGTGGACCGTCTGCTGATGATTCTCACCAAGCAGAGGATGATTGACAACGGTGAGTGTGGCCTTCATCCCACACAGCAATGAAGCACCATCACATGAGTCTAAAGGGCATTTCCCTCCTTAGGTATCGGGGTCGACCTGGTGTGTATGGGGGAGCAGCCTCTGCATGCAGTGCCTTTGTTCAAGGTAGCAGAGCCACAGCAGCAGCTCAGGGTTTGCGTCAGCTACACTGGTTCCAAAATGTCCATTTTGTCTGCAGCTGCACAATCGAATGATGTCTGGAGACTCGCGGGTGGGCGATGACTACAACCTGCCGCACTGGATCAACCATAGGCAAGATGACAAAGTGCACACCAATGCACGTGTGATGTGAAGGTCAGATAGTCTTACCTTTATCCTCTTCTGTTTTATTCTTCCCCGCCCCCAGCTTCTACACATCCAAAAATCTGAACTCGTGTAGCTCCTTCACCCCCAGAATCAAGCTGGCTGGTTCTAAGGTGCTTTTAGTTTTGCAACACTTCGAAAGTTCCCAAAAAGTTTTTCTGCACATTTCATTGAAATCTTGAATCTTTGTAGATTAATGCTGAAAAATTCAAGAACAGCAAAGACCACAGTGAGTTGTGATTGTTTCTCTCGATGCTGTTGAATTGTCTTGAAGCAGGGAGCTGATCATGATTTGTTCTCGCTGCTTCAGCTCTCTGTGCTCCGAAGGACTCTGACAGCAGCCTGCCCATCCAGGTGGACTACGATGCCTACGACGCTCTGGTGTTCAGACTTCCTGGTCCTTCACGGCTTCAGAGAAGTACCAACTTCAGGTGTCTCAACTTCCTTCCACACACTGTGGCCACGTAGGGCTTTTCCACCACAGAACCAGGAGCTGGTTCTAATCCCGTTCTTCCTCAGAACCAGCTTGGTTCTCCAGCGGCACAGAGCCCAGTTGGAGCCACGTCGCTGCGTCCCTGACCTCCTCTTTTAACGTTCACAGTTGCTCGACACTCTGCACGTGTCCTGCTGCAGCAGCTTTTCATAGGCCGGTTTGGTCCACGAGGCTCCGCCCAGTTTCCCCTGTATTTCTCCAGACGACCACAGCAGCACCGGGGCTCCGCCTCCGACCACGGCTGCTTCAGTTTGACTCATTTCAGGTTTACAGCTGAATGAGAAACTCTGACAACTGGTTCCCACCCGGGCGGCAGCAGCAGCAGCTCGGGGGAGGAGCCCTGGGAGAGAAGATGTTGTGTTGATCTTTGTCTAACAGTGGGGACAACGTGCCTTTCAGGATGGGCCGAGACAAAGAGATGAGCGGCAGGAAGAGCTGGGGCTCTGTGGATGTCAGCGCAGCCATCGGGGCATCGCCGCCCATCCGCTCGGGGGGCCCAGAGGAGAAGCGTAGCCTGGCCTCTGATGACAGTCTGGGCCCAGTGTCCAACATGCTGCTGATCCCTCGCATGCCCCCTGCCCAGTATGAAGTCAGCAGTTCTCTGGGCTACACCAGCACCAGGGGTAACAGTGGCCGCTTCCTCTCACCCTCAACCCTCGTTTCTGTCGGCGTACGTGAAGTGTCTCACCTGCCTGAACCTCATCTGTGCTTCAGAGTTGTTGGAGAAGATGCTGGACTCCCAGCGAGACTCCAGTGCCCCGGGCAGGTTCACAGTGGGAAGTGCAGAGTCCACACTGCACATCCGTCCTGGAGGTTACGCCCCACAGAGGGCTCTGATAAACCCCTTCACGCCATCCAGGATGCCCATGAAGCTCACGTCTAACCGCCGCCGCTGGATGCACACGTTCCCCGTTGGTGAGTGACCCAGCCGGAACAGAAAACACTTCACTGTCCCGAGTGTGGGAAATTCACAGGTTTGAGAAAGAAAGAGCTGAGGATCAGTACAACATTGGAATAAATAAATATGGTGCAGCTGTCAGGTCCTGGGTTCAAGTCTGACACATCTCTTCCTTCAGGTCCCTCTGGAGAGGCCATCCAGATCCATCACCAGACCCGGCAGAACATGGCTGAGCTGCAGGGCAGCCAGCAGAGAGACCCCTCCCACACGTCCGCAGAGCTGCTGGAGCTGGCTTATCACGAGGCCACTGGAAGGTCTCACACACACACAGCCACGATAAGGGACCCCAGCAGCACGGTGACTGCTTGTCCTTTGTATCTTAATTTTAGGCGAACAACTCCTAGACAAGCAGGGGAGGGGCTTTACGTTGGCGGAGGGGCGGATGAGTTCACTGGAAGCCCCGGCAGCAACAGCAGTGGTGAGATGTCTCACTGAGGGCGTTGCTCCTTTCTTTTTACACTGCACCAATGAATAAACAAAGAAAAACATTTGCTTGTGATGGTTGACAGGAACTCTGACCAACCATGGCTCCTCCTTTGAAGACTTTTCTCTCGTCAGTGCGGATCCAAGTGAGTGTGTGTTGCTTGTGTATAACGCAGTCGTTATGTTCTTGATGGAAATAAACCTTCAGAGGTGTCTTTTAACCTATGAGGGCTTATTCAGCTTCAGCAGTAGGCGTCACAGGTAGAACCAACTCCTACAGGTCATGTGATCTGGGGTTCCCCTCCTCCCCCTGTCCTCTCTTTGTCTGCTGGAAGATCTTCTCTCTTTTTTCTGGGCCTCTTCCTGTTCATCAGTATCTTGATTCGTCAGATGAAATTTTACCTGGTCTTCAAATCCTCGTAATTAACTGACCTACACCAACACCTGTGTGCGTTCAGGAAGCCTTGTGTGGAACTCTCTCTCTCTCTCTCTCTCTCTCTCTCTCTCTCTCTCTCTCTCTCTCTCTCTCTCCCCCCCTCTCCCCCTGCATGATGGTGTGTGTAGTGTGTAATTGCTTGATTGGGCTGTCATCAGCTGCCTCTTTCACACAGTTTGCTCGCGACCTCGCTGTTTGCATGAAGTCACTGTGGTCACGTGACAGTCAACACTGTTGAGCTCAGGGCACATGTGATCACTGCTCGTCAGGAATCACCAGTAAGAATAACGCTCTCCTTGTTTTTTCTTCCCCTCTCCTTTACTGTCGTTGTGTCCTCATATCCACTCCTTTCCCTCCTCATGTCTTCCTCTTTTCTACTCCTCTCTCACCACTCCCTGTCCCGCCCCCTCCCCACAAACATGTACCGCTCCTCTCTGGCTACATGCATTGGTCTTTGGGGTTATTTTCATGTGTGTGTGTGTGTGCGTGGGTGCTCCTGAAGCCCTGCTGCTGTCTGCACCCCCGACAGTGCCCAGCTTCTGCTGCACAGTGGGGGTGGACTGGAAGTCGCTGACCACACCGGCCTGCCTGCCCCTCACTACCGATTACTTCCCCGACCGCCAGGCGCTGCAGAACGACTACACCGAGGGCTGCTATGACCTGCTGCCCCACAGTGACCTGGAGAGGTGAGCGCCATCAGCTCACTAACGTATTGCACTGCTCACAGCAGTAAGTGCTGGAGCCCTGTAATTTCATTTTAGGTAGCAGATATTATGCTTTTCTTCTTCTGCAGCGTCCACAGCGTAAGAATGAATTTAAAGAAAAGCCAACAAAGGCAGAAATCAAGAGCCACTATCCTCATTTCCTGGGAGGTGGCTAATTACTCCTCTGAAATGATTTAGACAATATAAAAACATAAATCATCATCTGAAGGAACCACACAACCGTTGATTAGCTGCTCACTAATAGATCTCAAACGAAAATAGGCCATAACTCTCTGTCGTTAATATTTTCCTAAGACCGCCTGCAGCTCTGCGCGAGCTGACATCATGTTTTCATGCCCCCCCCCAGGCGAGAGGACGAATCCCCAGTGATGACTGCGTCTCAGGTATTTGAGGAGTTCATCTGTCAAAGGCTGATGCAGGGCTACCAGATCATCGTCCAGTCCAACTGCCGGAAGCCCCAGCCAGCGGGAGCCATGACCCTGGGCAGCAGCCCTCTGTATTCCAGAGGTAAACAGCAAACACACTGCATAGCCACCGGAGCCTCTTCCAGGGCTTTTTTTGGTTTTCACTGATTCCCCATCAAACGTCATCATTTAGAAAAGCTAATAAATGTGGAACAGCGCAGCCAGGATCCAGATCAGATTCAGTGCCTCAGTCAGTTGTAGCTGGAGAGGATCAGGTCAAGCTGTCGCTCCTCTGGTGTTTCCAGCTCTGCTGTCTCTACGTCGGCCAGAGGACGAGGAGACCGTGTACTGGCTCAGCATGGGCCGCACCTTCCATAAAGTTTGCCTCAAAGACAAAATCATCACCGTTACTCGCTACTTGCCGAAGTAAGGCCCCGATGGAATACATTCACGCCGTGTGGAAGAATTTGGTGGCGCCTGCATTCAGCCCGTGTGTGTGTTGTAGGTACCCGTACGAGTCGGCTCAGGTCCAGTACAGCTACAGCCTGTGTCCTCCGCACTCTGACGCCCAGTTCGTCTCCTGCTGGGTGGAGTTTGGCCACGAGAGACTGGAGGAATACAAATGGAACTACCTGGACCAGTACATTTGCTCTGCTGGCTCAGAGGACTTCAGGTACACACACACACACCTAATACAGTTTGAACATGTGGAATACTAGCGTTGGGACGACTGTCATTGGAGGCCTTGTGTTTTCTCGTTGTCCGTCTGCTGTCCAGTCCTTAAGATACAAAGCATGAGATGAGGTGAATGAAGGTCAGTGTGTTCTTGAAAATAGTTCCGTCCAATAACATTTTCTTCTGCGTCCCCAGTTTGATCGACTCTCTGAAGTTCTGGAGGACGCGCTTCCTGCTGCTTCCAGCTGGGGGCGCTCGCCGGGTGGCAGATGGGGAGGGCCACTGGGACATTTATGGGGAGGGGGCAGCTGCTCGGGTTGGTGCTAGCGGGGACTGGGTGCTGCTGGACGGCTTCGTTCGCTTCCTGGAGGGTCTGAATCGAATTCGCCGGCGCCACCGCTCCGACAGGATAATCAGGGTGAGGCCGTGTTTGTACGTCACGTTTGGATAATACATCACAATAGTCACGTGATTTTGAACTGAGAATCAGCCGCTGTTGGTTTAAAGGAACCTTCACCAAGTGAACACAGTATGTTTGTTTTTTTGTCTCCAAAAGAGCAATGCTGTTTGATCTGACAGCTACTGTCACTAGTTGTGAAATAAAAAATAATGTATAAATTAAATTCAGCATCAACAGGTTGGCTAAGACCTAAAAATCAGTCTTTGAATATAAAACTTTGTTATTTTAATTTTGCTGGAAGAAATATTTGATAACGTTTGCTCACTGATGGGTGTACTAATAATTCTATTGTTTTATATCAGTCCTCTATTAAACTCATTTAAAGGGATAGTTCACCCAAAAGTGTGTGTGAAGAGACACTGTAGATCAGGGGTGGGCAAACTACGGCCCGCGGGCCACATGCGGCCCGTTTGCCTTTTTTATCCAGCCCGCCAAAGATTGGCACAGAATTGCTCAAATCATATATCATAATTGTGACAACATTCATTTGACCTTTTCCTGTAATACCTTATCATTCCACAAGGGGGCGCATTACATACAGTGATGCATTGACTTGATTTTGCCGAGCCTGTGCTCCTCTGTTTTCACTCTGCTACTATTGTGAACCCATCTGCAGCAATGAGTGGGACAAAGAAAAGAAAAGTCGACAGTGAGTGCCGAGTGTTTAATAAGGAATGGACAACTAAATATTTTTTCACTGAAGTCCGGTCAACGGCTGTATGCCTTATTTGTCAAGAAACCGTCGCGGTTTTTAAGGAATACAACATCGGCCGTCACTTTTCCACCAAGCATGCTAATTATGCTAACAACCAGTCACCACAAGAAAGGACAGCTACTGCACAGCGGTTGGCAGCTAGTTTGCAGGCTCAGCAAAACACCTTTACGCGGCAAACTGCCATCCAAGAATCAAGCACGAAGGCAAGTTATTTACTGGCATTCAAATTAGCAAAGACCAGTAAGCCTTTCTCCGAAGGGGAGTTTCTCAAAGAGTGTATGGTAGAGACTGCAGCTATTTTGTGTCCTGAGAGCAAGAACAAATTTGAAAAAATAATAGGTCTGTTCTGAGAATTGCCACAACAAAAATGACACCGGACTTTGATGCACTGGCAAAAACGGGTGATCAACAACACATTAAAAGGTAATGTGAGTAATAACATTGTCATGCCTTTTTTATGTTTATGTTTGATATGTATGCATCTGGTGCTGACCCGGCCCATGTGTCCAATTTTTAAAGTCAATGTGGCCCCTGAGCCAAAAAGTTTGCCCACCCCTGCTGTAGATAATCACTGAACGTGCTAATGGACATGTCCTTCGGTCCTCGCAGCCCAAAGGCACACCGATGAAAGGACTGCAGATGACAAGTCCTCTCCCTCCGTATCCTGCTGAGTCTGTGCCACAAGGCAAGAAAGGCACATCGGCTCTGTCGGCCCTGCTGGAGATGGATCAGAAGTGAGCGAGTGGCTGCGGGCCGTCTGAAGGTAGCGTAGCTGCGACTGTCAGTCACCGTGTTGTGTCTGCGTCCCTTCAGGACGCTGGAGGAGCAGCAGACGAAGCCGCCGGCAGCTCTCAGCGACCCTCCCTGTGTCGCCGCAGCAGCCGCACACGTAGACAGTCCCCGCAAGGTGAGCGCAGCTGCCGTCTGGATCCCATGTGCGTTTGTCTCTGCTGGTGCTTCACTGTCGGGCCGTCTCTGCTGTTTTTCACCGTTTCTCCATCTTTCCACTTTTGTGTTGTCTTTTTCTCTTCGTTTGATCCTGGCTTCTGTTCCGTATGCTGACAGGACGCTGCCTTTATTTTGGATTTTATACGTAGCCCTCGCTCCTCCTACAGCTGTCACTCTCAGGTCAGTGAAGAGGCGCCTGGGCTGCAGCTCTGTGTGCTGGTGTGTGTGCCTTCTCTGCCTTGCTGTGGGCGCGTCCTGTTCTTTGTCAGGTGTTGTGCTGGCTGCAGGTTTGTATCCATGTTGTAACACTGCTGTCAGATGTTAGCTTTGGAGCCATCTGTAGATAATATGCAAGCCTTCAGTTGAAATGAGGGAATCTGGAAAGAGGGGTACAGTGTGTGTCCTTTCAAACAGCTCTGTCTTTACATGATCACAGTGTTGGACGGCTGGACAGCCGCAGACAGACAGCATCTGATTCTTATTTCTAACCAAGTGTTGTTGTTGTTGTTGTGTAGTTGCCTGCTGAAGTAAACGAGGGAGACGCTGCCGCCATTAGCAGCCATGACACCAGGTGACTGGTTACTAGGTGTACTGTAGGCACTGCAGTAGCGATGACTCGTTCTCTCACATTCTGTCCCTTCGTGCTGGTTTTGTTCACAGTGGCCAGTCTGTCTCTGGAGTCCTGTCTCTGTCCTCCTCCTCACCTCCCCTGGAGATCCTGGAAGCCATCAAACATCCCACGTAAGAATCTGTGCTGTTTGAGTCGGGTCACACCTGGTGGACACCTGGCACAGACCTCCCAGCCCCCGGTCGTGCACCTGCTGAACTGGGACAGGCACGTGTGGCTGAAATGGAAAAGAAAGGACGGAGCAAAACATTATACGATATGTTAGGGTCGATGAATAGATGAGTCTGTGTGGGAAGAGGCAGAGAGAAGTGCATGATGGGAGTCTGTACTACAGCAGCATGACTCAGCTGATCCAACACTAAGCTGTCAGTGAGAGAGGCTACGACAGGACTGGTGTGATCTCTGCTGCTGCTTTGGACTGACTGAGGACAGAGACTCACATGCATCTGGAAATGTGTCCAACTGTCCCCGTGTTAACGTCAGGGCCAGACCAACAGCTCATATGCTGCCTCCTGGATCGTACATGCAGGCTGACCCGTTCACTGAGTGTGTGTGTGTGTGTTTCACAGGACAGGTGTGCAGCTGCTCCCAGAGCAGAAAGGTCTTCCTCTCAACTGCTTCATCAGTGCTGAGGTTGTTCACTGGCTCGTCAACAATGTGGACGGGGTGGACACACAGGCCATGGCTGTGGATAAAATGCAGGTACCATCTTACAAATGACAGATTAGAAACATCCCTCCCAATCAGAAGGTTCTGGGTTCTCCTCCCGCCGTGCACAGATGTGTGTCGGCCCTGGGATCAGCTGCAGACTGGGGGGGGACGTGGGACGATTGCAGGACAGTCTTATCTTACAGCAGTGACCCAGTCATGGACAAGATGAGTGAATGACACTGTGAAAGTAGTCCACACATGTCTGTATTATCAGAGTCCGGATCTCACATCCCGTCTCAGCTGCTCTGCATTCAGAGCAGAATTCCAGATAAATGTGTGAACGCTGCCGGCTGAAGAGTCCGGTCCTAATTAACACGTGCGTCTTCTTGGTTTGTGCAGAAAATGCTGGATGAAGGTTTGGTGGCCCACGCTTCTGGAGATGCCATGCGCACCTTCGTCTACGGCTTCTACTTCTACAGGATTGTGGGAGAGAAGGATGGTAAATGGATTTAAACACAGGCCGGATTATAAAGCTGAGCAGTTGGGTCTGTTCAATTCAGTTCAATTTTATTTATTTATATAGCGCCAAATCATAACAGACGTTATCTCAGGGTGCTTTACATAGGAGTCAGAGCCCAGTCAGATACGAAAACAGAGAGACTATCCCCACAATGAGCAAGCACCATGGCAACTATGGAGAGGAAGAGGAAGAAACCTCCAGCAGAACCAGGCTCAATGTGGGCGGCCATCTGCCTCGACCGGTTGGGGTGAGCAGAGAGGAGGAGGGAGAAGAGAGACATGGACAATAATAATAATATAAGCAGTAGGAATCTCATCTTCATAGGTCACTGGGTTGGAGGGGGGCTGGATCAGGTCCAGCTTCTATTTGCACAGGAGGCGTGGTGCATCCTGGACAGGTCACAAGTTCCCTGAAGCATAGTAGTAATGCCAGCACCAGGTCAGAGATACTGTACCTGGAAGAGAAGAGAGAGCGAGCGAGGGACTTTGGACCGAAATGTGATCTGAAAATAAGAGTGTTTCACTGTTTCACTATAAAAGGTCACACAGCGACAGTGGCTCCATAATGCATCTCAAAACCTGAAGGAGACGCTGTGTGACTCGGCTGTAGATCAGTGCACAGGTGTTTTAATAACAAATGAGCCTTGTTGCTGCAGACTGATGAGGAAAAGGTTTCCACTGACTGTGCACGGTGCCCTCCCCACCTGTGAGCAGCCAGGAGCTTGAACGCATGATGGAGAGGCTCATGGAGGCTGGAACTGATCACACTGTCTGTCCGCAGCCGTGCCAGCCTCCCAGCTGCCGCCCGCCGCCCCTGCAGCCTGGTCCACCGCAGCCCTGGAGGACTTTGCCCTGTTCCAGAGAAAGTGGTTTGAAGTGGCGTTCGTGTTAGAGGAGCAGCAGCCCTGCGACCTGCCCGCCTTCCTCCTGCCCTGGCTGCCCAGCCGGCCGGCCTCCTACGCAAGTAGGCACAGCTC
Source organism: Pseudorhombus dupliciocellatus (assembly GCA_016785235.1). Taxonomy (NCBI): domain Eukaryota; kingdom Metazoa; phylum Chordata; class Actinopteri; order Pleuronectiformes; family Paralichthyidae; genus Pseudorhombus; species Pseudorhombus dupliciocellatus. The sequence continues at coordinate 98,715 of JAFBJW010000628.1, read as the reverse complement.
CTTCAGCCGCAGCTTTGGAGGCCGCAGCCAGGCCGCCGCACTGCTAGGTACACGGCACGAGCAGAGAGACGTGGTCACCCACCCGCTGATTATTATCACTGCGTCCTACGTGCACGAGTTTGACCCTCACCGCAGCGCTTCATCTTTATCTGCTCTGTGGCTGCAGTGCATGCTGGGTGGTCATGTGTTGCTGGTGTGCACGCTGCAGTCACGCCCCCTCAGCTTGCACGGCTCAGAGCAGCGCTCGCTTTCTAATCACTGGCTTCTGTGGAGAACCAGTCATTACTGCTTTTGCAACTTGTGTAACGTGCACACACAAACATGCACGGACAGGGAAAAATTAAATGAAAAAATAAGAACCTAGTGACCTTGGTGGAACCTCACCCATCGTCTGCCCTCAACACTCAGCGAGGGTCGCGGCACAGAAATGGAAACAAGGTCTGACGTTTATTCCCTGATTTATTTCAGGACAAATCATTCGATTTGAGATGACGTCAGTTTGGATTCGAAGCGCTTTAGGGGATCAATGATGCGTTCTGTCACAAACCTGTCCGTCCTGTCCACCTGTCTTCCAGCTGCCACCGTCCCAGAGCAGAAGACCGTCACGCTGGACGTGGACGTCAACAACCGCAGCGACCGCACTGAATGGTGCAGCTGTAATTACCATGGCAACTTCTCTCTCAACACGGCCTTTGAGATCAAGCTGCACTGGATGGCCGTCACTGCTGCGGTGCTCTTTGAGATGGTGACATCATCACGCCGCTGCCTCCGACACAACTTATTTCCTTAAACCGCTGATTGTTCTCTAGAACACTTGTTGACACAGCTGTGCCCAGACTGACGCTCGGCCGTGTGTGGCAGGTCCAGGGGTGGCACAGGAAGGCCGCCTCGTGCGGCTTCCTGCTGGTTCCGGTGCTGGAGGTTCCGTTTGCTCTGACCTCGTACCTGTACGGAGACCCGCTGAGAGCCCAGCTCTTCATCCCCCTCAACACACAGTGTCTGCTGAAGAATGGCAGCGACAAGCTGTTTGAAGGTGAAGGCAGCGCGTCGTCTCAATGCAGCGTCCTGTGCTCGTCCCTCATTGTGTGTGTGCTGTCACGTCCCTGACAGGTTTTGAGCCGGAGACATACTGGGAGAGAATGCAGCTCCTCCAGGAGGCCATACTCTACAGGTGGGTTCACGACCACTCGTTTGAATTGACCGAATAAAGGTCCTGACCACAGCTAACAGCGATCGGCTGTTTCAGGGGTCAAAGGTCACAGTGACCTCATGTTAAAGTATTTCCACTTGTTAGTTGTTGAGTTTGGTCAGATCAGTGGTTGATGTGCAGCTTTCTGAGTTTGCTACTTGCTTTTTTTCTCCACCTCACTGGGTGTTCACACACACACACACACACACTCACTGGCACGTCCGCTCGAACCCTGAAGCCTTTAAATTGTTCCAGATGAAGCTGATGGAACCTGAGTGCAGCTTCAAACCCAATGACTCAGTCTCTCTCTCCTCCAGATTTGGCTTCGTGCACGACAAGTTTTCTGCTTCAGCCTTTAATTTCCCCTCTGAGAACAAACCCCAGTACATTCACGTTACAGGTTTGTCGCATGAAATCCCATCATCGAACCCCACAGGCTCGACATCATCGACTTTTAATCCCACTCGCTTCCTTTCAGGAACCTTGTTTTTGCAGCTCCCGTACTCTAAGAGGAAGTACTCGAGTGGACAGCCACGCCGCCGCAGGAACTCCACGACCTCCAACAGCCACGGGCCGTTCGGCAGCGAGGAGCAGGTCGGTTACTACTGGGCCTACAACACCATGCTGACCAAGGCCTGGAGGACAGGCGTGCTGGGCGACGAGCGGCTGGCCGAGCGCCTGCTCAGGGACTTCACTGACTTCTGCAGCAACAAGGACAACAGACTGCTGCACTTCTGGGACAGCTGCCAGGACAAAATGAACGCCAGCGCCCCCTAGTACCACAACACGAGGGACGGAAGAACCGTCTCTCCATTTTTATCTTTAGGCAGTTTCTGTGGAGCTGACCCCGACTGATGACGATGATGCTCTACCAGGCTCACAGGGTTTGGGTCGTTAACGTGTTCAGGACAGAGCATGTCCCAGTGTTGAGCCCTGTGGGACAAATAACAGATAACTAATGCGATTGACTGACGTGTATGGAACAGAGCAGCTGGACTGGCCCCAGGCTGTGAGTATATAACAGCGTTTCACAACACAGACCTCAGAGATCTCAGAGTGATGATGATGATGAAGAAACACAGATGCGCGATGGGTATTTATGTCCCTTTATAACACACAAAGAGTAAATGAGATGAACGATCAGAGAAGCTTTCACACAGCTCCCAATAAAATACCTGCATGATTCCCTTTCAGTAATAATTATATGTGACATATTACACTCCTGATCCCTTTCAAGTCAGTGCTGATCAAATGCCTTTCTGGTCCTTTGATTATAAAAAAAAAAGTCTTCTTCCATTTTGTCTGATTTTAAAGAGGAAAACAATGTCATAGAAAAATAATTTCAATTTCCACAAGACCTCCCAGCATAAAAAGTGCACATAGAGGAGAAGCTCCACTTCCCTGCTGCCAGCGTCACCATTTGTGCGTTTTTCCTCCTCATGCGCAGTCAGTCACTGTGTGTGTGTGTGTGTGTGTGTGTGTGTGTGTGTGTGTGTGTGTGTGTGTGTGTGTGCGTGTGCGTGTGTGCGTGTGTGCGTGTGTGCGTGTGCGAGTGTGCGCGCGCGCTTGTCTGGGGGAAGAGTGTGACAATGTGAGATGGTCCAGTTGTGAAGTGAGCTGCGTCTAACTGGTAACACTGGTCCCAGTCAGACTGAGGATATTACAGGGATCGTACACCCTGAAATACTCTGTCTCTAGTTGGATGTGAATTGGGGAACACTGGAATGAAACAAGTTTTTCCATCTTCAATGAGCAGCGTGGTCTATCAGTTCAGGTGCATGACTCCTTTATGCTCTGTATGAATGTGCATTCGTTTCCAGGGCAGCCGTCTGGGGATTGTCGAGCAGCAAAGTCACAGTTTCCCTGCAGAGTAACCTGCGCACGGAAATAGAGCTCACGCGTCGGAGCGAGGATCGTGTTCATCTCACCGGTCAAGAGGAGGGAGAGCAGCACCAGGGCCCTGCCTCAAATAATGTACATTCAGGACAGAAATTCAACAAATCACGCACCGAGACACTGAGCGCCTCACGCTGGATCCACGTGTGTCTGTTCACCCCAAAGACTCCAGACGTGTTCTGTGGATTCAAAGACTCCACTCCACCCTCAGCTGCACTGGGAAGGAGCCTCAGCAGCGTTAGTTGACACTGCATCAGTAGTGATGACATCATCGTAGATGCCAGGCAAACGACCTGCACAGAGAGAGAGAGAGAGAGGGGCTGTGACACCGGAAACAGATCCACTGAGTCCACGACACCAACGGCAGCACAACTCACGTGGTCGGATTCTTATTGGCCAGATGAGGATGGAGCAGAGGGCCAGGGTTGCGATGACGGCCACGCCTCCTGTCACAGTCACCATGATGTAATGATAGAACCAGACGCAGGCCTCACAGCAACCGCCCGTGCTGAGAAAGAGACACAGCACATCCCTCTGAACGACGTCTTCTGCATCATGTATGCGCCCTAACAGACGTGACCCTGTCTGGCCCTCGACCACGAACTAACCCGCCTCTTAGTTTGGGCCTCTGTGACTTTGACAGCACAGTACTGTTTTGGAGGCCTGGGCAGCACAGTGTGTTTTGGATAATGAACACATGGCTCTAGTTGCACACATGCATTAAAAAGAGGCAGATGTTTTGCAGCTTCGGGGACGAGCTGTTAGACGTCACCTTGGCCCTCGGGAAACTTCAATCACTGCAACCTACGAACTCAATCAAATTCAGAATGTAAATTTTCAAAATAGAATAATGATTCAGTTTCTGCTACAAAATAAAACGGTGTAAGTGAAGCGGTTTAGTCTTCCTGTGTGTGTGGCTGAGGGAAACGTGCGCTGTACTCACTGGCAGGGGTGCAGAGCCTGAATGGCCATGACTGCGACTCCGTTCGCCAACTTGTCAGTGAAACTCATGGCTCCATAGACGAATGCTGCACTGTGCTGCAGAGGGGACACAGAGGTGAGGACAGTGGACCACAGGGACATTACGATGTCACTCACAGTCACGTCTCTTACAGTTTGATCAGAGATGAGCTCAGCAGTCATGGCGAGCGATATGACCAGTATGGTGGCGGAGCCCGCGCCCAGCAGCACGGCGGCCCCGTACACCCGCTGCCCCATGGACTGGTCCAGCAGCACCCAGCAGGAGAAGGCCATGATCAGCAGCAGGCCCACGAAGTAGGTGAGCTGGAGAGGGTGGAGGCAGGTCAGTGTCACGTATTGCTCTGAGCGCGACGTTCACGCCATTTTGAGCTTCTACTCACGCATTTTCCGATGAGTTTAGAGAGAGGCTTCATGATGAAGGAGGACAGGAAGCCGCTCAGGTACATGACCAGTGGGATGGTGGCGATGAACTTCTGTTGGAGGAGATGACGGACTGAGGAAAGGAACGCTGCGTGCGCACGGACACGTGCATGAATACAGCAGTTACCTTATGCAGCCCCAGGGTGTTGATGAGGTACATGGAGATGTAGGTCTGAGACAGATTAACAATCAACCTGGTGGACATGTAGAGGACGGCCACCTACAAAGACACAGAGGGACGCACAGCTTCAGCTAAGCTGCTGAAACAGGAAGTGCCCGTGAAAACACTGGTGACAAGGGTCAGGTGAAGATCTCCTACCTGGTAGAAGGAAGGCTGCTTCAGCCAGCAGCTCCACTGAAGCAAAGGGGAGGGGCTCTTAGGGTGAGGAGGCTCACTTCTCTCCTCCTCCTCCTCCTCCTCCTCCTCCTCCATCCTCTTCCTACCGTCGTCTCTCCCAGCCCCCCCTGACTCTTTGGTCCCCAAGTGGAAGAAGATGGAGAAGAGTGCGCCGATACCGAGAACAATCAGAGCCAGGTTCTGTGATGAAACACAACACAGACGCAACCTAGGATCCGTTCTGTTCTCCAGAAGTTGGTGACATTAAACAGACGAGAAGGAAAGAAAGAGACAGCAGAGGCTGCTGGGCAGGAGACGCGGCCCGGTGCCCTCTGGTGCTTCGCACAGTCTGACACAGCTGTGTGTGTGTGTGTGTGTTCTATAGATACAAACCATTAGTATGAAACATCTTGATCGGGTTTCCCAGCGTTCATTCTACTCATGCACAAACTAAAATAAGATGCCCGTGCTGCTGCACTTTTCATCACTCACTCACTCATCCTCAGCCTTGTGGCCATTACTGTGGGCGGGGCTGAGCCAGTCCCAGCTGTCACTGGGCGATTCACGCTGACCAGTGACCCTGACATGCAGGTGGTGGTCCTCACCCTGAAGATGGGGATGTCGTCCGGTCCAAGCGCGTCACTGAGCGCGTCCTCGCCGGCTTGCACGTGAAACAGCAGATAGGCCACGGCGTACACGGTGATGTTGGCAACCACTGTGAATGCGTACCTTCAAACGCACAGGGGGGCGGGGCGGTCAGGACTGAGGTCACGCTCCCGTGGCGACCCTGAGTGAAAACGGCCTACCTGTACGCCGTGAGCTCCACTTTGGCGTGCTCGCAGGTGACCAGCTCCGGGATGAGCGACAGGTGGGAGATCTGCGTGGCCGCCCAGCCGAACTGAAAGATGATGATGAACGGGATGAAGTAAGTGACGCTGGCCCACTGAGGGGTGAGGGAGTCGCAGCCCAGGCACTGGTTGAAGATGAAGGCGAAGGACAGCACCACACTCAGGGTGCCTGGACAACACACACACACACACACACACAGTGTGTGAGACATCATGATTTCACATTTGGCTGAAGTGACTCATCCTGCCAAACAAGTCCATGAGAGTTACTGTTTCAATTTGAGCGTGTGCCTGTAGCAGTCACCACACACACCAGGAACTGCGAGGAACACAAACGTGTCCTCACGTCCACCTCAGTTTTGGGTGAATGTGTTCTGAAGAGGGAGCTGCTCCGGCGGCCTCAGGCTGAGGGAGGATATAAGGGATATAAACTAGAAACTAGAAACTTTGTAGCCTCTTTACAATCAGCCTGTCCCTGTGTCCCCGCTGGATCAAAGTTTTGTACAGTGTCTTGTGAGCTGCTCAATTGGAAGCAAAGTCCAAACAGCTGACTCTGTGTCATGGACAGCTGACTCTGTGTCATGGACACCTGAACGCATCGTGGGCTGAGCTGCTGACACACAGATGTGTCAGGGCGAGTCTTGGTCAGTGTCTTTGTCTCTGTCTCATGTCCTGTGACTCACTCACCGACCAAGTGCCATGTCTTCCTCCGGCCGTAGTCGCCGCAGCCTGGGTGTCTGTCAGACTCGTAGCCGATCAGGGGGGTGCAGAGGCCGTCAGCCAGCTGGCCCACCAGCAGCAGCACACCTGCACACACGCACACACACACACACACACACGGTCACACACGGCCCCGGGGCTGCGCTGCGTCCCAGGAGACACAGGGACTGACCCGCGTTCGTGTTCCTGAAGCCCAGCACAGAGTGGTAGAAGACCAGCAGGTAGGTGAACCACATGGACGCGCACAGGTCGTTGAGGAAGTGTCCCACCGCATAGCTGAGCCTCCGGAGCGCGGACAGGGACCTGGCGGTGTCCGGCATCTCGAGGACATGGGCTGAAGCTGAGCTCAGAAGGCGGAGACAGCTGGAGACAAACCCGCTTTCACTTCCCGTTTTTCATACGAGCCTGGAGCGGCGCGTCACATGACATGCCCCCCCCCCCCTAAATGATCAAAACATGTAAAGAGAACAACGCACGTAAACAGCCTGAACATCTGGTATGACGTCATCAGCACACGGACCAATGGCAGCTCTCAGCTGCTTCTGTCAGCCAATAGCGGAGGCTCCCCGGCTCCACGTGACCGCCAAAACATCCTGCTTCAAACCGAATAAATGGAGAATTCAGTTTCTAGTCGAGAGGATCGAAAATGAAACGTCACGTGGACTTTCTGTCGCAGAATGACACCCCTAATATATGAATTATTATTATATTATTGTAGTATCTGGTACTTTTCATTCTGTGTTTCTTTTCAACTTGTTTACCATCTTTTACGACTAGTGGCCTAGAGCAAGGAATGGCTGGTTTTTGTCTTTAGAGATTAGGGTAAACATCAAAGTGTGTCATGCTTTGCATGTGGCCAATAAAGCAGTTAATGGTTATTACCTTCCCAAATACCAGGACATGTATGGGAAATGTAGGTGTGTTGTATGAGTGTATAAGAGTAGCTTGAACAGTGAGTCAGGAGGAGAGCACAATCTGGACCCAGTTGTCATACGTCTGATTGATGCTGGACTCAACTTCAACTTTTTCATCTCCACATCATCGAGGGCTGAGATAGCACTTTATCTAATGATCTATCGCAATAATAATATGAATCATTACTGTTATTATTATTATTATTATTATCATTCATCTATTGATCTGTGTGTGTGTGTGTGTGTGTGTGGGGGGGTGTTAGTGTGTGTGTGTGTGTGGATTCTGCGCTGACACATTGACCTTTAAACAAACCTCAGTCTCTGCAGGGAAGTGTGTCCACTGACTGGACGACAGGCCTGACCCCCGCTGACCTGCCCGTGTAACCGTGACAAAGGTCACAGGTTCTACACTCTCAAAGGTCAAGTCATCTTCATCACGCTTCGGGGAACAGGAAGTCGGCCGCTGTCTCTATCAGGCGAAAGCTTCAAAGAAAAGTTTAGAATCAATCTGAAAACAAGAGATGAAGACGATTCTCATCTTCATCAGAGCTCCTCCTCCTCCTCAGGGATAAAAAGACGAATCAGACCAAGACAAACGAGTTTCTATCGACTGAACAGACGAAAACGCGAAGAAATCCAGGTGAGATCAGATCTATGAATATTTTATTATCTAATGATACATTCAAAGTAATATTAATACTAACAACAATCATATTAATGATGACTGTTATTATTATTATTATTATTATTATTATGATACATTCATAGTAATAATAATAATAATAATAACAGTAATCATATATATTTTACTGTTATTATTATTATTATCTGTTAGTGTGTGTGTGTAGCTGACAGCTGTCCCTCTTCATCCTCCCCCTCAGGTCGCATCATCATCATCATCATCATCGTGTGGAGATGAAGCTTAGCGTGTTGTTGTGCGTTGTCGCTCTGATTTCTGTTGACTGTCACCCTGCTGTGGCTCCTCCCTCCCACCACCGGCTCCTCCTTCCCCAAGCGCTGCTGGTCCACCTAGGGGAGGAGTTTTCCCTGCAGCTGGTAGGAGTTTCCTCCTCCTCCTCCTCCTCAGTGAAGCAAGCTCAGCTGCAGCTGAAGGAGAAGAGGTCGGAGGAACCTCCCATCTCCCTGGACCTGACGTTCCACCTCCTCAGGGAGGTGCTTCAGATGGCGAGGGCAGAGCAGATGGCCCAGCAGGCCGACAGCAACCGCCGAATGATGGACGCCTTGGGAAGATAGACGTCCTGAGAGTGAAGCCAATGTACGTCACACACACATTCCTCATGTCCATGTCCACCTGTAAACAACGCCGTCCATCGGGGGGGGGCAATCCCAGCTGTCAGGCCTGATGCTACATGCTAACATCCAAACTGCACTCGGCCCAGGACTGGAACTGACTGGAACTAACCAAACTGTGAATATGAGTCAAAGATTCAATAAACAAACAAACAAACGAGGGAAAAACAGACTGGCTGGAAAATGTTTTATTTGGAGAAATGTGATGTTTCACTTCTGGTTGAGCCAGCTGAAGGAGAACACGTGTCTCTGGCCGTCTCTGTCCTCCGACTCGCTCTGATCAGACTCCACCTGCAGTGGTGAGGAGGAGGAGCTTCAGCTGAGAGCAGGCGTTACTGGGAGGGGGAGGGGCTTTAGCTCAGAGCAGGCGTTACTGGGAGGGGGAGGAGGAGCTTTAGCTGAGGGGAGGTGTTACTGGGACAGCCGCCAATCAAACCAACAACAAAAAAACAACTTGACATTAGATCGTGATCCTACCTTGGGGGTGGGGCTGGCACTGGGCGGGCTCAGCTGGGGTGTGGCCTGACTGGAAGACGAAGTGGTGGGGTTCACGGTATGTGATGAGATTGTGGGTGTGGTCTCTAAGGGTCTCTGAGGGGCGGGGCCTGAAGGCTGCTGGTTGGGTGCAGCCGCAGCAGGTGCAACATGTGGCGGCGCCTCCTCTGGACCTCCTGCTCCCCCAGTCAGTGTGACCTCACCGTCGTCATTCTCCTCACCAGCTGAGAGTAAACTCCAGGTTAGCTACATGCTAACACATTAGCTCCGTGTTCATAGACTGACATGCTAACACAGTAGCATTAGGTAGCATGCTAACATGTTAGCACTTGTGCCTCTCCTCACAGCAGCTGCAGCAGTAGCTCATCACTCGTCTCATTTCCTGCAGCTAACGTACTAACTCGGCCACACCCACCTCTGATGAAGTCGATACGGCTCATCGCTCGCCTCTGTCGTTTGAGATCGGCAGTGAAGCGCTCCATGTTGTCATAGCCATGTTGTAGCTTCTCCAGGTGAGACGTGTTGGTTCCCTCTGTGATCCTGGTGAACAGACAACGTGTTGCTGCACAGCTGACGCGTGTCCTCTGCCCGTGAGACACCTGAGGACCCATCAGCTCTCACCTGCCCTGATCCCTGCCCCCTCAGCTCCACAATCAAGAAACTCACCTCTGCAGAAGAGCTTTGGATGTCTGTGGGCAACAAGTCACAGTCAGTGATCACATGACACAAAGTGATGCCAACCCGTCATGTGGTCGCCCTGTGGGGCCCCACCTGCAGGAACACGGCCATCTCTGACTCCTCCAGTGTCTGGATGGCGTCCTCCAGCAGCTTGGCGGCGACCTCCATGTGCTCGCCGTACTTCCTCCTCAGAGCGCGGATGCTGCTGAGCCTCTGCTCCTGGTCACAGCTGATCTCCAGCGTCATTGCGCTTTTCTTCTCCTCCAGGAGAGCAAACAGGCGATCGAAGGTTTCACACACCTTCGACTTCTGTCTGCTGCCGTTCTCCTGAGAACGCAGGTGACCCTCAGGTGACCCAGGTGTGAACCAGGTGTGACCCTCAGGTGACCCTCAAGTGACCCTCAGGTGACCCTCAGGTGAACTCACATTAACTGCTCTGCAGGTTTCCTCCAGGTGACCGATAAGCGCCTGAATCCTCTCGTTGTTCCCAACAAGCATGGAGATACAGTCGGTCAACTCCATCTACACACACACACACACACTTGTGTCAAACCAGTGGGTGTGTACCGCTGTTGTTGTGTAGCTGTGTGTGCGACAACCTTCTGTGCGGCAAAGACGGTGTCGAGCGGCGCCACCTCGCAGTCTCTGTGCGCCCCGAACACTTTGCACAGCGAGCAGGTGGGGGCGCCGCAGCTCAAGCAGTAGATGTTGATCCTCTCGTCCTTGTGGTCGACACACATCTGCTGCTCCACCTTCTCCACAGGGGGCGCTCTGCTGAGAGAGAGAAAAATCCAGGTGAGTCCAGGTGGACGGACATAAAGAGCAGCTGGTGGCCGTCATGGCGCCCGGGTACCTGCTGCTGCCCTGCTTGTACATGTCGATGATGTTCTCCACCAGCAGGTTCCTCTGCAGCCCGTACACGCCGTGGCGGTCCAGTACCACCTCGTGGCGGCAGGACGGGCAGCGGAAACGACCTCCTGATGTCACCGTGGAGCCGCTCCGGGTCGACAGGTAGGGATTGGATGCCTGCAGGGGGCGGGGCCAAACACAAGCGCCTCTTCAGTCAAGACAGTTCCCAAGATGCAGTGGGAGGTCTTTATGGATTCACTCGCTGAATTGAGCTCAATTGAACTAGCACCAGGGGGCGTGTCCTCACCTGGAAGACGTCGTTGGCACACTTGCGACAGAGGTTGTGCTGACACGGCAGGATGACCACTGGCTTGGTGAACATCTCCAGACAGATGGGACAGACGAGCTGCTTCTCCAGAGCCTCCATGACACCACACTGTCACTGGGGGGGCGGCGCTGTCACCAGGAGAACGAAAAGGACGTGCGGTGTTGTGGGTCTGTGGTGTTGTGGGTCTGCGCACGACAGTGTGACAATTCCGCGTCTGTTTTTAGATGGTCAGACGTCAGCTGTTGCTGTGCCAAGAAGCCCTTATATGTCAAAGGTCACAAGGGGGAGGAGTCAGAGTGAGTCAGCAGGACGGATTCTTAAAGGGACTCACAGACTCACGGAGTCAGAAAGCTGAGGAGCCTGCAGCTCCCCCTGCTGGTCAGTGCTGGGGCTGAAATGACTGAATTACTTCTACCCAAAGATCTTTTTGTCACTTTTATCCAAAACTTTGATATGAAGCTGATCAAGTTCCAGACGCCATGACAGGTCCTCAAACTGACAGTGAAACATGGTGAGAAAACTGACCACAGCTGCTGAGGGTGCCTGATGGACGGGAGGAAGAACGCGTGGACATCTGTGAAATGTTTCATCTCTGTGTGCCTCTGGCCGCGACGGCGCCTGCGATGGCGCCCTCTGCAGGACAGAGAGCAGGAGGCTCGTCACGTGATCCCAGCAGAACCCGACCCACAAACAACATGAACAGAACAATCATTTAATCCCAAAACTTTATTTATGATTAGTGAGAGAGATCTGAACGAGTTAATGAGCAGGCATGCACACACACACACACACACAGTTCTGGTTCCTGTCGGCTTCACGTGCAGGCGTCTCCATATCTGCGGCGTCCGTCAGAGATCAGCTGAGTTTTCTCGCTGGCGTTTGTCGGCTGCTGGACAATTGGAGTCTTGACATCTGACAGAAGAGACAGAAAAGGTCAGCGAGGTCGTGACATCACAGCCTCGGGACCCCGGGTCCATCAGGGACCAACCCCTCCACACTTGAGCGTAAACAAAGACATTCCAGGACATTAGACACTTCCTGTTGTCTCACCATTGTCTAGGTCGTTGCGAATTTCTTCCTCAAGATCATCAGGCGAGACATAGTCAGGCTCCGCCCCCTCCCCACTGGGGGCGGGTTTGAGTTTTCCGCAGCAGCAGTTGCAGCAGCAGCAGAGACAGCAGCAGCAGTAACACGCAGTCAGGACGCCGCACAACACGAACAGACCCTGGCACGCACACACACACACAGCGTCAGCCCCCCCCCCCTAAGGCCACACACACCCTGTAAGCCCCTCCCCCTCACCTTAGCCCACCAGGTGGACAACATGAAGTACGTGTTGACGTTGTCCTCTCCGAACTGCTGGGCCACGTAGAGGCCGAGAGACCCGTACGAGTCATAGATGTTCCTCTTGCTGAGGTCGGACAGGACGGCGTGGGCGCCGTTCAGCTCCTTGAACTTCTCAGCAGCGTCCGGGTTCTCCGGGTTCTTATCAGGGTGGTAGCGCAGTGCCAGTTTCCTGTCACGGGACGGCAAGGTACCGTCAGAAGCGGACCGCAGAGCGACCGATAACTCGTGGCGGTGGCGTACTCACCTGTACGACCTCTTGATGTCGTCATGGCTACAGCCTCGCTCCAGGCCGAGGATCTGATACAGAGACTCACCGGAGGTGGACAGAGTTCGCTGCCTCGCCTCAGACATCCTGACAGCATCACCTCGTCCACACACACGCACACACACACAGCAGAAACGTCTGATCATCTTCATGTCGGCAACTTCCCTGAACATGTGATGATGTCACCCAAGTCGAACCTACCTGTGAAACAGCTGATCAAAGAGCCCTGATCTGTGGAAGCCTTGAAGGGTCCCGTGCTGTCGTCCACTTGCTCCAGCACCTGATCTGCCACAGCCTCTATCAAACATTCAGCAGCAGCTCAGGTGACCACACGCCACCGCGCCCGCTCGGGTTTCACTGAGCCTTTGTGACGAGGACGGGAGGGGGAGTGGGAAGGGGGGGGCATGGAAATGTATCGGTGGCCTGCCCCTTGTTAGATATGACCGTAACTGAAGTGACCAGCAGGTGTCAGTGTGTTCTTCTTCTATGGTGTTTTAATGAAGCTTCCAGTGAAACAAACAAGAAACAAACAAACACGAGCCGATCGTCTGGATTTAATGAAGAAACAAACAGTTGGTAAGAGACAGACCCTGACCTTAACCTTGACCCTAACACTGACCTTAACCCTAACCCTAAGACTGACCTTAACCCTAACCCTAACACTGACCCTGACCTTAACCTTGACCCTAACACTGACCTTAACCCTAACCCTAACACTGACCCTGACCTTAACCTTGACCCTAACTCTGACCCTGACCCTAACCCTGATCCTGACCCTGACCCGGGTTCATCTCTGCTGATCAGGTCACACGGGCATCTGCAGCTGCGAGTACTCGTCCTGCCCCTCCTTCTCCTCCAGGTGAGACTCGGCGTCACCGGCATCCAGCTGCAGGGGCACAGGTCAGAGGTCAGCACGAGGCTTAGCACGTGTAGGGCTCGACGTCAGGCGGTGTTGGTGACTCACGCTCTGCAGCTCCCTGCGGGTGAACAGGCGAGGCAGCAGCAGCATCCTCACAGGGATCGTCAGCAGCAGCACGAAGGGGAAGGCTAACGCCGCGGCTGTCGCCATGACGACCCACAGGAGAGCCAGGCAGGTCAGCTGGACCACCGTGAACATGTGCATTCTCAACGTCCGCACCTGCCAGACAAGACATGAGCGCCCGCGTCACGTGACCCACTTTGCACCTGTGACGCGTGTCTGTGTGCCTGGTCGGGGGGGGTGGGGCTGACCTTGCGGACATAGCTTTGATCGGGGTGGTGCTTGGAGGGCACCAGCAGCAGGACGAGCCTCTCGGTGAGCTGGACGCCGTTCAGAGACATCACACCCATGTAGAGGAAAATCCCGAAAAGCACCGCCAAGGGGATTTGACGCAGGACGTCTCCGATCACGATGGACAGACCTGAGGCGAGGAGCAGCAGATCAGAAGGGGGGAGGGGAGCACGGAAACCGCTGCCTCATCACAAGTCGTACCCACGAGCACAGCCACCAGGAAGCCCGTCACCCTCTGCTCCTTCACCTCCCGGACGCGGGGCTTGTCGCCGGGGGCAACGGTTGTGCTCATGACGGTGAGGGCGTTGGTGTGGGTGACGGAGCGCACGGTCGCCGCCGACAGCCAAGGCAAACCAAACAGAGCCGAGACTCCTCCCACCACCACGATGATGAGGAGGTCCAGGTGGAACCCGGTTCCCTTCACCAGCATCCTCTCCTTCTTGCTGACGATCAGTCTGGGAGGGAGGGGGGGACGCAGGGAAAAAGACATTAGCACGTGATGCCGAGACACCGAGAAGATGAGGAGGTCAGAGCGCAGTACGCCGTGATCTGGGACTCCATGAAGATGAGGATGAAGACTAGAATGGCCGGAAGGATGCTGGCAGCCATCATCCAAATGGGAAACTGCCCGTCTGACCCCAAAGGAGAAATCATCCAACCCCGCTTCTCTGGACTAGAGACGGAGAATCCTCTGGGGACGCTGAGTTTCTGTTGGCCAACAGAGAGAGAGAAAGAGAGAGAGAGAGTGGAGAATTCAGTGGAGGAGTTCAGGTGGAGGCCCACATGAGACGGATGTCCTCTGACCTGGGTGTAGGTGTCCTCCACGCTGTAGTCCACCAGCACCATGACGAGGATCGCGATGGGGACCCCAAAGTCTCCGATGATCCTGCGGAGCTTCAGGCAGAAATGTGAGGATCAGTTGAACTCACCTGGGGCCTCATGTATGAATGTTGCGTACACTCAAAGTCTTGGCCTTTGCCTGTTTCCACGCTCACATTCAGATGTATGAAAAGTGACTTGACTGTGGACTCTAGCGGTGCGCCACGCCAACTCCGTGGCTGGCGTACGCAAGTATCTGCAGCTATCTTGCCTTTGCCTTGGTCAGGAGTGTGCCAGTCCACCCTGAGCCGTGCCGTGCCAACTGTGTGGGAGCAGGTTTCCCTAATGTAAGCGGAGCTTTTGACTGTACACACATTGCTATAAATGTACCATCACAGGACGAATTTGTCTTTGTTCATAGGAAGCATTTTCATTCCATCAATTTTCAAATCATATGTGCAGTGCAAATGCAGCCGACTAACAGCATTGGGGGGGGGGGGGGGGATGCAGCCGACTAACAGCGGGGGGGGGGGGGGGGTCTGGCACAGGCATCTTTCATTCAGTCGCCCCGAATATAAAAGGGACGTGAGTTTTTATGTTAATGCTGGTGAAATTTGAACCTTGATTGTCTCTCCCACTCACTCCTTCCCACTTCATGTTCATCCCTGCTGACATGCTACTAAATCAAATGGTTTGGTGCGTCTCCGCTTCACTTAGTATTTCTAGTTTAGAGTTGGTGAACTTTCTTTTTTTTTTCCTTTGTTGATTGTCTGTTGTTCCATGAAGAACGATCGCACAGAGAGGGAAATCCCCTCATTTAAATAGAATTGCCTATGTAAATGGGGGCGTGGTCAGGGAGGAGTTTGGTGCGCCAGCAGGTGTGTTGAATTCCAAGTTGATTGGGACGTACAAAAGAAAGGTGCTTGGCTCCCGGTGTTCACACAGTTTGATACATCTGAATTTTTCTTTGCGTACGTAAGTCTTTGTACATGAGGCCCCTGGTCTGTCCCTGACACAAGATACAACTCAAGGACAGATGGAGTGTGTCCCTCAGGGTCAACCTTGACTCTGACAGCAGAGTCGCAGGTCGCCACGCAAGGGCAACAACACAGCTCCATTTCCAGGTTTATTTGGACGGATTTCCAGCAGAGTCACATGACCACAATGACACGTGCACAAACCCTGCCGGGGAAGAACGAGCTGTTCTTGAACACGCGGAGGTAGAAGGCGATGAAATAGGTTCCGGCCATGAGCACAAACGACAGCAGGGCGGTGTTGGGCTCTCCAACGACCTTCCCAGAATTCACAGCTCGAGCTGTATAGTTGCAGAGAGACTGAGACGGCGTACTGTTACTATGGTAACAGTTCTGGAGAGGATGCTCCTGAAAGATCTAGAAAGAGCAGAGAGACAAAGACGCTTCAGAGCCTTTCGTGCGAAAGGGTCAGCGTGAGCCATCGTGCCTCGTCCGGACGTTACCTTGACCAGCTTGGCGAAGGTCTCGTAGATGAAAATGAGGGAAATGAGAAAGGAGAAAATCTCCTGAGTGAAGCGGGAGACAAAGCGGACCAGGATGCTCCCCTCGAAGGCCACGGTGAGGAGGACAAGCAGCACCAGCCAGAACCCGATCCACACCCGGCCCGTCAGATACTCGACGCCATGGTCTCTACAGAACTGCACAGAAAACAGAGCAGGTTGGCAATTTTGCTTTGATGGAGCCTCAGAGGCTTGGGTTAGCTCAGGTTAGTTAGGGTTAGCTAGGGCTATCTTGGGTTAGCTAGGGTTAGCTATTGTTTGCTCAGGTTAGTTTGGGTTAGCTATTGTTAGCTCGGGTTAGCTCAGGTTACAGAATCTAGGGGGCGGGGCAGTGACAGGCTGAACAGCAGCCTCGCTACGACCCTTTATGTCACATTTTTGTTGCCGTATTTAATGTCAAACAGTTTCCATTTTACTCCTCAGGTGCGAAAAGGCGGTGAGGTGGGCAGGACTCACGGCGTAGAAGGCCTCTTCAAACACGAGCAGCGGCCCAGAGAAGCCGATGACCAGCAGAGGCTGAGCCCCCAGCACGCTGAACACCACGCCCTGCATCGCCGTGGCAACAATCAACTCGGACACGCCGATCAGACCCTCCGTCTTCTCACCTGCGTCAGAGGTCAGTGACGCACACAGATCAGATGGAATCACCAAAAAAAAAAAAGTCTCTTACCCAACAGTCCCCCAAAGGTGATGGCAGGTGACAGCGCAGCGAAGTAGATGAAGACGACGGCGGCCATGCACTGAGGGTTCAGAGCGTCTCTGATGTCACTGAGGTACTGAGGGTAACGCCGCGCTGCGTCTTGGACTAGACCTCCGAACAGACGCCCAGAGCGCCTCAGGGGCTCGGGGCCGGCTTTGGAGGGACCCAGGGACTCTGAGACAGAGCATAGATGATGGACACCTTCGGGTCACAGGAGGACACAGACACGGGTGGGAAGTGACTCACCTCTGTGCTGCCGAGCACTCGGCTCCTCCTTCCGCTTTTGGAGCATTTCTCTGTGGAAGCGAGGGACCGAGTGCAGGAGCTCGTCCCCGTCCACCTCCGAGGGGGGCAGGACCACGCTGCGGTCCAGGAAACGGTTGATGGCCGTCAGCAGATCCTGGCGGTCATCGGCCTGGTACGCTGCCTCGTGGAAGTGCTGAGGAGGTCAAAGGGTCAAAGTCAGGGCGCAGCCGACATTCTGTAGCTTTAAGGTCTTGCGGACTTTAGCGCACTCACCTTGTCCGACATGAGCGTGGAGATGGAGCGTCCCATCTGGTGGTAGTCCATGTTCGGGGCAGGCGGGCCCAGCAGCAGGAAGAGGAACCTCACAGGGACGGGGACTTCCAGGACAGAGTCCAGCAGGACCGCCTCCTGCAGCCGCACAAACGCCATGGAGGGCTGGTCCAGGAAGCTCACGCTGCCTGCAGACACAGCAGAGGGAGGCAGTGTCCACATGAGCCACAGTCAAGACGCACACGGAGCGTATGCACGCTCGTCATGCGCACCTACGAGAACCACGGTGGCCTCCGCTCGCTCCGGGATCTTCTCCATCAGCTTTGCTTCGTGTTTGGATCTGGGGGGGCAGAGGGGTGGGGCTTCTCTCTGGACACGCCCCCCGAAACAGCTTCATTTACATGTACTCATTTGAAAAGCTTTGCTGACGACCCCCGACCCCTGCCTGACCCCTCCTCCTCACGAGCAACCAGACTTAAACTCTTTGCGGGTCAGGTGACCTCCAGCCTGAGAGGACACGCCTACTTGGTCTTCCTGGTGCACTGTCCCACAGCTCTGCTGTCTTACCTTGGTCTTCTCTGGGTCAGCCTCTTTGTGATTGGTCAGGCTGGAGCAGAGCTCTGATTGGACACTGGCGGCCATGTTGGCAGCAGAGATGTTCCTGCTGAACAAGTTGTGATCTTTCTCATCACTGGGATGACTGAGCAGAAAGAGAGGACAAGGACATGAGTGATGGACGGGCGACGGACAGATGATGGACAGATGGACGATGGACAGATGATGGATGATGGACGGACGATGGATGGATGATGGATGAATGGACGAATGACGGACAGATGGGTGGATGATGGATGGATGACAGATGGACGATGGACAGATGATGGATGATGGACGGACGATGGATGGATGATGGATGATGGACGGACCTGTGTCGCAGCAGCAGAGCTCTCAGGACGTTAACTCGGTCTTCGGCCCTGATCTGATCTGAGATCACCATCTGCTCGGCCACCTGCTGGGCGATGTCCGGCAGCGTCCTCTGCTTCAGGTCCAGCAGCACGGCCCCTGAACACAGCACGACGGCGTCATCGCTCAGCGGCAGCGCTCGCTCTGCGTGATGTCACAGTCACACGGCTCACCGTGGGAGATGGCCCTTCGGAGCTCGAGCAGCGAGCGGAAGGAGAGCGAGGCCACGTGAGGCCGACTCCACCGCTCCGTCTCCTCCTCCACCTCCTCCTCAAACTTGATCCAGCGAGCCGTCTCCCTCCACTGCAGCTCCTGGTTCCTGTCAATCACCAGCTCGTTCAGCTCCACAAACACCTGAGCGCACGCGCACACACGCACACACACACACAAACCAACTGTGAGGTTCTCATTCTACCACTTATCACTACTGGTTTTTATTTGTTAAAATAACTAAAACATAAAATACAGTAACGACGGTTCAGGATTAGATCAGTTTAATTTGAAATACAATTATAAATAGAAAAAATCAATGAATAAATGATGCTCTCATCAAAGTACTTTAGAAATTAACTGTGTGTGAGGACATGCAGCTGAGTTAGAAAACAACAATAAACACCACATGTTCCCAGATGAGCAGCAAAGTGATGAAAAATGATGGAGACACACACACACACACACACTGGTTTGTACCTTAGTATGTCCACTGTCCATGATGAAGAAAAGACTGAACCAAGACAGACTCAACTCTTTACCTGCCCTCACCCCTCCTGCCCTTACCCCTCCCCCGTCCCACCCCTCCCCTGTCCCACCCCTCCCCTCTCACTGTTTAGTTGGGTCCATGTCCCATCTGCTAACCTGGAGGATGTGTATGATCCACACTAGCCACCAGAGGGTGGTCCAAAACCTCCAGTCACGTGCACGTGTGTTTGAACGGACACTCATTCGTGATGACATCACAGCTCACCTCGTGAGGCGTTCGGTCTGGGCGGTGCTGCGACTGACTGATGATCTGATCTTTGCCGATGTGGACGATCGGTCCTCTGGAGCTCCGCCTCACCAGGTGACGCCGGACTGCGGGGACGTCGTCCAATCGATGACCTGAGGGGAAGGGCATATAGGTGAGGGCGTGGGAACCGGCTCCTCCTCCTTCCTCTCTGTTCTCACAGGAACGTTTTAATTTGGTTTCAGGCTCCGCTGAGCGCTCCCAGGTGTCTCTGGTGTCAGCTGATCAGTCTGTCCTCGTCTGTCCTATGGGGGGGGGTGGGGTGGGTTGGGGGGGGGGGGGGGGGGGGGTTGTGTGTGTGTGTGTGTGTGCGCGAGCATTTCTTTTCACTGACTCTTGATTCCGTCTAAGTCGACCGACGTCAGCTTTCCGTCCTCATCGGCGTCGTCTGTGGCGCCGCTCTTCGAGGTGGGTGGGTGTCTGTGAGGGGGAGGAGTAACGAGTTAACGAGGAGCCCCGATGTAGCCAAGGCGTCAGGTGCGCTCCTCACCTGGAGGCCGTGCTGGGACTGCAGAACTCCTCTTGGTCTTCTTCTATGGTGGTTGTGGCGCCAGGGGCGGAGCCTCTCCTCCCCTCCCTCCTGCCCTCATTGGTCCTCTTCCTCCTCAGGTCAGTGGGAGGTTTGGCCAGAGGATGCTGCACGTGGAGAGAAGAGTGGCGATGATCTGCGGCAGAGACAGAACCAGGGTCAGTGGCGGATCGGACCCTGTGGATGATGGACAGATGGACGGATGTCCTCAGAACCTTCAAAGTCCTGCTCGTCGTAGACCCTGTGTGGGTCCGGCGTGCTGACCGCTGCCGGGCCGAACAGCTGAGGAAAACACTGAAGGTCAAAGGCCTCGTTCAGGTCCTCCTCTTCTTCTTGGTGCACGGGGGACAGAGGCTGCAGGGGACGGGCGAGGACATGTCACACGGTTACCATAGCAACAGCATCATGTCTCCAGTGCCGACTCACCGCACATAGACCCACGGACTCCGGGTGATGGCTCATGGCTCCTTCAGAGGGGAGTTCAGGAAGCAGAACCTGGAGATCGACAAGACGTTAACATTTCCGAAGACCACTGGGACCACGTGTCCTCAGCTGCTCGAGGACAGACATGGACATGGACCTCAAACTGAGGACACAAAACAACGAAGTGTGAGACAGGAAGAGTTGGACCCGACCTCAGCGTCCCTGCAGCCCTGAAAGAGACTGAAACCAGCAGCGGGGGGGGGGGGGGGGGGGGGGGGGGGCGGGGGGGCGAGGGGGAGAGGGACGGGGGGGAGAGAGAGAGAGAGAGAGAGACAGGAGAGGGAGGGGGGCAGAGAGAGAGAGAGAGAGGGAAAAAGAGAAAAAGAGGGAGAATCACAGAGACACAGAGACAGGAAGAGAGAAAGACAGAGAGAGAGACTGAGGAGAAGAAAAGAGGAGAGAAAGGAGGTGGAGACAGAGACAAAAAGGTCCAAAAGAAATCAGCTGAAGGTCACCGTAGCAACCAAACTGTCAGTAAAAGTTAGTCCCGTCCCCTGGCTGCACTCTTTAACTCCTCTTCCTCCTCTGAACATGTTCATGCTAACTTTAGCCACGTAGCATCATTAAAGACGACATCAGAGGACAGATGGGGGTCATGTGATCATCAGGCGTTTGTTCAGCACGGGCAGCAGTGACCTCTGACCTTCAGTGTCTTCACCAGGGTCGCCGTGGAGCCGCTTTGCACGCTGATCGGTGGCCGCCTTTATAGGAGCAGCAGCTGTGGGAACGTGACGGCGTGTTTGTGTGGCAGCACCGTGATTCCTGTTTGCGTGTCTGTTTACAGTCAACACGCTAGGGTCCCTGTGGGAACCTCCACACACCAGTAAGGACGGAGGACACGGAAGAACTTTTATTCACATACGTCATACAAGCCAACAGTGAACGTCTGTCGCCGTGGAAACGCTAAAGGTATCAGTACATATCAGGTTTTTAAACATCATTTCATTTTTTTCATATTCAGCCCCGGAGAGCAGGTGGAGCGAAGTCGGCTGGAGGATCCACAGGAATAACTTTGGCTCCGGTGTTTACGGGAGGGTCCATCCTCTGGGAACGGAGAGCCCTAACATTCAGAGTCCCGTGCCTCCTTCAGCCCCTCCTCCCTCTTCTTCTTCACCTCCGTCAGTCCCTCCAGGATCTTGTCCACGGCCTCCTGGTCCCCGGCCAGCCGGGCCACACCCAGAGCCTCCTGGTAGAAGCGCACAGAGTCGTCCAGCCGCCCTGAGGGACCACAGACAGAGTTAATGTGTTCTCACTGAAGGAATGTCCCCGCAGACACCGGCCCGTCCGTACCTTTGTGCAGCAGAATCCCAGCCATGTTTCCCAGCAGGACGTGCTGGTCCGGGTGTCCCGAGGACCTGCTCAGGTCCACGGCCTGTTGGACCATCAGGAGGGCGTCGTCATGGCGACCCTGGAGATCCAAGATGGTGGCCAGGTCGCTCATCAGCACAAGAGTCTGAAAGGACACGAGGAGACGGTGGTGACGTCGTCTGTGGGCAGGCTTCTTGAAAAATGGGCGTGTCTCTACCTGTGGGTGTGTCTCTCCCTGCTCCTGGCGGCAGATGGTCAGCGCACGCTCGTAGTCCTGTCTGGCCTGGCTCAGGCGCCGTGTCGATGCTCGGTATCGAGCTCGAGAGTCCAGGCAGAGTCCGAGAAGGAGGCGCGTCTCCTTTCTCAAAGTCGCCTCCTCCTCTGTAGATCACGGAACAAACATCAATAACATGAAAAATGCTGCACGCAGAGTTAAGAGGGGCCCTGTCTCACCCGTTGGCCCCGCCTCTCTCTGCAGTTTGGCCTCGAGCGTTTCGGCACAGAACCTGAAGCCAAGTTCAGCAAGCTCCGCCCTGCAGGTGAAGTTAGCCTGAAGTTAACCCGATAACAGGTGATAAGAAATCAAACAGTACGAAGCCCAGCCCACTCCCTTCCTTTGAACCACCATTCTCCTCAGAGGATGAACCTTGGTCAGAACACTTACTTATTTTGTTCAGCGTAGATGGCGGCAACTTTCAAAGACATCTCTATGAAGGCGTTGTCGTCCTGGAAACACACAGGGAGGAGATCAAAGGAGGCAGACAGCAACACACACACACACACACACACACCTGTTGTGCTCCTCCTGACAACATGGAGCTCATCGCTGCTTTGAACAGCTTCTCCGCCTGAGACGAGGGAGACACGTGAGACGAGTGACGTCACCGCTCCGACAGCTTTTGACGGGACGCTACTCACGTTGTCCAGCTGACCCTGAATGTAGGCCAGGTTCGCCATCTGAGGAAACACAGTGTCAAAGGTCACAGCTGCAGGCTAACAGTGCATACTCAGCAGTGGGTGTG
The DNA here is from genome assembly GCA_016785235.1 of Pseudorhombus dupliciocellatus. Taxonomy (NCBI): domain Eukaryota; kingdom Metazoa; phylum Chordata; class Actinopteri; order Pleuronectiformes; family Paralichthyidae; genus Pseudorhombus; species Pseudorhombus dupliciocellatus. The sequence continues at coordinate 75,990 of JAFBJW010000628.1, read as the reverse complement.
GCCAGCGGGCGTTACCAGGCTGTAGGTGTAGACGACGGCCTGCTGGTTGTGGGTCTGATGAGCGAGCGCCGCGGCCTGGTGGAGGAAACCTGAGGCCTCCTGCAGCTGACCCCGATACACACTGAGCTGGACACACACACACACACACTGCAATACTACTCACAGCAGTACTGCAGCAGTGCTATAGCTGTGGTACTGTACCTTGGCTTTTTTCAGCAGCAGAATCATCTCGTCGTCTTTTCTCTGAGATTCGTCTCGTTTGACTTCATCAGAGAAGAATAGAGAGAAAGCTGCACGCGCACAAACACACACACTCATCGTGGTGAATCATTGAAATCATCAGCTGATCTATGGAGTGTGACGTAAACTCTTGTTTACCAAGTGTTGCCGACAGAGCAGCAGCTCCTCCCCATCTTCCTCCTCCTCGGCTCTCAGAGTTTCGTCTGTTTACCCAGAAGGCCGTGCGGCGTCCTGCCACAGAACCGCGGCTGTAACGTCAGTAAAGACACACAAAGCTTGGTGGAGGAGTGTCACTGATGTCGTCATTTGGATGATATGACGCAACGCTGACTCGTACGGCCACGTGTCGCTCACAGGTGGATGACCCTCGCTCACCTGCCTCCAGCTGCGGGACATCTGGACCTGATCAGGGTCAGGACCAAGGCGCGACGCGCACAGGAGGCCGCCATCTTCACTGATTACGTCACCGTGAACGGACGTCGAGCGGTAATACCTCGTGCCCTTCAAAATAAAAGCAGCAGGGAAATGGTTATTAGAAACCCGAAGGTTAATGGCATCTTGCAGTTGTCACCGCCTTATTAATTTACCTCTTATGACTTCCGCCCGAGGTCATTTAGTTTAAATAGGCTTCATTTCAACAGAGACACTGAAGGACACGCCAACATCCTCTGTACGGCTTTTATTGTGAAACAGACAGGATGACGCAGCAGCATGAAAAAACTATCACAACAAAGACACAAAGCAGTGTCATTAAAAAGTCTCCAGTCCGGGACATGTCCAATCCAGAGACCCAGGTCCAGAATCTTCATGGTTTACATTCAGGACTTTAACTCCTGAACCCGAACAGCGGTCGACCAATCAGATACTCAGAAGACACACAGAATGCAAGATGTACATCAATCAGCCAGTGATGTCACACAGAGACAAGCCAGTCTGGCCTCCCCGTGACATCAGTGTTAGTGTTTTAAAGCTCCACCCCCTGGAACCGTGGTGCGCCTCAGCCAGGCCTGTGACCATCTTCAGGTGCCAGCGCAGCGCTCCTTTCGTTTTGAAGCTTTTGCCACAGACGCAGGCGCCCACCGGTGTGGTCGAGCTGGTGGCACCGCAGCAGCAAGCGGGTGAGGAAGAGCTCTCCGCAGGTGATGCAGCGGTGCTTCTTCTCTCCGGTGTGTTTGGATCTCTGGTGGCTCGGCAGCCAGCCTGACGTGATGAAGCTCCGCCCACAGTCCCGGCAGTGTAGTTTCAGACCCTGGAGGCTGGAGAAACATTTGCCGCAGTGGCTGCAGCCGTAAGCAGTGCAGGCCGCTCTGCAGCTGGAAGCCTTTTCCACACTGTGTGGCCTCCTGTTCGAGTGGGTCACCTGGTGGAGCTTGAGACTCTGAGGGTTGCTGAACATCCTCGTGCATTTGGGGCACGACAGCCGCTTCTGGTTCTGGTGGGATCTGCGGTGGGCGTTGAAGCCCTGGCAGGAGACGAACATCTTGTTGCAGACATCGCACTGGTAACACTTCTCCCCCTCATGCACCTGTGAGTGATGTCATGTTTCCTCTGCTGGAAACAACTAACTCTGTTTGAAACAAACTTTACTGGCAGCATCGGAGCGGAGCACTGTCCTGGAGACGGGTCAGGGGTCAGGAGAGGAAACCAGTTAATTACTCATCTTATTCAATCTCTTTTTTAAACCACTTTCTGTGAATTACAGTTTGACATGAATGTTCCTCAACCTCATTCAAACTCTTTAAATCTTTATTTAAACCAGCACATTTACAGAAGTTTCATCAGGGCTCAGAGGGTGGTACTCCTCCAGAAGTAACCTGCAGGAGAACGCAGGTGTTAGTTTCTGGAGCTTTCATCCACTGGTTCAGGGACTGGAAGGAGCTCATCATCTGTTCTGGGATCAGATAAACGCTTCGGTCAGTTTTTGTCAGGGCACCCCCCCCACTCGGAGAACATGCTGCCTGGAGGGGGTGCTACAATTCGGCCTTTTGTTTACATCATCTCCCAGGTGACAGGGCCCTGCCACGACACTCACCGTCACATGACCTCACAGGTCCATTTTCAGCGGCTCATGGAGGTCACTCTGTCAGGGCCAATCAGAGAGCAGCATTAATGAACAGGTAGAGACACACCTGTAGCTCACCTGTAGGACCCCACCCCCGGATCAGAAAACGCTTCGGTCTGGTTTCGTCACCGCACCACCCTCTGTGAACAGCCTGCTGAGGGTGGGGCTTCAATCGGCCTTTTATTTCATCACCTCCTTTCCTGAGCCACAAGTATAAACACCTGTCCTGGGATCAGAGAATCTTACCTGGTGGGGTCCACCCAATGACCTCACGTGTGTGCTTCTTCCTGAGGGGAACATCACGTGAGTTCTCCTTTCCTGACCTCTAGTCTCTGAGGAGGTAGGAAAGGACAGAGTGGAGCTCCACTTGTAAATGACTTAAACACGTCATTGTATACAGACTCACGTGGATCTGAACTGGTTCACAGCTCTGTGTAGATTCCTCGTCGCCTCTCGCCGTGAAACCCTTCCGGTCAACAAGGTTCCTTTGTCTTCAAACCGGAAGTGAGCGTCTGCTGAACGTTTGATCTTTTATTCAAAGGTTCGGCTCACCCGGCCGCAGGGTTAGCATGTTAGCTTAGCTCGGCATCCGAGTTTCGCACTGGTGGGCGCACGTTTTCTACGGCGCGCACACGCGTGAAAGGGGAGAACCACCGCCATGATTTCTTCACGCACAACACGGTTCCCGGAACAGCACGCTGACCATTCACAGTGCCTTCTCCTTCAGAACGTTACAACGCCACAAGATACCGGATGTCAAAGACTCAATTGTAGGAAGTGACGTTACTGACGTAGGTTGCCATCTGTTAATTCGCCGAACCGTTTTTATCTTCTCTATTTCTTTATCGTCTTCTATTTGAGTATTTAACAGACTGGGTGAATATCAGAATTATATCAAACAGCTCAGTTTCCCGTGGATTAAATGAAGAACGTGCTTTTATTTTGAAGGGATCTTCATGATGGTTAACACCAAATTAGGGTCCAGCTGATGTGACTGACATATTGTGATGTCATCACAGTGAATAAAGACAGGACAACATGATAAATTAATGGTTTAATAGATCTCTCTCTTCAAAAGCTTTAATCGGACAGATGGGGGAAAGAGCCTACAAGCAAAAATAAAAATAATAAAAATGAAAGTCCTTGTCTACACTCGACCTCCATGGCAAGAGAAAGGAAAACAAACAGCTGTATGAGCGTCCGCGTCCTCCCGCCGTGCCCAGTCCTGTTCTGTTCTGAGGTCAGAGGTCACAGAGAGCATGGCGAGCTGTGCCGCATCTGGCTGCTGACATCATCGACAACAGCCAATCAGAGAGCAGCTAGCGGCGGTACACTCCGAAGGCCACTAAACTGAGGAAGATGGTAACTCCGACCAGCGAGGCGGTGGCTGGGGCCGTGAAGAACTGCCGGTACTGGATCTGACAGTACCACAGCACAGACAGCATGAGAGCCAGCAGCGGAACCATCAGGCTGCCGACGTTCAGGGCCACTGCGACCTGGTCCGCGGGCTGCGCCCCTCCTGCCGCCCCCCGCCCGGCATGCTGGGAGATGTGACAGTGCAGCACACAGTTGTGGACGAGGTTCAGAGAGGCCAGAGTCTGAGCGTCATCCTGAAGCAGCTGGCCCTGATAGATGAAGCGCACCTGCTGCTCCTGACCAGCGAAGTAGGTCCTGAAAGGTCAGAGGTCAACACATCACTGATCAGGGCATGCTGGCTTCTCTGAGTCCAGTAGTAGTAACCAGGTAACCGAGGTTTAAGCAGTGCTAGTCTAGTAGCTGTTGCCATAGTTACCGTTTGATGTAGCCAATGGTGTCCTGTGGTTTCACCTGAGCTGTTCTCTCGGTATCGTTAAGAAACTTTAGTCTGACGACCATGTTCCTCTGAGAGGGCGGGGCCTCTTCCTCTCCCGCTCTGTTCCTCACACCATCGCCTCTGCTCTCCCCCCTCCTTCCGCCTCGCTCCTCGGCCTTCTCTTCCTGGGAGGAGGTGGTGGGAGTGTCCGTCACAGAACCGTCACTCACAGAGCTCGAGGGGGACGAAGAGGAAGCGCTGGCAGTGGGGGGCGTGTCCTGGTGGACGGGTCCAGTCCTCGGTGAGGGGGCAGGGTCTGAGGCGAACAGATGCTCTGGCGGGTCAGAGGTGTGGGTGGAGATCCAGGCCAGCAGCAGCACGGCGAGGAGCAGCAGGGAACCAAACAGCAGAGTCACCTCGTCTCCCACGCCTTCGATCAGAGCCATCGCCCTCGGCAACGCCCGCTGGGGTCAACACCGTTTACACACCTGTACACAAGGGGCGGGGCTGAGCATCATCATGGCAGTGACCCTACAGTGCAATCACCTTTTCCCACAATGCATCCTGAAAATGGTCACTGAGGAATAGCGACCATTGTGCTGGAGAGCAGCAGCAGCTCCGCCTCTAATGAAACACAAACACATTTATTTCTACATGTAATGAACATCTTAATCCTCCAGAGGAAGTGAGCCGAGCAGCTGGAAGGGGCTGTTCTCTGCACACACCTGGGAACCAGCACCAGTGAATGTGTCGGAACGTTGCAGGAGTTTCTGATTTTGACTCATCCGATAAAAACAAACCAGAACAGCTCGTCGGAGCTTATCTCGGGTGGTCCCGGGTCTGGCTCGGGTTCTCTGCTATTGGATCGGTCCGGGTATTTGTCACAGCTCCACTGAAACCCGGGTCAGACCTAACCTGCCGAGGCGAACTGATGTCTGAGCTGTCGACCCGGACAGGAAGTTAGCTAAGCTACAGGCTAACAGCTGCTGGGTCCGTTTGTTGATGAACAAGTTTAAATAAAGATCGGATCAAACTCACAGTTCAGCTGGAGGCGTTCACATCAGCTAGCCTGACACTAACAGGCTAATCTGTCCCCTGACTTCCTGCTTCTGCGGCTTCTTCTTCTTCGTCGTCGTCATGTGAGCACTCTGCCGCTCTGCGGCTCGGTACCGCCCCCTGGAGCCGAACTAACGCATGGCCCTAATCTGATTCAGTCCCGGGATATATTCTCTGCAGCCTAAATTCAACGTTTCCAACATGTCGCTGCGGGTAAAATGCAAATGAATGTGACTTTTATGCAGTTAAATAAAATTCATCTTCATTCTTCAGACTGAGTGTGGGTGTGGGGGCGGGCTTACTGCTTGTCTTTATTGGTTTGGAACAAAGTTCATCGGACAAATAAACTCATCATTTTCTAACACATGGATTCCACTGATTAATCGGGACTAAAGCCCCGCCCCTCCACAGATACACCTGTGGACACTTCCGGGAGACAGGTGTATTGATCGCTTAACGTCTCCATCGGTCGGTGGTCGGACATGTCCCTCCCCGGCTGTGTGGGAGGGGACCGCCGGCTGTGAGCTCAGACCCGGCAGACGGTGCGATGTCAGCGGGCGGGCCGCCATGTGTCTGCGGCTTCTCTGTCGCCTCCGAGCCGCTGATCATCGGCTACAGGCCGTGGAGGGAGAGCGCAGGAGCCGGGACACCTTGGTTCCTCCTCTCGGGGCCTGGAGCCGCTCTCCTCCCCGGGTCCCTTGTCGCACCTGTCTAGTCCTCGGGTCCGCGGCTCGTGCTGAGCGGAGCCTCTGGAGCTCAGTGTGCGCGAGGCGGCTCATCTGAGGCTTTTTTAAATAAACGCTGTTCGGTGTCGGCTCGGCTCGGACTCCGGCTCCAGCTCGGGCTCCGGCTCGGCTCTACGCCGCTGTCTCTGGTTTCATCCTCCGCCTTTGTCCTCATGTTTTCCCCGGAGTTCCTCCCCCTGCGGCGCTGGGCGGAGTTTCATACCGGACTAGACGCTCCTTCTGTCGGATTCGTTTCGACCTGACTCCCCGGGGTTTACGGCCGAAAAACACACACTTTGAAAGTCCTGAAATAATCCGAACGGGCCCCGCGGTGTGCAGCGTGAGCCCGGGTTTCTGTCTGAAGCGGAAGGTGAGTAGCAAGTTGTGATTTTCAACAGATTTCTCGGGTTTTCTGCTCGTGTGTCCCCGACTCTCCCGAACATTCATGGCGGCCTCGCAGTGGAGCTCGTCGGGCAGCAGCGGCCGCTGCTCCCGCCGAGCGGCGGCTCGCCGCCACATCGACGGGACCGTGTCAGCGCGGAGAACCCGAGTGACTGAAACCGCAGCGGCACGTTCTCTCGGGTTCTCTCCGCGGCTCAGCCTCCCGCTTCGCTTCTTCTCTTTTTTTTCACTTTCACTCGTCTTTTCTCGTTGAATCAAACGTGACGTCAGCTCGTGCAGCTCCCCTCGTGCCAGCGGGGCTCAGTGCTGCCCCCTGCCGGGAAACAGCCGCTTCCCTCATCGGTCTCAGGTTCGAGAACCGTTTCAAGACGTTCGACTCTCTCCGGCTCCGAGCTGAATTTAGATTATTGTCCTGACTTACACCGGTCCACTTGGGTCCAACTTTCAACAACTCTTGGTCACTGTGACCTTTGACTTATGAGGTCACAAAGCCAATAAAAGCAGAGTTTCCTCCTCCTCCTCTCTACATTTTGAAAAATGATGTAGGAGGCAGCACTGCAGCTACAGATAGGACGACAGCTGCCAATCAAACCAACAACAGCAAGGCTTTAATATTCTGGACATCAGGGCCGTCCCTCTGATGGACGAGTGGTCAGATGACGGTGGATTACCGGGGTTCTTGTGCTGCTGCCTGTTCACACTGTTCTCACTGTCCAAACGTTTGTTGCCACCGTACCCTGCGGCGTTCCGTGTGACCCGGGTGTGTCAGCTGTTTGGGATGATTCAGAAACTTGACTGTGTGTTTGTTCAGGAGGGGGAGGGGCTTGCTGCACGATGAACGGCAGCAGCGGTGGCGTATCTGCGTCTCAGAGCTCCAAGGTCAAGAGTGAACAAGGTAACTAACTGTGACCTTTGACCTTGCCCACCTCGATCAGCGTCTCAGTGAGCGTGTGTGTGAGTGCAGATGACTGGAGGAAGGAGGACTGTCTCACTCTGCTGGAGAGGATCCGCAGTCTGCTGCCCGATGTCGACGCCATGAAGTACAAAACCACAGAGTCGCACTTCGACTGGGAGAAAGTTTGTTTCGGCAGCTTCACCGGAGACATGTGTCGCCAGAAGTGGCAGAAAGTGTCGACTGAGGTATGGGTGCCGGCGCCGTTTATATATAGGAGGCTTTGAAGTTTAACATCATGGCTGAAACTGTTTGCCAGGTCCGCAAGTACAGAACGATGACGGAGCTCATCGTGGACGCCATCGAGTTTGTGAAGAATCCATACAAAGGAAAGAAGCTGAAGGTGAGTGGGTCGGCGCCGCGGTCCGATCAGAACCAGCGAACACTCGTGCTCTAACCCGAACCCTCTCGTCTTCAGACTCATCCGGACTTCCCCAAAAAACCCCTGACTCCCTACTTCCGCTTCTTCATGGAGAAAAGAGCAAAATATGCCAAGATCCACCCGGAGATGAGCAACTTGGATCTGACCAAGATTCTGTCCAAAAAATACAAAGAGCTGCCAGACAAGAAGAAGGTGAGTGGGCCAATCGAGCAACAACAACAACAACAACTAGCCCAAAATAAATAAGTCGTCATAACCAATAACTTCTGTTTTCTTGCAGCAAAAATACATCGCAGAGTTTCAACGAGAGAAAGAAGAGTTTGAGAAGAACATGACTCGCTTCAAGTACGTTAACTAACCCGTCAGTGACCCGTCCACGAACTGACCACTGACTGACCCTGTTAATGACCTGTCAGTGACCCATCCACTAACTGACACTATTATGACCTGTCATTGACCCGTGCACTAACTAACCACTAACTGACCCTGTTAATGACCTGTCAGTGACCCGTCAGTGACCCCACCACTAACTGACGTGTTGACCTGTAGCGTCGTTAACGTGTGACCTGCAGGGAGGAGCACCCGGAGCTCATGGAGGAGCGGAAGAAGTCCGATCTACCGGAGAAACCCAAGACTCCGCAACAGCTGTGGTACAACCACGAGAAGAAGACGTATCTGAAGCTGCACCCAGAGGTTTGTTTGTGCCACGACAGATGGACTGGAACCCAGCTCTGGACTGAACTAACCCACCCACCCGTCTCAGGTGAGCCAGAAGGAGCTGAAGGAGGTGCTGAGGAGACAGTGGTCGCAGCTCTCCGACAAGAGACGACTCAAGTGGATCAGCAAGGCCCTGGAGCTGCAGAAGGATTATGAGGTGCCAGAGCCGAGCCGAGCCGAGCCTGAGGCAGACACAGACCAGCGCTGACCGTGTGTGTGTGTGTGTGTGTGTGTGTGTGTGTGTGTGTGTTCGTGTGTGTGTGTGTGTTCGTGTGTTCGTGTGTTCATGTTCAGGACAGCATGAGAGCGTATCACGAAGCTCATCCGGACGTGAACTCGGACGATCACGTTCGCTCCGTCCTCACCAAGGCCGAACGGCAGCTGAAGGACAAGTTCGATGGCAGACCGACCAAGCCCCCGCCGTGAGTCTCCATGGCAACGAGTAAACAACAACAACAACCCCACCCCTGACACGATGCTAACTGGTTAGCCGCTGTCTTCCAGTAACGGCTACTCCCTTTACTGCGCCGAGCTGATGGTGAACATGAAGGACGTCCCCAGCACGGAGCGCATGGTCCTCTGCAGCAAGCAGTGGAAGATGATGACTCAGAAAGAGAAAGACATGTTCCAGAAACGCTGCGAGCAGGTGGGTACCGGCACGCCGACGTCATGCCAGCACTGACGCCATGTGGCCGAGACGTGACCTCGTTGGTCTGATCTGTGTCCCGCCAGAAAAAGAAGCAGTACGACGTGGACCTGCAGCGGTTCCTGGAGGTACGTCATGGAAACGTCGTCGAAAATCAACGCTCAGTGGGGGAGAGGGGCTTATGCGATGCTTAATCCATGACCAGTAGTCATGTCACACTGATACAGCCACTGTTTGCTCAGAGTCTGCCAGAGGAAGAACGAGACCGCGTCCTGACAGAGGAGAAACTGGGCGGGGCCAAACTGGGCGGGGCCTCCAGCCCCCGCAGAGCCAAGTCTCCGTCTCTTAAGGTCTGAACTCACCTCACATGCATCAGACGTGAGACGGCTCTGTGACCGGAAGCTAATGTGCTAACATTGTTTTCCAGGATCGGTGTCGGGAGGTGGAGCCAGAATCGTGGGTATCGACCAGAACTCCAAAAGAAAGGCGGGAGGGGAAGAAGGCGGCGAAACTCCCCGAGACGCCAAAGACAGCGGAAGAGATGTGGCAGCACAGCGTGATCGGAGATTATCTCGCCAAATACAGAGTGAGTCTGTTTTCATCACTTTAACTGTGAGAGGAGAGATGCTGCTGCTAGCTACCTAATGCTAACAGTGTGCCTCCTACTGGAGCGTCCATTTTGAAATGGGTGTGTCACTCCTCTGTCAGCTGACGTAGCTCTGACATGTGGCACCAGGCATCATGGGTAGGGGGAGAGGCATCTGAGCAGCTTTACCTTCACACATGTTCATTTGACCTCCCGAGGAGGACCTCTCTGACCCGCCATGAGTAGTCACCTCCTGGACGTGCGGTGTCACAGTAAAAGCTGGTCACGTGTCTTCCCTCAGAGCGACCGCCGGAAGGTGCAGGCGGCGATGGAGGCAGCTTGGAAATCTATGGAGAAGAAGGAGAAGATCCCGTGGATCAAGAGGGCGGCGGAGGACCAGAAGCGTTATGAGGTTCAGTACCAACATGTGGTCAGTGAGCCAGGCTCCTCCCCCGGCGCGGACCCTGCTGTGTTTGCGTTGTACTGACCGTTGCTCTCCTGCAGAGGGAGCTGCTGGAGATGAGGGCGCCGGCGGCGGCGGCGGGCCAGACTCCGAGGAAACCCAAATTTGACGGGGAACCGAAGAAACCTCCGGTGTGAGTGAGCTAAATGTTCCAAAGGTTAAATGCGGGTCGCCGCTCTAAGCCCTGTGTCGCCCGACAGGAGCGGCTATCAGATGTTCTCCCAGGAACTGCTGACCAACGGCGAGCTGAACCATTTCAGCCTGAAGGAGCGGATGGTGGAGATCGGGAAGCGGTGGCACAAACTGAGCCAGAGCCAGAAGGACAAGTACAAGAAGCAGGTGGAGGAGCAGCAGGTGGAGTACAAGGCCGAGCTGGAGGCCTGGGTCAAGGTACGACGCACACTGATGACATAATCACTGGTGGTAACTTCCCACTCTTCATCTCTCTTTCTCCTTCAGTCTCTCTCTCCTCAGGACCGAGCCGTCTACAAAGACTTTTCTTCCTCGGTGAGTTTGCCTTCACCTGCACGGCGACCTTTAGCGGCAATGGCAGCAGCCTCATAACCGACGGCTCTGTCTGCAGAAACGCCGCAGCACTACGAAGGCTCGCAGCCCCGGAGCTAAAGTCCACGTGACGGCCAAGGGGAAGGCGGTCAGTTCACGAGCTGCAGCCCCGGGGGTCAGCGTGGGCAAGCGGGCCATGGCGTACCGAGCTAAGGTAACACGCTAGGCGAGAACTCGACATACGCCGTCGTTTCAGTCTCCTTTACGGATCGTGTCCGTCCCCCAGCAGGACATGTCTGACACAGACGAGGAGGAGGAGGACAAAAGTTCCTCCGACTCCGACGAGGACGACGAAACATCCGGCAGCACGGACAGTGACGACGAGGAGGTGAAAATGCTCGCTTCCATCGGAATCACCGCGGTAACCGCGTGACACGACAGCTAATTTGGACTTTTGTCATTTCCCCAGAACGACGATGATGAGGACGATGAAGATCAAACGTCCTCAGAGGAATCCAGCGAGTCCGACTCAGACTAGCTCCGCCTCTTTTCCTTGTTGGAGAGGATGAGCCGAGCCGATCGTCTCAGCGGACCAATGAGAATCGGCGATGGAGCCCAACGGGTTTTGTTACTCCAGTTTGTTTTTTATCGAGTGTTTGTTGGATTTTAACAGATGGGCGGTTCTGACAGAGGGGGTGGGGTGAGCAGAGTTTGACAGGCAGAGTGGAGGGGGTGGGGCCTATTGTTATTACTCACCATTAAGGGAGGCGCCAGTGTTCAGCCACCAATCAGCTGCCTGCTGCAAAAAATCAGAAATAAAAATGCACTTTCTCATTTTGGATTTTTTTGATAAATTTTTTTTTTTTGGGTTTGATTTTATTTTGACCAATCAACCCAAGTCACCTGTCGCTCAGCTGACCACACATGATGAACGTCAATAAAACAACAGACTCGTTGTTAGTTTCAGGTTTTATAGACATTTGATTTCAGAGATTTATAGAATATAAACAAGCTTCCCCCAAACACAAATAAATAATCTGACCTTTGACCCCCCCATCGCTAATTTGCACACATTCAACCCTCCTGACAGAAAAAGCATCATCTACCAGCTCCATCGTCCCACACATGCACCTCCATCATATCCGTTACCACGGGAACCAAACCCCCCCCAAAATAAGATCACATTTGTTCAAACACAGCGTCCAATCCGAGCACAGCGTCCGCTCAGCTGACCTGTTGACCTTCCAAATCCCTGAACACATTCTGGCTCCTGTTGCCGTGAACGTGTTCTGAAAAAGTGGCAAGCCCCTGAAACGCTGTCAGTTATCGCCGCCGCGTTTCATCGATGAACCAGAGACTGATGATTAATAGGATTATTACCAGCTGACTGACGCACGCACGCACGCACACACACACACACACACAGTCATAGTGGGACATCCAGCAGCTTCTGGTGCAGGTACGTCTTCACCTCCTCGATGCCATTCAGCTTCTCCAGCTCGTGATACGGCAGCTGGGAGGAGACAGAAGACAACACGTCACATGACCTTGCGTAGAGCAGAATCCAAAAGCCCCTCCCCAGGCAGACGTGTTTCTCACCTGCACAATGACATATCCCAGCAGCCTCAGGTGGCGGTCTCTCATCGCCCGGGAGCCGACCAGCACCTCAGAGTTGTGGCAGTAATGCCACTTGTCGTTGACTGACATGATGACCCTGCAGACACACAACCAGGTCACATGGCGCGAGACGACCCCTGTCAGCCTGAGGACGTGTGTCCATCACGTACGTCTGACTGACCTCCTGATGGGCCTCTGCTCAGTCGGGGGGTTGTCGGGCTCCGGCTGGTCGGTGGAGCGGAGCGGCGGCGGCGACGAGGGCCCCCTGTCGGCGCCTGGCACCTCAGGGTACGCCACGCCCTCGTAGAACCCCGGCAACTCACAGTCTGTCCCCTGGCCCTCAGGGGCCCCGGCCCCGCCCTCGTCCTCCAGGATCTTCCGGATGGAGAACTGGAAGAGCGAGTCAGGAGCCGCGGCTTCGACGGGCCCTGGGCCCCCAGGCGGGGCCAACCCATCAGAGGGGGGGCTGCTGAGCGTGGAGCTGTCCTGGCTCTCCAGCGAGTGCTCCTTGGCCAGGCCGGAGTAGTACTCTGCCGCAGGGACAAAGTAGGGGGCGTAATCCAAGGGCCCCCCGTTGGCGGGCCGAGGGGCTCCCGAGGACGGCGTGGCCCCCGCCGTGCTGCGGACGTGGTGGGGCAGGAAGGACATGGGTTCCATGACCTCACCCACCGGACACTGCTGGTCGCCGCCGCCTTCATCCAGTGCCGCAAACGGGGAAAACCTCTGGAACTCCGAGGTCACCGCGGCATCAGCTGGTTTCGACGCCACGTCGACGGTCAGAGACAGCGCTGCGCCGGATCTGATGGGCAGAACCCGACCGGAACTGTCCATCCACAGCACGAAGTCTGGAGGAAGTCAGGTGATCCAGTTACTGTGTTGCCATGCATGTACTCAGTGTGTAGTAGTGCGTGCAGTACCTGTGTAGTACCCCGGGGGCAGCACCTCGTCCTGTTTGTAGTTCAGTTCTCCGACCAGCTGACGCAAAGCCTCGGCCACCAGACCTTTGTAACTGACGGGACCAACCACAGCGGACCAGTCAGGACCAGCGTGAACCAGTGACACCAGCGGGACCTGGGCGTGTGGGTGGTACCTGTACTTGCGGTTGACCTCGTCGGCAGTCAGCGCGTGGTCGAACATCAGGACTTTGTGCGCGTCCTGCAGGCGCGGCCCACTGTAGTCTCGGTACTCTAGCTCGATGGCAGCGTCCAGCAGAGACAGGTACCTCCGGACGATGACGGCATAGGGACTGTCTGTGGGGACACGGCACTCGTTAGTGTGACATCACCACGTCTATTAACCCCTAAACCCTGACCCTGACCCTCAGTGCACGTAGGACCAAGAGGTTCTGCTGAGTTCTCGAGGGATCAGATCCTTCAGCTTCACAATGCTTCACGATTCTGAGTCGTCTCGTGGCTGTTAGTAGGTCCATCAGAGGAATCAGAGACGGTGAGGTCAGAAGGTCAGCAGAAGGGAAAAGGCTCTGGATCTGATCCCTCGTGTTAACTCATGAAACCTCTGGGTCTTGGGTCAGAGGTCAGAGGTTAGCGAGTCGAATGAGAGGGCGTTACTGACTGGTGACGTTGCTGATGAAGGCGCTGGAGAAGACACGGTGCAGCACCAGGCCCGGGAAGTGACCCAGCTGGAACAGAGACATGAGGATGTTGACAGTGGCGAGCGGCGAGCTCAGAGCCTTCAGCTCCAGCACCTCCTCCAGGCCGGAGAAGAACTGCTGCTCGTTGGACGGCCGGTAGCTCATCCTGCTGAACGGGAACACCAGCTTCTGGATGACCTGACGACACAGATGGGACACAGCTGAGTCCCGTCCACAGGAGGACGCCCCAGCAGCCGCCCCGTCCTCACCTTGCTGTCCAGGTACTCCGCCTTCTTCACCAGGAAGTCTGCAATAGCGTCCAGCAGCCGGGTCTCTCTGAGGCGGTGGCGAGCGATGTACTTGGCGATCAGAGCCATCGTGTAAGGCGTGATGCTGTCCACCTTCTTCGGCAGCTCCTCTGGCAGAGGGAACAGGCCACATGTTCTTTAGCTCCTCCCCCTTTTGGCGGCAGGGAGCGATCGGTGGCGGTCAGACATTACCTGCCAGGCTGCTGATGAACTTCTCCTGCCTGTTCTGGTAGAACAGGTGGGAACTGAAGATCAGCTCCAGACTCTTGTTGCTCGCCTCTCTAGCGCACGCCGCCAGCATCTCGTCCAACAGGACCATCTCTTGGTCGCGGACGCCGCTGACGCTCGCCAAAGTGTGTTTGACGAGACGTAAGATCTTCCTGCAGACAAGAGCCGGAGGGTTAGTGGCGATCGAGTGGACGCAGGGTGACGACGTGCGTGGCCTGCGGATGAGCTCACCTGTTGGCCAGCAGCAGTTCGGGGTTGGGGGTCGTGTTGTTGGTTTTCGTCGTGACGGTCATGGCGCTCCCTGCAGCAGCAGCGGCGGGCTCCTGCTGCTGCTGCTGCTGCAGGGAGCTCCACTTGAGTCGGTAATATGAAAGCAGCAGGAAGAGCGTCTGCGGGTGGCGCTCTCGCTCCAGGTTCTTCTCCAGGCCGGCCAGGCAGGCCTCCGTTAGCGGGTGCTGACTTCCTGGGTGGAGCTTCATGCTGGAGCTGAACACCATGGAAACGTCCTTCTGGTTAAACTGGCTCAGTCTGGACTGAGACTCCGCCTCCAACACATGGACCACCTCCGCATCACTGGGAAGACCTGTATGAGCAGGGTCAAAGGGTCATGGACTGATGTCACAAACATGGCCGCTCGCAGCTCTCTTCCCTCAGACTCTGCCCAAAACGAACACACCTCACATGAACAGGAAGCAGCTGACTGAATTCACATGACTCACCGAGCGCCGCCACAGCGTACAAACAGTTGACGATGCTGAAGTTGTCGAACTTGGCACAGTCATTGACGATGGCGTTGCAGAGGGTCTGGAAGTCCTGATGCTCCAGGATCTGGCGGTTGTCGCCCACTTCGGCTCCTCCACGTGCCAAGGTTTCCGACTCGTCCCCTGCACTTCGCGGTGGAGGCGTGGCCTGCAGCAGCTGTCCGATCTTCTGCAGGGCGACGGGGTAGTGGTTGTGGGAGATCTTGGCCGGGTTCTGGGTGACCCAGCGCAGCACCTCGTCAGGACGCCGCGAACGCTCAATTAGGCGCTTCATGGTGAAGAACGTGTCATAGCTCATCTTCTCATGGATGAAGTTCCACGTCTTCTTCTTGCTTGCGGGAGCAGAGGCCCCGCCCCCTGCAGCCATCCCTCCGTACGTGTGGAAGTGTGCGTGGTGCTGGTAGTGGGGGGAGAATGGGGGCGGGGCCAGGTGGGTGGGTTGCGGGTGGTAGTGGTGGTGGAAGTGAGTGCCTCGGTGGGCATCGGCGCGGCCCTGGTACAGGTGGTAGGCGGGAGGGGGTGGGGTCGGGTGAGGGGGGTGGGGTGCCTCGATCATGGCCAGCCCCGCCCTTCTCCCCGGTTTAACCCCACCTCCGCCCCCCCCCGTGGTACTGTAGAGGCGGGTGGCGTACATGGTGACAGACTGAGCAGAAGGGTGGGACCGGGAGGGCGGGACGTGGCGAGCTTGGCTCAGGAGGCGCCGCCCAGTGAACAAACACAGCATAGTCTGACAACCAGGACACCTGGAGGCGAGAGATCAGCCCTCCTGCAGAGGAGGAGGCAACAGTTAGTGTGAGTGTGTGTGTGAGATCAACATCAACTAACACGCCCCCCCCTCAGCTGACCTGAGCCCGCATGCTAATGTTAGCATATAGCCAGAAAGTTAACCTCCATGCGCTTGCCCAGTGACGTCACCACAATAGCGTGTGAGTTTGGTGACGTCATTATTTAAGGGACGCCCCTACCGTGTGTGTTGAGGCTAACCAGGTGTCTCAAATGCTAATGTCAGCCGACTGTCAGTTAGCTGTTCGGCTAACGGGGCTAACAGTAGCATGAAGTCAGACACGCAAACCGATGTCACATGCTAACGTGTGTCAACGAGGCTAACAGATGTTGGTCTGTTAGCAAGTTAGCATCGATCTGTCCTTCCTCCGTTTGCCGATAAGCTGCTAACTGGCCGGGCTAACGCCGAGTGAAGCGGTGACCCGTGCCGTGTGTTTACCTCATAGCTCCGCTGCGCTCAAACACCTGAGGCCACACAGGGCGCGCTTCAGCCGGGAGACAGGCAGCGGTCAGCCGCTTCATTCCTCCACACAGCCCTCAGCCATCATCCACTACCCGGCATGCAACTGGAGCAGGGAGGGCGACCCCTGCCGCCTGTTGGCAGCCATGGATAACCCTAACCCCTCGGGAGCAACAGGGGGCGCTGTCGCCTCTCTGAGCATCTGACCGTCAGAGAAGAAGCAGGGGACGTAAAGATGGCGGAACGCGCTGACGCCGCGACAGAAGCGCAGAGGCTGAGCTGTGTTTAAGGGTTCGGGTCAGTGTCCGTGTGTCCCCGGGGTAGGATGGCCCACCGCTACCTGCGACTGTCCTCCGGCTGCTGGAGTATGTTCCGGGTGCTGCGGCCCTCCGGCGCTCCGGCCAGGCTGGTAGGTGACCCAAAAGCAGCTAACACGCTAACTGTGCTAACCGGGACAAGCGGCCGAAACAAGCCCGGACAGGGACCCCGCAGATCGGATTAGACAGACAAACAAGCACCGGGCTCACCTCCGGTAGCTGTGACCTCAGGAACCAACGGAGATTATTATTATTATTATTATTATTATTATTATTATTATTAGTAGTAGTAGTAGTGATGTTGTCCAAGACAGTTTACATGAGTCGCACACATGTCGTTGATGTCAGCCACGTTGATGTGTGTTGGTCAGGTGTCCTCAGCGGGACAGGTTGGCAGTGGGCGGGGCCTGCTGCCGGTGCTGTTGGGAGCAAACATGAGTCAGAGCTCCAAGCCCCCTAAAGGTAAAACAGCTGCTTTTATCTCTCTGAGGACAGTCCGGTCTCTGAGCTCCTCTGTTTCATCTCCTCAGGGTTTGAAAAATATTTTCCCGATGCTCCGAAATCTGAGAGTGAAGCTAAAGGTAAAAACTGCTGACGCCTGACCTCGACTTGTACCTGAGGCATTCAAATTTGTCTCAGGTCTGATGACATCACTCCAATCTGTTTCCAGAAACTAAACCTGCTGATGCTTGGAGAACCTCTGCGAGGGGCAGGGCAGGTGGTGGAGGAGGAGGAGGAGGAGGAGGAGGAGGGAAGCGAGGAGGACGTAAGGAGGACTCTAACTGGTACAGTCGTCTGCAGAAGGTCAGAGTGGGCGGAGCTACATCTCCCTGAGGGGTGTTCACCGGCACGTGGAACGGATCTGTGTCTGTTTTGTGTTTCAGGGGGATGTTCCCTGGGACGACAAAGAGTTCCGGATGTACTTCCTGAGCGGAGCGGCCGTCTGGACTGCCATCGCTTATTATTTCTTATTCAGAGACGGAGGTCGAGAGGTCACCTGGAAGGACTTTGTTAACAACTACCTGTCCAAAGGAGCGGTGAGGGGGAACACCTGCAGTGATGTCATCAGGTTATATTGCGGCAGCCCAGCGAGCCAATCAGAAAGCTGTTTTATTCTCCAGGTGGAGCGTCTGGAAGTCGTCAACAAACGTTACGTCAAAGTGGTTTTCGCTGCGGGGAAGACGCCCATGGATGGAGTGAGTGAGACACTTTGGAGATGAGATCAAAGCTTTAGGAATGGGACTGCGTTGCCTTATCTCCCAGGATCCTTTGTGTCTGTTCAGTTTATTCGTGCTGCTGCGTGACTGCGTTTGTGAAGGATGAAACAGGAAGTTGTGTTTTTTCCCACAGTACATCTGGTTCAACATCGGCAGCGTGGACACATTTGAGCGGAACCTGGAGACGGCGCAGTACGAGCTGGGCATTGAGGGAGAGAACCGCCTTCCCGTGGTTTATTCCACAGAGAGCGACGGGTGAGCGATGACGTCATCGCATGGCGCCTTGTTGCGTGTGGGCATGAGGCTGAACTTTGTTTTTCTTGCCTAGCACCTTTCTGCTCAGCATGCTCCCCACGGCGCTCATCATCGGCTTCCTGCTGTTCATGCTGCGGCGGGGCCCTGCGGGGGTGGGGCGTCCCGGCAGGGGGATGGGCGGGCTGTTCAGTGTCAGCGAGACGACGGCAAAGATCCTGAAAGACGAGATCGAGGTGAAGTTCAAAGATGTGGCAGGCTGCGAGGAGGCCAAGCTCGAGATTATGGAGTTTGTCAACTTCCTGAAGAACCCAAAACAGTACCAAGACCTGGGCGCCAAGATCCCCAAGGTGAGGGGGCGGGGCCCTTATTTTACCAGCAGCCCATTGGCTGAAACTCTGAGTTTCTCCTCTCACTGTTTCCTCAGGGGGCCATCTTGACGGGTCCTCCTGGAACGGGAAAGACTCTCCTGGCCAAAGCCACCGCCGGCGAGGCCAACGTCCCGTTCATCACGGTCAACGGCTCCGAGTTCCTGGAGATGTTTGTGGGCGTCGGCCCAGCAAGAGTGAGGATGAGTCCATGTTTCTGTTTAATAAATAAAGGTTTAAAAACCTTCCCTTAAAGAGAACGTCTTTTTCAGAGTGATGCATTATGGGTCTTTGTCACTTCCACTGTCAGCCCAAGGAATGGAGCTTCTCATGATGTCACTTCCTGTGCAGGTGAGGGATCTCTTCGTCATGGCCAGAAAGAACGCTCCCTGCATCCTCTTCATCGATGAGATCGACGCCGTGGGCCGGAAGCGTGGACGCGGGAACCTGGGAGGGCAGAGTGAGCAGGAGAACACGCTGAACCAGCTGCTGGTGGAGATGGATGGTGGGTGAAATGCATGATGGGAAATGCGTGAGGAGTCCAGGCCTGACCTTGCGCTTGTCTTCAGGTTTCAACACGGCCACCAACGTGGTGGTTTTGGCAGGAACCAACAGACCCGACATCCTGGACCCGGCCCTTATGAGACCTGGACGCTTCGACAGGCAGATCTACATTGGTGAGGTCAAAGGTCACGTTACATGTTGTTGAAGCTAGAATGTGTGTTTCTCAATTGAAGGAAATAACGTTCTGGGTCTCAGGCCCTCCTGACATCAAAGGTCGAGCCTCCATCTTCAAAGTTCACCTGCGTCCTCTGAAGCTGGAGACAGACATGGATAAAGACGCCCTGGCCAAAAAGATGGCCGCCCTCACGCCTGGGTTCTCAGGTAACCACGCGGTCGTCTCCTCCGCTTCATCTGATGTCTGCGACCTCACTCCCTAGTCTTTGTCTGTCAGGCGCCGACATCGCCAATGTCTGCAACGAGGCAGCCCTGATTGCTGCTCGCCACCTGTCGGACGCCATTAACCAGAAGCACTTTGAACAGGCCATTGAGAGGGTCATCGGAGGTGAGTCCAGGAGTTGGACACTGGGGGGGCAGGGGCGGGGGGGCAAGGTAGAGACGAGGACACGGCCGCGGGCCCTTCCTGCTGTCGGTACGTGTGTTCTGCTGTGGTTGCCGTGGCGACAGCTGCGACTGTGCTCCTCAGGTCTGGAGAAGAAGACTCAGGTGCTGCAGCCGGAGGAGAAGAGGACGGTGGCGTACCACGAGGCCGGCCACGCCGTCTCTGGGTGGTTCCTGGAACATGCCGACCCACTGCTCAAGGTTGCGCGCGAGTGAACGCTGAGTGTGCTGATGCGTGAACCAGGAGGAGGAGCTTATCCTCTTATCGTCTTCTTCCCCTGTTCAGGTGTCCATCATCCCCAGAGGGCGGGGCCTAGGCTACGCGCAGTACCTGCCTAAGGAGCAGTACCTGTACACCAGGGAGCAGCTGCTGGACAGGATGTGCATGACTCTGGGAGGACGAGTCTCCGAGGAGATCTTCTTCGGACGGATCACCACTGGAGCTCAGGACGACCTCCGAAAGGTCACCCAGAGCGCCTACGCACAGGTCAGAAGTCACACCAACGACAGACAGACACACTGAAAGTTTCTGAATCACAGTCTGCTCAGCTGCTCAGAGGGGTCAAAGGTCAATGTGTTACTCAGACAGCTCAGCGTGGGTGATGTCATCAGCGTGAGCCCGTCCTCCTGCTTCTGTGTTCTGCTGCAGATCGTCCAGTTCGGGATGAACGAGAAGGTCGGGCAGGTGTCCTTCGACCTGCCACGTCAGGGCGAGATGGTTCTGGAGAAACCTTACAGTGAGGCCACGGCTCGTCTCATCGACACCGAGGTCCGGACGCTCATCAGCGAGGCGTACCAGAGGACCCGGCAGCTGCTGGACGCGAAGAAGGCCGAGGTGGAGAAGGTAAGGACCCGCCTCTTTGTCCCCCAATGTGTCGCTGAAAACCGACCTTTAGGGTCCAAAGGTTTTTAAAGGTTGACGATCTGTCTGTTAAAAACCTGGATGAACTGTAACTGCTCTGCTGTTGTCCAGGTGGCGCTGCGGCTCCTCGAGAAGGAGGTGCTGGATAAAAGCGACATGGTGGAGCTACTGGGTGAGCGTCCGTTCGCAGAGAAGTCGACCTACGAAGATTTTGTGGAGGGAACCGGAGGCGAAGACGAGGACACCAGTCTGCCGGACGGCCTGAAAGACTGGAACCAGGAGAGGACGGACAAGGAGGAGAGTCAGGATGAGCAGGTGGCCCGTCAGATCTCGGGAGGAATGCCCTTCTAGAACAACAGTGCTTGTTGTTCTGTCGGACCTTTGGGTTCTGCCTCTTCAGCAGCCTGGTGTAGAACCCAGTCATTCACCGGGGGGGTTGCACATCTGGACCCACGGAGCAGAACGTTCTCATATATTGTTCCTCTTAGTGTTCTCCATGTTCCTCGCAGGGTTCTACCAGGTGGTAATTTATAACGTCACTACGCGTCGCACTGAACCTCTGTTCTGAGTTCTGAAGCTGGTGTAGAACCCTCGACCAGGACTGCTGCGACAGCTGCTTCGCGCTCTTCTTCGCGCCCTGAGCACGGAGCACTGCTGGTGAGCTGAGGACGTCATCCTCTAATCACATGATCAGTCATTGATTACAGCGTATCATCGTCAATAATGTAAATGTGTTTAATGTGTAAATAAAACAGCTCGTCTGTCAGTCAGCAACACAAACTAAATAAAAGAGTGATTATTTATGTGATCTTTTGTTTTGTTTTTAAATGGAATGAAATGGTCGATGGTCGATCACATCTTCACAATATACTGATTAAACTGAAGTTGCATTTGATCGGTGTATTGTCTTGATCTGTTAACAATGAAGACATTTCATAGTGACGAAATTTCTACCAGTGAAACATGAAATTATTCATTCAACAATGAACAATTCAAAACTAATTTCTAGATGAAAAAGAATAAAAACATGATCAAAGTGTGGATCTTTGAGGAATAAGACATATGCCCTATATTATATGCTGTTGTTTTTTCGATGGACACGTTTTGAATGTTTTTTTTTTTATTTGTATTAAATAGTCGAATATAATGTGTCTTTTATTTTGAAGGCCGTTCTCCAAGAAGTGACGTGTGTGGCCGGGGTGTTTCCGCTGCTCGAACCTCGGAACTGTTGATTTGGGTCGAAGCCGCGGGCCTGAGGGGCGGGTCTGCGGCGTGACAGCACCTGCTGTGCACACCGGGACCCGTGCTAAACTAAGGCTAAACTAATGATAAATGGAGGTACTTTTATTGTGAAACCAAAGCCCCCCCCCGTGTTTCCGTCGGAGTCCGTGACGTCACGGCTCCCGGCTGCGGACGGTGGCTCGCTGGGCTCAGTTCGCGCTGCTCGTGCTAACGATGGGGGACGAAGAGCTCGAGGACTTGGTTCATTTTTCGGTGCGCGACGCACCGGCACGAGGTTATGTCGTCATGGAGGAGATCCGACGTCAAGGAAAACTCTGTGACGTCACGCTCAGGGTAAGGACCGAGTTAGCTTGCAGCTGTCGGCTGGAAGCTAACAGCCCGTGATGAATAAGGCTGGCTAACGATGCTAACAAGCGCTAACATCGGCTTGTAAAATAAGCTGATGACGTCACTGAACCTGCAAATAACAGTGCTGACCTGTGACGCGACGTCATCAATACAACTGATGACGACTGAGCGTGACACATAGTCTCAGGATCAGTTTACCTGCTGGACAGGTGAGGTCCAACCCCGCAACCGTGTGCGTCGAATACAGTTTCACACACCACTGTACCCGTGTATTGTGTGTACTGCATATACAGCTACACACACCACTGTACCCGTGTACTGTGTGTACTGCATATACAGCTACACACATTACTGCACCTGTGTACTGCGTGTACTGCATATACAGTTACACACGCCACTGTACCCGTGTATTGTGTGTACTGCATATACAGCTACACACACCACTGTACCCGTGTACTGTGTGTACTGCAAATACAGTGACACACACCACTACCCGTGTACTGCATATACAGCTACACACACCACTGTACCCGTGTACTGCAAATACAGCGACACACACCGCTGTACCCGTGTACTACGTGTACTGCAAATACAGTTACACACCACTGTACCCATGTACTGTGTGTACTGCATATACAGCTCCACTGTCCCTGCGTACTGCGTGTACTGCATACACAGGTGTCCTTGTCCTCTGCAGGTGGGGGACCATAAGTTCAGCGCTCACCGGATCGTCCTCGCCGCCTCCATTCCGTACTTCCACGCCATGTTTACCAACGACATGGTGGAGTGCAAGCAGGATGAGATCCTGATGCAGGGCGTGGACCCCAGGTAAGCAGGCACTTCCTGTCAGAGTGGGAAGCCGCTCACGGCAGGGTAAGCTCCTCCCTCTGTCCCTGCAGTGCTCTGGAGGCTCTGATCAACTTTGCATACAGCGGCCATGTTGCCATCGACCAGCAGAACGTCCAGGCTCTTCTGATCGGTTCCAGTTTCCTGCAGCTGCAGAACGTGAAAGATGCCTGCTGCTCCTTCCTCCAGGAGAGGTCAGTGTCACACACGCGTCTCTGCAACCAGAGGACGGAGGTCAGACTGTGCATCTTTGTTTCCTGCGCCCTGCGGCGTCCAGGTTACACCCCAAGAACTGCCTGGGTGTGCGTCAGTTCGCCGAGACCATGATGTGCACGACCCTGTACGACTCGGCCAGCAGCTTCCTCCACCAGCACTTCGTGGACGTGTCTCTGTCGGACGAGTTCCTGGCTCTGAGGACGGAGGAGGTGCTGGAGCTGGCGGGCTGCGATGAACTCAACGTTAAAGCTGAAGAACAGGTGAGAGGTCGCCAGCGGGCTCCTCCCACTCATGTTATTTGTTGTCCTTCTTGGGAATCGTGACAAAGCAAGGAGGGGTTCGGTTCCAGACAAATCAAACGAGCTGAGCGGAGGCGTGTCCACTTGTGCAGGTGTTCGAGGCGGTTCTCATGTGGGTCCATCATGACCGCCACCGGCGGGAGCCGCTGCTGCCGGAGCTGCTGTCCAAGATTCGGCTTCCTCTGTGCCGACCCCAGTTCCTGTCGGACCGGGTCCAGCAGGAAGAGCTGATCCGCTGCTGCCACAAATGCAGGTGACTGGCTCGGCCTGGCACTCGCCGCACCTGGGTGTTCCACCTGGCGTCTGAGCACGTGTCTCCGCTTCTTTCTTGTCAGAGACCTGGTGGACGAAGCCAAAGATTTTCACCTGATGCCGGAGCGCCGCCCTCACCTGCCCACGTTCAAAACCCGGCAGAGGTGCTGCACTTCCATCACCGGGCTCATCTATGCGGTGGGCGGGCTCAACAGCTCAGGTGCATGCCCTCACCTGACTGCTCTGCTCTGATTGGCCGAGGACCAGTCACCCGACGGTGTTTCCTCTCTTCCAGGTGACTCCTTAAATGTGGTCGAGGTCTTCGATCCAATCGGGAACTTCTGGGAGCGCTGTCAGCCAATGAGGACGGCTCGCAGCCGAGTGGGCGTGGCGGTGGTCAACGGACTGCTGTTTGCCATCGGTGGGTACGACGGCCAGTCACGCCTGAGCACAGTGGAGGTCTACAACCCTGAGACGGACAACTGGACGCGGGTGTCAAGCATGAACAGTCAGCGCAGGTCTGAGCAAACCGCAGTCGGGGGGTGTTTTCACCGGGTCGGTCCCACCCTAACTGTGCTGTCATCCACAGCGCCATGGGAACCGTGGTGGTCGATGGACACATCTACGTCTGCGGCGGCTATGATGGAAAGTCCTCTCTGAATTCTGTGGAGTGCTTCTCTCCAGAGACCGACAGGTGCTCAGGGGTCCAGGTCTTCATGTCCCTTTATCAGCTATTGAGTTTTTCACGCACTGGATGAAGACGCTGTTCCTGTCCCCCAGGTGGACCGTGGTGACAGAGATGAGCGCGAGTCGCAGCGCCGCCGGCGTGACCGTGTTTGACGGACGCATCTTCGTATCAGGCGGCCATGACGGTTTGCAGATCTTCAACACGGTCAGTTGAATGCAACCTCGCAGCTGGTGAACATACACATTGATTGATCACAAAGTTCGGATTTTGTCCCCCCCCCCCCCCGGGTTTCTCCCCCCCCCCCCCCCCCCCAGGTGGAGTACTACAACCACCACACCAACAGGTGGCACTCTGCGGCGGCGATGCTGTACAAGCGCTGCCGCCATGGGGCTGCATCTCTGGGCAGTCACATGTACGTGGCGGGGGGCTACGACGGCTCGGGCTTCCTCAGTGGGGTGGAGGTGTTCAGCTCAGCGTCGGGGCAGTGGAGCCTCCTAGTGGCCATGAACACACGGCGCAGCCGGGTGTCCCTGGTGTCCACGTCGGGGCGCCTGTACGCCGTGGGTGGATACGATGGACAGTCCAACCTCAGCTCCGTGGAGGTGTACAACCCGGACACCAACCGCTGGACCTTCTTGGCCCCCATGGGCTGTCACGAGGGGGGAGTCGGGGTGGGCTGCATCCCCCTGCAGCCCACCTAAAGCGGCCAGTCAGTCAGAGGCAGTGGACTGACGTGTTACTGCCCCCTGCAGCAGGCGGGAGGCGGCGCCCTCTGGTGACGTTGGCTGAGCTTCACTGGTACGGCTCAGGCCAGTAGGATTATGGGAAGACATTGTAGAGCTAGCCCGCCAAGGCTAGCTGCTAGCATTGTGCTGCTGCGCGTATGGACCAGGAATGTTTTTTTTTTTTTTTTTTTTTTTTTTTACTTGAGTTGACCGGTGGGATGTCACTTCCTGCCCCCCCCCCCAATTGAGTGTGTCCTGATGGTGGCGCTGCAGGAGACAGGTTCAACCAGGATCATTGTGTGTGACATCACTGCCTGTGGAGGGCTCCAGAACTTCCTCTCCTTCCGCGTCACCGTCAGTCGGGCTGATTCCATGATGATGTCACGTGGTTATTTATTTCAGGTGAAATGAGGTCATTCAAGGTCGTTCGACTGATTCAACCGTTAATTTATGACTTTAGTTTGTGGGTCGTCGTCGGTGCGGCACCAGCCTCTGAATTAACTAATAAAATGAAGAAGCTCTGAGACGTGTTCGTCAATAACTCTTTTTTTTATTAAGTTTTCACACCTGAGCAGATCCAGTAAATATCAGTCGCACCTGGTCCCGTTTCCCACAATCCTCGGAGTTGATGACGGGTTTGACTGGTCCTGAGTCCAGGTGCGTCTCAGGTAAACTGACCACATCCAAATGTCTCTGGGCAACCGAAGGCTTCAGGTGTCAGGACATCTGCGATGACCCCGGAGGACCTGACTCCATCTTGGACTCTGTAGCGTCTCCCTTGGGCTCAGAGACTTGACCCAAGCACCTGGAAAGGTAAACGGGAGCAGGTCATGACCTCTCTACACAGGTGCGTCGCCCGTTGGAGGTTCTGACTCACGGTGCGTTGGTGGGCAGGAAGCGGCTCTCCTCCCCATCCAGGACGCCGTGGTACATCCCGATCTCCTGCTCCAGACGCTGCTTGTTGCCGAGCAACGTGTCGTAGTCGCGACGCTGCTGCTCGATCTCGCCGTTCACGTCGGCGAGCTCCGCCTCCAGCTTGGCCACCACCGAGCCCAGGTTCTGGAGCTCCATGTCGTGCCAGTGGCGTGCGTCGCTCAGCGAATTCTCCAGACCTCGTTTCTGCACAGAGAAGAAGATGGCTGATCACTGAGATGCGTAGTAGACAGGTCAAAGGTCAAAGGTCAGGGTGCCTCACCAGCGCTCTGATGGACTCGGTCTCCGCCTGCAGACTCTGGATCTTACAGCCTGTGTCGTTACACTCGGCCTTCAGCGTCTCCACCTGCTCCTCTTCTGGACTCAGTCTGCTGCTTACACACTGCGCGTCCTGTGGGACACACACGCGCGCGCGCCCGTCAGATGCAAGCCAGAGGACCCCGGGCGTCCCCATGCAGGCGGCACACACACCTTACACTCCAGCTGGTAGCTGTCTGTCTCTGCTCGGTTCCTCTCGGTCACCTTCTCCCAGTGGCTCCTGATGTGGCTCAGGATCTGGTCCAGACTGGTCTCAATGGGAGCGTCCGGCTCATCCACCTCGCGTCCTGCCATCTGACTGTACAGGACTCGAACGTCCTGGAGAGGCCGGCATCGGGAGGGGGACACAGGTCACATGACTCGGACAGACAGACAGGACACTGGCGTGACTCAGAGTGTGGTGGACCTGCTCGTGGTCGTGCTCCAGGAGACACAGCTCCGTCCTCATCTTCTCCATCTGCTCCTCCAGCTCCGCCTTGGTCTGGTTGGCGTCGTCGATGACCTTGTACAGGGAGCTGATCTCCTCCTCCACCGCCGTCCTGAAGGGCTGCTCGTTCTCGAACCTGCGGGGGGGGGGAACGTTGGTCCACGTCCTGCATGCAGGTCATCAGGCGTGTTTGTGACCTCTGACCTGTCTTTGAAGTCCTCAGCGTTGGCCTGGACGTTCTCGGTCTGCAGCATCAGCCGAGCGTTGTCCAGAATCGCCTCGCTGACCTTCAGAGGATTACAGACGTCAGGTGCATGGCAGCCAACAGGCCCCGCCCCCTTCGCTAGACTCCTCCCCTCAGCTCACCTGTCGGTACACCTCCTCCCACTCCCTCCGGAGAGGCCCCCAGGCTCCGGCGCTGTTGGCCTTCCGGTCTAGGCAGAGGCGGATCTGCTCCTCCAGCTGCTGGTTCAGTGTCTCCAGAGCGCGCACCTTATCCCGGTACTCCATCAGGCAGCTGTTCAGTCCGCCCGCCGGGCCGTGGCCCGAGGCCCGGTCGCCGGCCCGGGGAAGGACCGGGGCGGCGCTGCTCCTCATCCCCTGCAGGAACACGCTGCTGATGCCCAAAGCCCGGCGAGACACCCGCGTCCCGAGGCCCGAGGCTCCGCCGCACGCCGGCGGCCCGACGCCCACGAAGACTCCGCGGGCGGCGGCCGTGCCGGAGCCCACCCGGACCCCGGCAACGGAGGCCGGGCGCTCGGAGGACGGTTGGCCGAGGAACGATGAGCGGCGTCGGGGCAGAGGCATCCTGAAGCTCCCGGTGTCAAACCGCTCCGAGCCGCGCCGCGCGGGGATTTATGGGAGCACGAGGTTCTGGAAACGCGGACCCTCTTTCAGCGCCATTGTTCCGAGGCGCGTGCGTTCCCATTGAGGAGGGAGCTGAGTCAGCAGGACACGGGAAGAGTCCAGAGACACAGGGACAGACAAGGACAGGAAGAGTCCAGAGACACAGGGACAGACAGGGACAGGAAGAGTCCAGAGACACAGGGACAAGAGTCCAGAGACACAGGGACAGACAGGGACAGGAAGAGTCCAGAGACACAGGGACAGACAAGGACAGGAAGAGTCCAGAGACACAGGGACAGACAGGGACACATGTCGGTTGGACAGAGTAGAAGACACCATTTTTGTCTGAAGCAACACACAAACTAAGATTCCTTCATTAGTAAATTCATTCATTCATTCCAACTAAATGTGATTAATTATTAATTGATATGATGTCATGCTAATGAAGCTCAGATTTTGTCTTATATTTAAATTATTTATGACTTGTAATGTTCAAACAGACAGAAGACACCTGATTGGCTGCTCTCAGGTTTTATTTGCACGTCATCAGTAACGCCACCCCTTCCCCCCGTCACTCGTCATCATCGTCACGGCGACAGGGAAACGCCTCGATGACCTCAGTGATACGAAGCGCCACTGCCAAGGAGCTGGCAGCGATGACTCTCCGGGACATCATGTCGAACGGCGAGCCTGAGGATACACGTGCGCTGATTACAGGAGGTTGTGCAAACCCAACCCGTGACGGCGCGCCAGTCACGCACCGTCTGTATCCATGACAACGCCACCGGCTTCCTGGACGATGATGGCGGAAGCGGCGATGTCCCAGCAGTGCATCCCAATGTGATAGTAGGCGTCGGCGCCCCCCGTGGCCACCTGACACATGTCGACAGCTGCGGTCCCCAGAGCGCGGACGCTGAAACACGCTACAAACACGTTAGAGAGAAGTTTCACCTTAACGAGCAGCGAGCGTTGGCGGGGCCAGTTCCCACCCGTGGACCGGAAGTTTCAGCAGTCTGAAGATGTTGGACGTCATGGTGGACAGAGCGAGGTCGTCACGCTCCGCCCCGATCTCCGTCACCACCACGCACCTGCTGACGTCTGATTGGATGGGGCAGAGGAGTTAGAATGAAACGAAGGTGGCGCCACAGCTGTGACAAGGTCAGTGTGATGTCACCTTCCTGCCTGGAGGCGTGCAGCGGCTCTCCGTTGAGAAACGCTCCTTTTCCTCTCTGAGCATGGAACAGCTTGTCCTCCACGCAGCTGTACACGATCCCAAACTCCGTCTGTCCATGAGGACAAGGACAGGGTGTGAGTCTGCTTCCTGTCTGACCTCTGACCTGCAGCACACTCTACCTGCTTGTTGATGGCGAAGGCGATGGACACAGCCACAAATGGAAACCTGAGGACAAAGAATCCAGGCAGTGATCAGCCGGTAACCATGGTAACAGTGTGTGTGTCTCACCTGTGGACAAAGTTGACGGTGCCATCGATGGGGTCGATGATCCAGGTGGGGGCATCGCTGAGCTCCACGCGCTCACCCGCAGCCACAGACTCCTCCCCTATGAACCTGTGCAGGGGGTAGCGGCGCTGGATGGAGCGGATCAGGATATGCTCCACCTGCTGGTCCGTCTCCGTCACCAGGTCGGCTGGGGAACTCTTCAGCTTCACGTCTTTCTGCCGCCGCATCGCTGACAGGACGACCTGTGGCGTGAACAACCGTCACCTCCAACGCCTGAAGGCTTCGCCGGCCTTGCTCAGGACCTTGCTTGATTGGCCGCCATGGCGCTTACCTCACCGGCCCGTTTGGCCACCGTCAGGCCAAAGTCCAAACAGTCGCTCCAGTCGGCCATCGTGAGGAAAACGCAACAGAGTGAGACCTCCTGTCATACAGAGCAGCCCCACACGACGTGACACAGGAACAGTAGAAACAGCAGAAGGAGCAGAAACCTGATGATGGATGAGAATGAGAATTTTCCATCTGATCTTCAATTTATAGAACAAACAGCCAATAGAAAACACACACACTAAACGAGTGTGTGTGTGCAGCACCAAATCTTAACGAACTTTATCTCAAGGTTCTTTACATAGAAGGTCAAGATAGAGATACAAGAACAGAGTGTGCGTGTCTGTGTGTGTGTCATCACTAGAACTGTGTGTGCATGAGATTATCAGAACTGAGTATGAGTGTGTCATCATTAGAACAGTGTGTGTATGTGTGTGTGAGAGTATCAGAACGACATATGAGTGTGTGTCATCTCCATGGTAACCGGGTCAGCTCGACACTCAAAGCTGTTTCTGATAAAAGAGGCAGAGTCAGATTCACAGAACCAGTTTTGTTTTATTCCATGTTTGCAGTCTCTGTGACCTTTGACCTTGAGTCAGTCAGGCTCCGCCCCAACACTGGCCGCACACCTTAGCAATGTTTGCTGTGGAGCCCGTGGTCATGACGACATGAGTCAGTCTGCAAACTGATCGCTGACGTCATGTGATGTCATCACAACATCGCGATGGTGATGTCACTGGGTGGCGGACGCTGAGCAGGAAGTCATCTGCCCTTCTTCATCTTGGCGACCTTCTCCTTCCTCTTCTTCACGTGTTTCGGCACCTTGTTCTTCCTCTTCTCCCTCTGAGCTTCCTTCACCTGCTTCTTCTTCTCCTGAAATTAACTTGCCGTTAGTTTCCACCCCAAAGATGCGAAGACGCAAAGAGGCAAAGACGCAGACACCTTCTTGTCCATCGGAGCGTCCTCGTGTTGACCCGGGTCGGCTGTCACCTCCTCCTCCTCCTCCTCCTCCTCCTCCTCTGAGGAAAGGGAGGATGAAGACTTGTCCTCCAGGAGAGCAGGAATCTGAGGAGATGCAACACAGTCAGGCTAAGCTAAAGGCTAAGCTAAAGGCTAACACCCGAGTCAGGTGACGCACTGTCTGGACGCCAGAGAGATCCTTCTTCAGCCCGGTCAGAGTCTGGTACAGAATCTGGGGAGGACACATCATCATCATCATCACCATCATCATCACCACCATCATCATCCTCCTCTTCAAAGAGTCTTGACTCACGCCGTTGTGGCGGCTGATTGCCTCCTCTTCCTCCGCAGCCCTCATCAGTTCGACATCTCGCTCGTAGTTACTGACCTCGGTCAGCGTACGGGGGATGTAGGTCTTCTTAAACACCTGCGGGGAAGATTGGGTCAAAGGTCACTGACAGGAAGGAGAAAATTACCGCCACTGCCACAACAACATGCAGTAGTGGGAGGAGCTTGTGATGAAACTGAGGCTGACACGTGAGAGAGACCTCCTCGTCCACTCGATCCTGATCCGACCGCTGCTCCGACGTGCGTTCGGCCGCCATCGCCATCGCCTGGACGACACACAAACACAAGAATCAGCCAGGAGCAGACGCTGTCTGTCGGGCGCCATCTGTGTCAGGCGACCACACCTTCTCCAGGTACCGATCCACATTGTGGCAGGTGATGGACGGGTCGGTGACAAAGTCAAACAGCTCCCTGACCGTCATCACCGCCACGCCACGCTTCACAAAGAACTCTGGGAAACAGAGACAGACAGTGGTGAGTTTCCTTCGATGCTGCGCCGGCACTTGGCGGCGTGGAGCCAAAGCAGCAGGTGTCACCATTCACGTTGCTGCAGTCCTTCCTGAGGAACTCCAGAGCATGGGGGTGGTCGTGTTCCACCGACTGGGACACGTCGATGATGTAAGCGTCTCCGTCGTGGTACCTGCGCCCAGGTGAGCAGAGGCGGTCGCGTCATGTGATTCTGATTCTGAAGGGGTGTTTGCGGTGGGAGTGGTCTCTTACAGCATGTTGAACTCGCTGAGGTCGGCATGGACCAGGTGGGCATCTTGAAACATTCGCCTCATGTTCTGCAGAACCTGCAGGTAGAGCTCACGGGCCTTTGACTCCGTCAGCGCCGCGTTCTTCAGCAGAGGAGCCGGTCTGAGAGACAAGGGAGCCGTTTACGATCAGAACTGACCCCCTGACCCCTGACCCCTGACTGAATCTTACATGTCGTCTTTTCCAATGAAGCTCATCAGCAGAACGTGGCTCCGGAGCAGCAGAGGTTCTGGACTTGGGATTCCGGCCGTCTGCAGCCTGGAACACAGACACTGCTGGGTTCTGCTGGGTTGTAACCCCGACCCACCAGGTGGAGCTGACTGTTGTACCAGTTCTGACCTGATGAGGTTCCTCATCTCCTTCTCTGCCCAAGTCCTCACCATCTTCCTGGGGTTCCCTTTGCAGTAACCGTGGCGGAACCTGGAACCAACAGCAGGACGTTAGAACCTGGTTCCTGAGCCCGGGAGGTGTCCGGGCAAGCGGGCGACTGACCGGAACTCCCCGCTGACGTATTTGTCCCGGTCTTTGAACAGCAGGACGGACGTCTTGTAGATCTTGATGGCGCGGCGTTCTCCAGCCGACGTGCTGGCGTGATAAACGTTCGCCTGAAAAACAAAACCACGCTGTGAACATGTCACCTGACACCGCCGCCGCTGCCTCAAACCACCTGATCACCTGACCTGATTCAGAATGATCAACGGCCACCACGAAGAAGTGAAACGACGCGTGTACAGATCAAAGACTGAAGGCGTGACCTCTGACCTCCTTCCCGGTGCTGATGCAGCCGTTGATTTCGCAGATCGCTCCTCGACTCAGCATCTTAAACAGAATCATTCGGGTGCGAGGATCCAGAACCTGCAGCGCGAGAAAAGATGTCAACCAGTTTACAAAATAAAACTGCAACTTCCTTCAAGGAGGCCTTTTCTGAATAAGAGCATCTTAGGCTCACCTGTTCCACGGTGGCTCGATCTGACTTGTCCTTCACTCGGTACCTGCAGAGAGTGGCCAATCAGAGCGTGAGCCACAGTCACGTGACGAGACATTCCTGTGAAGCCTACGTACGTGTCTGCGTCTTTCTGCTTCTGCATCCTCGTCACTCTGTTAGTCACGGAGTCAGCAAACTCCAGCTTATCTGAAATGAAGAGGCAGAGTTCAGGATGCTTCGGGGGTCGGGGGTCGGCAGCCGAGGACTCACCCAGGTTGATCCTGCGCTCGTACTTCCTCAGAGCTTTGTCGGACGGCGTGGACGACGGTAGCGTGGATGGACCCTGTCTGTTGGACTAGACAGACAGAGCAGGTCAGAACAAAGGGTCAGGTCAGAACAATCATCATCATCAGTGATGTCACGGATCAGGTGATCACCTGACAGTTCACACTCATCCTGGTGTATCTCTTGGTCAGATCTCCTCCAGCCGAATGCCACCCCCACTCTTCATCATCATCTTCATCATCGTAGTCCTCCTCCTCCTCTTGATGTGGCAGCTGCGGTGTGATGTCACGGACCACGTGTCCTGCCGTACACACCTCTGATTGGTCGCTGCAAACCAGAGGAACAAAACGCAATGCTGCTGCTGGCTGACGTCACAGTTGGACCACTGACCCGAACCCCGGTAAGACTGAACAATGATCGACGTGACTTCATCGATCACAGGACAAACACGTGATCTCACCTGTCCTCCGCGGCGTCATCAAACTGTCCAGGCACACCCTCAACCGCCGACATGACGTCACACCGCACAAGCAAGATCACAACCGCGAACTGATTCGGGTCCGAGATGATCCGAAGTAAGGCCAGCGTGTTCGCCACTTTCAACTTCCGCGTTTGAACATGTGACCGCAGTAAGTCAAGCGGGGAAAACTTCCGGTGTGGAATATCTCTGAGCGAAAACACGCGAGACGAAGATGATGAAATAACGTTTTTATTATTATTATTTATTTCATACATTCTGTCTTTTCTATTTGATCATTTCTATCAAATGACGTCTTTAGTTCATCCTTACAGCCGGGATCTTTTAACTTGAAAAGCCCTGGAGGAAGTGTCGTCGTCGTTGCTAATTACCCGTTAGTTCTCGGTCGCTCGGGCAGGATGTCGGTGGACGTGGCTCACGCGCCGCGGTCGGTGCTGGTCTGTGATCGCTCCTCTTTCCTGGACGAGCGGAACCGGGTCGGCTCTCAGCTGCGGCAGCTGCACTTCGGCTACAAGGTTAGCACGTAGCCTGGTTTGCTAGCGCTAACTACCGTTAGCTAACGTCAGTGTGGCGAGTTCGCAGCGTGAACGCGTGCTGGCAGGCTTTTCAAAATAAAAGTCAGTGAGAGGGAGGCTTTTAATTTGGAAACTGAGTTCATCAGGGGAAAAGAAGAAAGAACAGAACGTCCTTAAAGCTTTAACATTAACGTGCTGCTGTTTTACCGCAGGTGTCCTTGCTGCTTCCTGATTGTAGCTCCGCCCCCTCTCACCTGGACTCCGTCTTGAAGAGTTTCAACAGTTTCTACCTGATCAGGAACATGCCCATATTTGAACTGCTGGATCGCCAATTCCTGGAGACAGCCGTGTACCACGGTAACTCAGCTGGTGTCGCTCTCCTCCATGTTGGCACATGGGAGTTTAACAGTCAAATTAGATGTTAAATAAAAGTTTCTCAGTTTGCTGAGATGTTTCTGTCTCCAGGCAGACAATAGAAAAAAAACCTAGACGTCTTGATTGACAGCTGAGACTCACTCAGGATTGGTCAGTAGCGTGTGATTGGCCCTGCCCCACAATCGCTACTGCAAATGACATCATCACCACAAAGTGTCACATGTCATCTGTCTTGGGTTGTTTGGGTTCCAGGGAGCGTGTCCGGCCTCTCGCACAGAACCAGGATCGATGAAGACAACTGCGTCGCTTTGACGCCGAACGGTGAAACTTTACTGACGTCCTTCTCTGTGTATCTGATCTGTGCGAGATACACACACTGACTGTGTGTGTGTGTGTGTGTGTGCGTGTGTGCAGGTCGACTCTGTCTCTCACTGGACAGACATTCCTTCCAGGTGTTGGGAGTTGAGGGGAAACCGTCGAAGTTCAGCCACAGGAAGAGGAACCGATTTGGTGCTTGGCAGAATCTGATGAATTCTAACATGAACGCATGAAAACAGGAAGGAGATGTACTGTATGTATGTGTGTGAAGGAGATTTACTGTTCTTGTGTGTGTGAGACAGTCGTGTCCGTGGATCTGACTGACCGCAACATGGCTCCTGGTGGGCGAGGCTATGCCAGACTCCTCACAGGCCTGATGTCCCGGCTTCCCCTGAGGTGTGACTTCCTGCTGTCGCATCACCCAGGTGAGTGATTTCTCAACGTGTGACACATGCCGTGCGCATCCCCTGTGACCCACAGCTGTCCCTCCTGCAGGGGGCGGAGCCTCACTGCAGCCCCTCCTGTCGCGTTACGATTGGTCCCAGCACAGACCCGAGGTCAGCAGTCAGGTCCTGACACAGCTGTCCTGTCCCGTCCTGACCTCTGACCTGCAGCCGGCCGATGCTCACAGTTTCCTGGAGTGGCTTGGGGCCGTGGACGCTGACATCAGCTGGTGATGACTATTCTCTCTGCTCTGCCAACGCTCAGACAGGAAACCGTCAACTGACCTTCTGCATTTCAGTAACAACTCGCCCAACGACTTCCTGTCCTCCATGGTCTGTCCAGAGCCGAAAACAAAGCTGAACCGAGCTCTGAGAGTCTCCGTCTGTGGACTGCTGCTTCCTTGCGATGTCCAGCGGCTCGTCCAGGAGCTCCGGTGAGTTTGCCTGTTGCGCCTTGGCGTCTGTCTCCGTCTCATTTCCTCACCTGTCCTGTAGGCCTCACCTGGAGCAGCCCCGGCCGGTGCCCTGGGCGTCTCTTACGGTTCACGGTTTCGTCGACAGTCCTGTGTCGTGGGGGGACGGCGAGCACGGGGTCCTGACGGGAGGAGAGAACTTCTACAACCTGCTGATGTTCCATGACCACACCTACCGCCTGCACATGGCCACGGGGCCGCAAGACACTTGTCCACTGTGACCACGAGCTGCGTCCACCTATCAGGTTTCGTTGTAGAAACGTGTCTCAGACTAAGTAATTGAGATAAATTAAGTTTAACTGAAACTGAACTTTGGTTAAAATAATCCTCTTTATTTACATGATGAAGCAGCTGTTGTTATTTACTCATGTTCCATCATTTGAGCCTTTCAAAATAAAACGTGTCACCTCAGACTGAACAGTTTTTTTTTTTTATTTCACTGCTTCGGCTGCGTTAGTAAAAAGTTTGTCCAACGATATAGAAAATCCTGTGTCGCCACCGCGTAACTCCCGTAGCGGCGTCAGCACATATTGAACAGAGACTTTAAAGGAGCAGTTCAACATTTGAGGAAATCCTCCCGGAGATGTCCGTGTGGATTCACAGCTGCTTAAAACAGACTTGATCGACGGGCCACATCCCCCCACACTGCTCCTGCACGGGCCGCAGCACTCTGAGTTAGCCTAGCTTAACACGGAGCCTGGAAGCAGAAGGTGACAGAAACCCCCTGAGAAGAGGTAGAGCCTCCTTAAATCCCTGAGCAAACCCAGAGCGAGGCTAACAGTTTCCCCCGCTTACAGTCTTTGTGCTAAGCTACGCAAATATGTTGTGCTGAGACCGGCCCGGTCGCTGCTGCCGCGTTCTAGCAGAGCTCGGTTCTCCGCTGTAGGAACTGCAAGATGGAGTCTGTTCCCTGCGGGGAGCCCCACACCCTCTTCAGGGCTTCGCACTCGCGCTCGTTAGCTTGCTCCAGAGCACTGCGGCTGGTGTTTCTCATCAGGGCTTTGGACTCCCGCAGAACCTGCAGAGTGGTAACCAGCAGAGACGCAGCATGAAGAACAGGTGTGTGTGTGTGTGTGTGTGTGTGTGTGTTTTGACTGACCAGCGAGTTGACAGACACCAGTTCTTTGATCCTCAGCATCACTTCCTGCGTGAAGGTTCCTGGCCACAGAACCTGAGACACCAGCCCTTTGCAGCACGCCTCCTGAGCCGTCAACTTCCTGCCACTGAGCAGCAGCTCGTTAGCCTGTGGCACAATGCAGCGTTTAGCTTCACGCACCAAACAGATGGCGACAGGATCAACAGACACTTACCGAGGCCAGACCCATGATGCGGGGGAAGGTGAACGAGGAGCAGGCATCTGGCGTCTGGCCGTAGGACGTGTACGGCGTCTGGAACCAGGCCTTTTCGTTGGCCCACACCACGTCGCAGAGCGGCAGGATGGCGGCCCCAAGGCCCAGCGCCGGCCCGTTTACCGCCGCCACAATCGGTTTCCTGAACTGGATGAAGGTGTTGACGAACGTCCTAGTGAGGAAACAGGAGGTCAGCGACAGATAGCTTGGACGTGAGGACCGCTACCGCTGCGACCTCAGAGAGCATCACCTGATGGTTTCAGCCATTTTGATGCTCTCCTTCTTCCGGTCGTCTGTCAGTCGTCTGATGAAGTACAGGAAGTCCAGGCCGCAGCAGAAGACACTGCCGACAGCGCCAACCAACACCAGCTTACTATCATCTGATGCTGCCGTTGCCATGGCGCTCTGGATCTCCTTCATCACCTGACGAGGGAGACAACATGACTGCTGAGGTCAGTCACATGACAACAGAGTGCAGTAATTGGGGGGCGTGATCTGCGCCCACCTCAGGGTTCAGTGTGTTGTTCTCAGAGCTCTTGGTGGAGAGCAGGATATGCGTGAAGCCGTCCTGTTTCTTCACCACAATGTCGCGGTAGCGGTACGCGCTCTCCGTCTGGCGAACACTGAACCTCAGGCGTTTGTCAAAAGCAGAGCGCTCCTCCAGGCGGCGCTTCCCTGTCACGCTGGTTGCCCCGGCAACGGCGCTCTGCCCACCTGGCATCCCGCTGGCCGTGACAGCCTCCAACAACGCGGCGTTCCCTGAAGGAAGCAAAACGCGGTCACAACCTCTGACCTCACTCACCAACAAACAGCTGAGCCAGTACACCTCACCTGAGCCGCTGAGGGAACGCATTGCTGCCGGCGTGATGGGGACCCGAGGTGGGGGGAGGGGGTTCTGGCTGCGGGGCCTGGTCCCCATGCGGGCCCTCTCTTCCCCGGGCCCCAGCTGGACCCCGGCCGGTTTCTCCAGGAGAGCGACCTCGGGAGGCACCTGGTGAGCCTCCTGAGGTCCGGCCTCCAGACTGTGCGCCGCCTCGCTGAGAGACTCCTCCGAGTCCAGACGGCTGTTCATTGGACTCTTCGGAACCAAGATCTTGATGCCGCTCTTGGAAAGATCCATGCTGCGGCGGGCTGAGCAGGCGGGAGCCGCTGACATCAGGCCGCTGCCGAACCTATCGACTGGCAGGGGCCGGTGCGAGCCCACAGAGGCGGGACTGGTCAGTCCAACGGGAGGCAGGTGAGCCCGACTCACCTGGGAATGGTCGCCGGTTAAAGCCACACCTACGTCGCTGGGCGCTGCAGCAGTGGCTGGCGGTGGCGGCCTGAAGGCGGGCCTGTGTGCGGACACGCAGTGGAGGCTGGGCGAGCTTCGGGTCGAGCGCAGCAATGCGCCGTCTCTCTCCCGTTGTGCGTGCTGGCGGTTGAACTCGTGGACGTAGATCATGCACGTGGACAGGTGGCTCTCGGGCTCCCAGGTGTCCTCCTCGGCGCCATAACCTCTCCACCGGACCAGGTACTCCAGCTTCATCTTCTTGTTCTTCCTCTTGTCGATGATTCTCTCCACCTGCGGGAGGAGCCGCAGCACCGCTCGTTCAAAACAACATTCAGGAATTACTGAAGTTACCGAAGCTGCAGCTGGTGGACCAATCACGTGACCAGCGACGTCAGTGGCGTGTGACTCCACATGGAACATCTGCTTTCTGTCACGTCAGGGACGCATTCTGAGCTGAATGGATATTCATCAAATCACGGTCAGTGCACCAGTAAACACCAGTAAACACCACTTAACACCGAGCTGTCACCATCTAGCCAACGACTAGCCCAAACCAGCAAACACCAGAGGCTACTTCCACATGCTAACTGTGGCACTGAACTCGATCAGTTGCGCACGTGACTCTAACTACTGGAGTTAGTTGGTGGAGTAACTAACCCTAACCCAGTTACCTGAGTTCACCAGGAACTCCGAACGCGACCGCTAGCTATCGTTAGCATTCAAGTGTTAGCTCGCGTCACCTCGTAGAACTCCTCCGTAGCCATGGAGACTGTGCGCATGCACGAGCAGCTTCCAGAAGCTTGTTCAGGTGAGCACGAGCATGAGAAAATGGTGCGCGTGTCTTCCCCCTGACGCGAGCTCCGTGTGTGCGCGTCCTCCGGGTCCGAGTTTATCTGTTAGCTGTTAGCCTACCAGCAACATCACGACACATCCGGTCAGACGCTTACCTACAAAATAAAAACCTGCTCACTTATGTTCTAACCTTTTCATTATTATCAGCGGAATGGTTGTTATTTGTTTCCAGGATTTCTTTATTTTAGTTGAAACACATTGATTGAAACATTGATTCCACGTGAGATCATTTCATCAGAATCAAATTCTATTTATATTCAGGAAAGTGGATTTATAATAATAATAAAACAACACATCACTTGTTTGAAACACAACTTGATGAGGTTTGTTTTTATTTCACGTCATTGTCAGTCAGACTTCTTGTAGTGTTGCGTCGCATCTTCATCTCCGTCTTCGTCCTCACCGGGTCGGGCTTTACAGCACAGGACACAGAAGACGGTGGCAATGGCGAGCGGGAAACTGAGCAGGAAGCATCCAAGCAGTGGAGCCTGGTCGAACAGCGACTGGACAGAGGGAGGTCAGACAGGTCAGACAGGAAGTGGAACAGGGACCTGGACGGAAGTTATCCCCACTTACAGTCAGCAGGAGTTTTGTGTCATAGATGAGGCGTCTGGCACGCTGGACCACGCCGTTTCCTCCCTGATACTGGAGACGCAGAACAAACGGATGTTTGAGAAATAACTTCACCACCAGCACGTCAACTGAACAAGACTCACCTGGACGCTGCCGTCCAGAACGCCTTCCAGGAAGTCAGAGAGTTGGCGCTCCGTGTCCACGGCGCCTTGTGGCAGGAAGTAACCATCGTTTGACAAATTGATCACAAGAAATGACGGTGCGATCACATCCCTGAGAAGAGGGAAACAACATGTAAGACTGAGACCCTCTGTGTTGGAGCCCTGCCCCTGTACGCCGACCCCGTGACTGACTCACGTCATCATCAGCCCGTTCACGTAGTCGCTGTCCTCCATGAAGCCAAAGTAGAAGTTTCTAAGACACAGACACATTTCATTCACTTCACGGTGGATTTTCTACTCCGTGGATTTTCAAAATAAAAGTCTGACCTGCTGAAGGCTCCTCTGGGATCTGCAGCCACTTTCTCCATGAGGACCTTGTACCTGAACAGGTGATTCAGAGACGTCACAGGAAGTTCACACCTGTTTGCTTGATAGATCGTGGCTGCAGTTTTTACCTCACACTCTTCTCACACATGTTCTTCTCCACCAGCACCAGTGACACCAGTTTACCTGCAGGCCACAGGTGAGGTCACTTCAGTCCATCGCCTGTAGTGAGCACGAAGCACGTGATGACATCACATAGGTGTGTGTTACCTGTCTCCCCCATGGCATACAGAGTGTAGCTGTCAATCCTGGCGAAATTTGGGAAACGTTCTCTGTTGATCCATGACCTCAGTTCTCCGTCACGCTCCTCTGAAAGACATGACATCACGCCACTGCCTCAGGTCACATGACTCATCTCCATGGCAACAGGTGAAGCGACTTTCCAGACTCACCGCTGTAGGTGAAGTAGGTTCCATCTTTAAACAGAAGCACGGCCGGCAGGGACGGCGGCGCGATGACCTGAGGACACAGACTTTAACAACTGACCTTCTCGGTCATACTGGGTTCTACTGAGTTCTACTGTCCTGTGTGACCTTTGGTAGAACATCTCTGGCAGCAGAGAAGAAGTTGGTGTGAACTATCAGCTGTTCTGCAGCAGCCAAGAAGTTTCCCTGAAAAACAGCAGAGGTGTGTGTGTGTGTGTGTGTGTGTGTGTGTGTGTGTGTGTGTGTGTGTGTGTGTGTGTGTGTGTGTGTGTGTGTGTGTGTGTGTGTGTGTGTGTGGTACCTTCAGCTGTGATGTGGCTCCCACGTACACAAACATGACATCATGTCGGCTCATTGCGTGTTGGAAAAGCTGCAGACTGTTCAGAGATCGAACCAAGGGCCTGAACAACACACACACACACACACACACACACTGACATTTACATGAACGCAACATGGATGAACACACACACACACACACACTCACCCTGAGACTCGGTGTGTGAACTCCATTATTGCTTCTTTGGTTCTTTTTCCTGAATAAACATATTTCGTGTTTTTCTTCCACCTGAAACAAACGTGGACAGAAACGTGAGCTCGTCTGTCTGACGCCTCCTTCAGCTCTTCTGATTGGCTGCTGCCACTCACATGATGATGGCTGGATAACCTGTGACCCTGAATTCTTTTGCCAGACCTGCAAAAACCCAGAAGCTGAACTGTGACTTCTCTAACCACAGGGATAGTATTTTATTTTCTATTTGTTCTATTATCAGACACCGTCACCGTGGCAACACAAGACAGAGTCAGATGAGCGCGGGTTACTGTCAGAGCCAGGTGATGCTGACCCGTGTTGGCAGTGGCGTCTATTTTGCCAACATTGACCGGAGAACCGAGGCTCCTCAGTTCGGATCCAATCTGATGCCAAACGGGATCCAGCTGTTTGCAGAAGGAACACCAGGGGGCGTAGAACTGCACGGAACAACAAGAGGTCAGGGGCGGACCAAATGTCTCTGTACATATTTATATATGTGGCTACAGGAAGCACTGGCTCCGGCCGGTGAGCCGAAACACAGGGGTTCCTGAGTCAGGTAAAGATGATGTCATCATGAGGTCACTGAAATGTCACAGAATTTTTACTCGACAATGAACACGCCCTTACTTTGATGAGCCAGATGTCGTCATCTCCTCTGGTGTCCCTGAAGCTGCAAGACACAATCAGATGCATGCGGCGGCCGAGGCTCATTAGACACGACGACCTGCCTGAATCCGATATTCACAAAAGGTGTTGTACTTACGAGTCGTCCAGCTCCTCCACAAAGGACGACACCAGGGACGAGCACAGCAGCGCTGACGACAACACACACACACATCTGACACACGCACTCACACTGAGGAGCAGCTAAGTAAAGTTTAATTGAATCCTAACTGAGCCATCTGATTGGCTGACTGTCACATGACGCGTTCAGATGAACACATCTGGGGTCAGTTAGCGTCACAGTTAGCGTTAGCTAAAGATGTGGAAGTTTAGTTGAGAACATACCAGAGAGGAGAACCGAGACCCGTCTGTCCAACATGGCGACTGATTACCAGAGATTATCTGCTGACAGATGGGCCACAGCTAATCTGAGTGATTAGCAGCTTCAGGGCACTCAAACTTTATTGACAGCACATGTACGTTGACAGACAGAGTAAAGGGAAGCGGCATGGACGCAGTGAAAAAGCCGGAAGGATGTTTTTTATTGGATCTGACTGTGAGAGCATTGCCGTGGTCCCGCCCACAAGCAAACGTCCAATCAGAGCCTCTGGCCCTCTGTAAGGGTGTGGTGTCTGCGAACATGTCGGAGCAGGAGCTGGCGGTCCGGGCTTGAGTACACACACTGTCGGCATGGAAATGCCTCACCTGTGTGGTGACGGCGAGCGTGGAGATCCAGACTCTTCTTCTGGATGCTGTGGAGAACACACAGCCAGTTACTATGGTAACCAGCGATGATTGTGGCGAGCGGCTAGCGCGTGCATTACCTGCTGTAGTCGCAGTGTGCACACCTGTGGGGTTTCTCTTGGCTGTGGGTTCGACTGTGCCGAATCAGCGAGCTGCGATCGATGGAGGCGTACGAGCACTGACCGCACCTGTATGGCCGCTCACCTGTCAACCACACGCAGTCATCAGCTTCCCACGCAGGTGGGCAGGCCTGTGGCCCTGAAGGGCTGGGCTGTGTGTTACCTGTGTGTGTCCTCAGGTGCTGCAGCAGTGAGGCCCTCAGTCGGCTGCTGTACGAACACTGCGGACAG
This sequence comes from Pseudorhombus dupliciocellatus, assembly GCA_016785235.1. Lineage (NCBI taxonomy): Eukaryota > Metazoa > Chordata > Actinopteri > Pleuronectiformes > Paralichthyidae > Pseudorhombus > Pseudorhombus dupliciocellatus. Next base: position 33,472 of record JAFBJW010000628.1, on the reverse strand, counting down.
GTGAACGGTCTCTCTCCCCCGTGGACACCCAGGTGACGCCTCAGAGTCAGTTTAGAGGACAACTTCCTGGAGAGGGGACACGTCCCGGCAAATCTTAGCTTTCTGAAATCAGTGCTGATGCTGTGGCCGAGGGATTGTGGGTAATGTAGTCACCTGTGACACAGTGAGCAGCAGAAACCTGTCTCCTCAGAGTCTTCTGTGTCTTTCTTGGTCTTCTTCTTCTTCTTCTTCTTCTTCTTGGTGCTGCCAGTTGGACCGGGACCCATCGCACTCAGGCTGGCGTCTGATTGGCCGCCAAGCAGCCGTCTATATTGCACAAACGTTAATGTTAGCAGAACATTTGGACTGAGGGGGGTGATCCTGTAGCCTCACGGGCTTCAAACCACAACCCCGCTGACCAGAATTCTCCCGTCATCTGAACAATGTCAATAAACTGTAGGACAGATCATCCACCTGTCTGCAAGCTCCACCTCCCCTCCTGCCTGTCCAATCGACGGGCTCTTCCTGCCTGCGGGAGTCAACATGTTACTGGTTACCGACAGAGTCGCAGCTGGGTGTAGATCGGCAGCTGAAGATGAACTGACCTGAGCGGGCGCTGTGGGCGTGTCTGTCCTGTGATGCAACATCTTTCCTCTGCGGAATGGGACAGCACTCTGTCTCTCTTTCTCCCCCCTCCTCCTCCTCCTTCCTCCTTCCCCTCCGGCACTGGCTTGCCCAGTGAGGTTCAAAGTCGTGCCAGCTGTTGGCCGTCCAGCCACAGTGGATGCAGCTGAAGCCGCCGCTTCCCCGGTGGGACTGGACATGGACGTCCAGCAGCCGCCTGGACGAAAGCATGGCAGGACACAGGAGACATGACAGCTGAGTCCGTGTCCGCCACCCGTTTTTCTTACAATGCTTCCTGTTGGCCTGAGACACACGGGGGGGGCGTTCGAGGGGAGGAGGGGGCTGGGTGGGGGAAGGGAGGGGGGGGTGTCTGACGGCCGAGATGCGACAGAGTCCAAGAGTCTTGAGGTGAGCAGACTGAGCCATTTCCTCCTTGGTGGCAGGGGGGTCGATGGGACAAGAAAGATCCGCTGAGCCCCCCTGCAGGCTGAAGACTGACCCTCCCCCCTCCTCCGCCTTGTCCTCCCCCTCCTCGTCCTCAAACAGCGTGCTGACCTAACGAGGAGAAGACACAGAGGTTACACGCGTCCACCCGTCTTTGCTGCGTGCATTTGTGTGTCCGTGTGTCGCGGGTGTGTCACCTCACAGGTGTGAGCCACCTGCAGCCCTCCCTCGGTGCTGATGTCACAGCTGGGTGGGCTCATGTTGTCCAGCATGTTGTAGAGCAGGAAGTCCTCGTCCTCGTCGCTCTGCTTTGACTGTGCGTTCAGGTCCAGCTGATAGGGCGATGCCCCCTGCCGGAGCCCCGCTTCGTCTCCACCCTCAGCCCCCTCCCCTTCATCAGCCTCTCCCAGGTAGGCCAGGCCAGGGGGGCGGTGCCTGTGCAGCAGGTGGCTGATGATGGTGGGCTTGAGGCCGCAGGTGAACTGACAGAGTTTACACCGATAAAGCTCCACCAGGAAGGACTCCACCAGCCCCCCCGCCTCCACCGACAGACCCTCCACCTCCCCACAGTACAGGCTGGAGGTCACAGCCCCGCCCAGGATCTGCAGAGTGACAGGGCTTATGTCACGGTACCGCTGCTTTGCCGGTGACATCACCACGGCATCAACAGCTGTCAGCTCGCTCTCTTCTGAAATATAAAGGTCAGTTGTTCAATGTCCGAGTTTGTCACCAAGCAACTCCATGAAATAACGGACGCTAACGTTGAGCAGTCACAGTAATAAGAAGCTGCTATCAACGTTATTGTGCCATTTGAGCGCAATTACTTCGTTGGACCATACCAACTCAGCATTAGGGTCTGCCCCTCTATTTACGTGTCCCCTCTATATTACTGTGTGTGTGTGTCGCTTCGTCCATGATTCTGCAACAAGTTTAACGATTCAACAACGACACGAGCACGACAGGAAACAAACGGGGGAGCTAACAGATATTAACGAAGGAGTTAACGGAGGCGCTAACGGAGGCGCTGGCGGGGGAGCTACCGGAGGAGTTAACGGAGAACACGACCACAAACTCACCTGAAGTGACACTGTTTACTTCCGCTACTTCTTCTTCTACGATTTAAAATGATACATTGCTACTCTCTAGCGCTCCCTACAGGAAACACATATGAACGGCTCATCGAAAAATCAATCCCAAAACTTTATTGATGACGAAACGAAGACAAGTTTTATTTTTTTAGTTCGATGCAGAGACTGGACGTGAGTCAGCAGTCAATCATTACATCGTCAAAAGACTCAGAAGTATGAGTGTGTGTGTGTGAATAAGAAGATAAGATAAGATAAGAACGTTTTTATTCCTCCCCCATGGGGGAAACACACATTTACAGAAGCTCCGTAAAAAACAAGTAAGGATAAAGAAATAAAATAAAATAAGATAAAAATAAAATAAAATAATCTTAAAGGCCTACTATTTACAGTTTAGTTTACAGTTAAATATGAGAACTGGGTGTGCAAAACAAACCAGAATGTGCAGCAAAAAAACAGAATGTGCAAATGTTCGCAAAAACAGTTTTAAGAAAACCCTGAGCAGAAAAAGATTATACTGTTGTAGTGAGACTAACATTAATTGCATTAATGTCCTTAATATAGACTAATGAAGTCCATTTAAACAGAGGAGTTGTATATTCTGACAGCAGAGGGGATGAAGGACCTGCGGTAACGCTCCTTCCTGCACTGTGGGTGCCGGAGTCTGCTGCTGAAGGAGCTGCACAGTCCCTCCACTATCAAGTGCAGTGGGTTAGATAGATAACGCATTCATAGTAAATTCATCACTGATCAGACGTTAACTCAGCTATGACATTTAAACCAACTACCTCTTCATTAATGTCTTTTTCAAAATAAAGGCTCAAATAAACTTTCAGAGTGACAGTTTTGTGACCCCTCCCCCTACGGCTATAACTTCCTGTTTATCGCATCTCTGAACTCTGCGGTTTCACTGACGCCAAGTCAACGACAACAACACTGACCGACAAGAAGACTCAGTCTGCCATTCTGTCTCTAACTGTCTGTAACTGTCATTCATTCTGTCTGTAACTGTCTGTCAATCACTCTGTCTGTAGCAGTCTGTCAATCATTCTGGCTGGCTGTCAATCACTCTGTCTGTAGCTGTCAGTCATTCTGTCTGTCCATCATCTGTTTGTCAGACTGATTGATTCCCATGACCTCTGACCCATGGATGACGTCATGAACCGGACAGGGCTCACCACCCAGGTAAGGTGTGACCTAACTGGTGAACTGGTGAAGGTGCAGCAGGTGACTTCAGGTGTGTCATCTCTTCCGATCAGGACCCGTCCTCGTTCACTACCGACAACTACGACTGCGAGTACCAGGACCTGATGTGCGACCGGGCGCCGGTGCGGACCTTTAGGCGCTTTTTTGAGCCGGCGCTCTTCTGGATGATCACTCTGGTGGGCGAAGCCAGGAACGTGGCCGTGGTGTGGATCTACCTGAACTTCCAGTGGCGACTGAGGACCGTGTCGGACATGTACCTGCTGAACCTGGTGGTGGCCACACTGCCGCTGTGGGCGGCTGACGCATCCAGTGGCTGGAATTTTGGCATCTCTGTAAGGTCAACTCTGCCCTCTACAAGGCGAACCTGTTCAGCAGCACGCTGCTGCTCACGTGCATCAGTGTCGACCGCTACGTCGTCATTGTCAAGTCCACCAGGGCCCACAACTCCCAGTCGGGGGTTGCTTGATGTGTGTGGGGGTGTGGCTTCTGGCCATGCTGCTGGCCACTCCTGAGCTTGCATTTGCCACCACCGTAACCGTGGACTCTCAGCCGTACTGCAGAATGGTGTTCCCCAGTTACCTGGGGAGCTGCTTTCTTCACTTCCTCCTCACATCCTGTTTATGTTTTCACACTCTTCTGGTTCACAAGTTTTTATCCAAATGTATGAAACATACACTGTGGACTGATTCAGGAAGTTGTCCTCTGATGGACAGCTCCATGTTCATTCTGATGAGTGTGTGTGTGTGTGTGTGTGTGTTTTTTTAATCGTTTAAAGTAGCTGTAAACAGACCCCTGGTGTCTCAGCTCGGTTCTGACCCGTCCCGCTGTGTCTCCAGAGTCCGTAGATCATGAGCTTCTGCGACAGAGACCCGGGACATGAGGCCGCAGTGTCCCCCAGGACCTGTAGGGGGCAGCAGCGCTGCGCTGCGCCTCCACCGCTCAAGAAGAAGAAACCCGGAAGTGTCAGCCTGTTTTCGCTCCGCCTGGAAACGTGAGTAAAGGTTCTGCAGCCGAACCTGACTCTTTGGTTCATATGTAACGTCACCATGTTTTTAGATTCATAACAACAATGAAAGGGGTAATGGGCGGGGTCAGTCCTAGGTTTTAGAAATGTCCTCTAAACCCTGACCTTAGGACCAGAATCAATCAGAATGTATTTTCTCATGTTACAAATAACTCTCTGTCTCTCCAGTGTGTTCTCTCTCTGTCTGTCTCTCCATCTGTTCTTCCTGAGAAGAAGTGACCTCTGCCCTGACTCTGATGTTTCCTGTTCTTGTAGCTGTTTTCTTCACTGGTCACAAACAGGAAGTGGCGTCTAGTTCAGATCCAACATGGCTGACCTGTGGCAGAGCGCCATGGACCACGCCGTGGGCATAGCACGGAAATGTGGCGAGGTACCTAGAGAATGTTTTAAACTGGCATTAATGAACGGCGGTTAGATGGGACAGTGAAGCCACGTGTGCGTTGGTCAGGTGGTACGTGAGGCGCTACGTGATGACAGGACGGTGATGACCAAGAGCTCGTCCATCGACCTGGTGACCAAAACTGACCAAAAGGTCGAGCGCCTAATTATCCAATTGGTGAGGGAGAAATTCCCCACCCACAGGTAAAAACTGACCAAAAGGTCGAGCGCCTCATTATCCAATTGGTGAGGGAGAAATTCCCCACCCACAGGTAAACCCCGCCCCCCCGCCCTGTGTGATTGATAGGGCGATTGATGACACAGAATAACTTTGTGTGTGTGTGTGTGTGTGTGTGTGTGTGTGTGTGTGTGTGTGTGTGTCAGGTTCATAGGGGAGGAGTCAGTGGCAGCTGGTGAGACCTGTGACCTCACTGACAGTCCCACCTGGATCATCGACCCCATCGACGGGACGACCAACTTTGTTCACGCGTGAGTTGATGACCGACGACCTCCAGCCAGCAGGACGTTTGACCGTAACCATGACGACCTCCTCCTTTCCCACAGTTTCCCTTTTGTTGCCGTTTCCATTGGATTCTACGTCAACAAGCAGGTCAGGGGTCAAATTGGTGCACGGCCGCCATCTACATGAGCACAGCAGTACTGCAGCGTGGTTCTGATAGAATAGTCTGAAGGTTCTAAGTGGTTCTGATAGAACAGTCTGGAGGTTCTGACAGAACAGTCTGAAGGTTACGTGGTTCTGATCCGACTCCTTGTCTGTGACAGAGCGAGTTTGCCGTGGTGTACAGTTGTCTGGAGGACAAGCTGTTCAGTGCGAGGAGGGGCCGGGGAGCGTTCTGTAACGGAGAACCGCTGCAGGTTTCTCATCAGGAAGGTCTGTACTCACAGTGTCCTCAGCCATGAAATGGTGATGACACCAGGCAGGTGAATAACATGTCATGATGCTGTCGTCCAATCAGGGACCAGAATCCGACTCTTGACGTCTTTTGTTTCTCAGATGTTCGTCAATCGATCGTCGCCACCGAGTTCGGATCCAACAGAGACGCTGACGCTGTGGACAAAATGTTCTCCAGCCTGAGGAACATCCTGTGTCTTCCTGTACAGGGGTAACACACACACACACACCTGTAACCTTAACCTGTAACACACACACACCTGTAACCCTAACCTGCCACACACACACCTGTCCCACCTGTCCCAGGGTGCGCAGCGCAGGAACTGCAGCCATCAACATGTGTCTGGTGGCGTCTGGTTGCGTGGAGGCTTATTATGAGATTGGCGTGCACGTGTGGGACATCGCTGCCGCCTCTCTGATCGTGTCAGAGGCCGGAGGCGTCCTGATGGACGTGGAAGGTGAGTAAGGAGCGCGGTCAGGCCCCTGGGGGTCCAGCTGCAGGCGTTGAGCATGTCTCTGTGTCCAGGAGGAGCCCTGGACCTCATGTCCAGAAGAATCGTCGCGGCGAACAACAGAATCGTGGCCGAGAAGATCGTCAAAGAGATCGTCTCCTTCAGTCCGCCCCGGGACGACGCTGCGCTGTGAGCCGCTGCAGTCGTCCCATTCAGGTCACCTTAGCTGCTCTCTGTCTTTTATAGTTTCCAGTGTTTTGGTGTTTTTGACTTTATGTTGTCGGTTCATTATTAAACAGCTCCCTCCTGTGCGGGCGCTGTGGTTGTCATGGAAACAGGAATGCAAATGATGTTTACAGATGTTTATTCATTGACAGGCTAACTGTTAGCATTGTTAGCTTGTTACGTGTCGCTCGTTAATGAACGGCGGCTGAGAACCAATCAGACGCCACAGAGGGATGTCGACAGAACACTTTCAATAGAGGGGCGTGTCTGCAGGGGGCTGGCTTGCTGTCGTCGCAGCAGTGGTCAGAGGCTGGAGATCGTCGTGGAGTTTCAGCGGCAAGCACGGTTTCTTCCTGAGAGGAACTTGACTGGTGAGAGTCTAAAGAACAGAGAGAGTTCGACTTAATGCTCGGTGACTGTGGACACACCCTCTGCCACCTGCGCCACGTCATGAGCATTGGACACCTCCTGTCTTTTATGACTTTTTGATGGCTTGTGTTTATGGTGATGATGTCACTGACCAGACGCAGGCGTTGAGCGTACAGTGGCTCCGGCTCGTCTGGTGTCCGAGCAGGCACGGTGACGTGACAGCGCCTGAGCTCTGCTGTCATCTCTGCCACATCAAAGAGGACGGCCGGGTCGGCGCCGCAGCGGTTGATCAACTCCACCAAATTCTCTTTATAGTGCAACCTGCCAGGACAGGTGGGCGGAGCCACGCTGAACCAATAATCACTGTGATGGAGGAGGAGCCTACGGTCGATGGTGACAGTTCAGTCTTACCGGCAGCGTCCTCTGTGTTCAGCAGCTCGCCCACACGGCTCCTCTCGTGCACCGTGGTCCCTCAGCTCCAGAACCAAACACGTCCCTGAAGATCAACCAGCAGGTTCAGGAAAACCAGACCAGAGAACCCAGTTGAACTCATGTTCACACATGAGAGGCAGAGAGAGCTCACCTGTCTGCCCGGCGTCAGAGGAGCTGCTGCTGGCTGGAGACGCTCTGTAATGCTGCGGGAAGAGAAGGTCACAGGTCAGCGTCAAGCACAGCTCCGCCCCCAGCGGGGTCGGGGTCAGGGTCTGACCTGGAGCAGCAGGCGGAGGCGGCTCACGCTCCAGTCCCTCAGATGGTACAGACAGTCTCGGGGGTGGTGGGCGTGAAGGCCTTTGCTCCCACAGTCGTCAGAGAACCCACAGTCCTGGAAATGGATTTTAGTTTCAGAACTTAACTCATGTACTGGACCAGTAGGACCAGTAGAACCAGTAGGACTCACTGCTCCCTGGCTGAATGTCTGACTGCAGCCTCCACAGAACTGATGTTGACACTGGCTGCAGGTGAAGTGAAGACAGCCTCCTCTGGACAAACTGAAGACACAGAGACACCCTGGACACTCTGCACACACACACAGAGACAGACAGGACACCGTCGTCGTTCCCCGACACACACACACACACAGCTCTGACGCCAAGCCCAGCTTCTCACCGATTCTGTTGCTGCTGAGCAGCGCGGTGCCGTCTGACTGGTTCTGCTGCTGCCACAGTCGGAATTGATCACATGACCGACCCTGATGATGACGAGACCACTAAAGGAGGGACAGACGCGTCAGGCCAGAGCCGTCGCACAGACTCACCACGCCTGTGTGTGTGTGTGTCTCACCGGAGCCCGGCACTGAGAGCAGGTGCTCTTCTGACAGTTGGGACAGTCCATCCTGAGACGCTCGGCCTCGTGGAGCAAACCGAAGGAACACTGGAGCGCAGAGGACAACACGTTGGCTCTGCCTCCATCGCCATTACACAGACTCAGATTGAAACAAACGCGTAGACAAGAGAATGAACGTCAGGTGACGAAGAGGAGGATGAGGAGTGTTTACGTGCGAGCACCAGCAGAAGTTCTTCATCTCCTTAAGAGCTCGGTCCCTGAGCTTCCTCTGGAACAGCTCGTGAACCTGAGGAGACAGGAAGTGACGGATCTACACGGACAAACAGACACAACTTCACTTCTCCGCACTTCACATTCCCTCGGGTGAAATCCAGTGGATCATGTGACCTGGTCACCTGAGTGTCCAGCAGGTTAAAGTATTCCATGGACTCTGCCATTGCCCCCTGACCTTTGACCTCAGGTCTGCTGCACTGAGGACACACCAGATGCTCGACGCTGCGCTCTTTAATAGCCGCGGAGAAAAAGGTCTTGAAGCAGGTCTGACACAGGAAGCAGGAGCAGTGGGTCATGGTGATGATCTGCAGGAGGACAAGAGGACGTTGACGGTGACGACATCAGAGAAGACACCTGGGACGTCCACGGGCTCACCTTGCTGAACGTCACCTGGTCCTGACAGATGGGGCAGCAGTGAGTCAGGAACCTGAGAGCCGACGGCAGGTCTCTGTTGAGCCGGACCGCCTCCATGACATCACTGGGCCTGAAGTTCCGCCCCTCCATCCTCATGAGAAACAGGAAAATGGCTGCCTGCTCCGGCGGAAGCTGGTTTGCCATCTGAGGAGGGACGGAGGAACACTGAGATGGACTGTGACCAACACGGCTGTCCTCACTTTAAAAAAAAATGTTTTATTTATTTATGTAAAATTTATTTAATTATTTATTTATTTTGAACTCACCTTGACGTAGCCCGCTGCTGCTTCACCCTGACTCTGAGGTCCAGACACTCTTCTGCCTCTCGCTGCCTCTGATTGGACAGTCCCTTCAGGTGAGTCTCCCAGGCTCAGGGTCCCCATGGTCCTGCTGAGGGGCCTTACAGGTAGACCTGCAGGGACCGAGTGACCAAGTCAGTCTCCGTGTCGTCTCCTGGGGTTCACCCGTCTCACCTGTCTCACCTGAGGAGGTCAGCCAGAGGTCGCTGTGATGAGGGGAAGGCGGAGCACTGAAGTCGATCCCCAGCAGCTCCTCGCTGTACGACTTCCTCCCCCCCATCTCCCCACTCTGCCCGCCCGTATTGGCTGAAACACAGGGGGAGGGGCTTCATCAGGTCACAGACGTGCATGATGCAGTTGGAAAGCTAAGAAGCTAAGAAGCTTGCACAGAGCACCTGCGTGTGCAGACAGGTAGGGGGTGGAGCTGAGCTGGAGGCTGCAAGAGGAGACACCAGTGAAAACCTGACCAGAATTCATCAGTCATCAACACCACATGATAACCTCTGTGACCTTCCGTCTGCAGGGGGCGGGGCTTGTTCTGGACACCTGGCATAAAGGGGTGTGTCAACCTGGAAGGCCCGCCTCATCTCTGACATGAGAAGCGATAGGTTGGACACGCCCTAACAGGAAGTGACATCACCATTAGTCACTGTTTGATAGACATTGATGAAACGTTTCAAATTAAAACCCAGAGGACAGAGGACGTGCCCACCGGGACTTACGAGCGTCCAGTTCTTCAGCTCAGTCAGACTGATGTTGCCCGAGGCGTCCACACAGCGACAGGACGGGTTAATCAGCATGGTGACGGATGGACAGACGTAACAGCGAGGACGGGTCAGCGGATGGGTCTCATGAAGCCAGATGCACACTGGGATATTATACTCACTTCCTGTAGAGTCAAGGACACAGGCCCAGTGTTCACAAGCCAGCCCCAGTCACATGACATGCCTGCTTTGACCTTTCAGGGAGTCTGACTTCAGTTCCACGTGACGTCAGAGTCCGGGTCACACCGGGTCACCTGGTGGTCTCACCTTCATAGTGAACAGGAAGTGTCCCTGCCAGGTAAACCAGCTTCTTCTTGTCTTTGTTTGGAAAACCTGAGAAGACAAATGTAAACTGACCTGATCCAGGAACCAGCGGGGCTTTTATTCTTTAACAGACAGGAAGTCGGTGGGTAACTTCGATACTTACAATAAAAATCGACATAGAGACGAAGATCCGAAAACAGGGTTCGAACCCGCTGCAGGTCGGACACAGTCTGCTCCGGACACACGTATTTACACTGCGGGACAGAGGGGACGCTGTTAGCATCAAGCTAACCCCAACAGCGATGGCTGCGTCCATGTTAGCAGCGGCTGAAGCTCATACTCACCTCCACCAGAGTCCGCAGCTCGTCCTCTGCCTTCACCCGAGACATGTTCTGATGGCTAACAGCCGTGGGCTCTCATGTAAACACGACACATCCACACGCGCTTCCAGCTTTTCAAATTAAAAGCTGCGGTGCCGCGTGCAGACAAATCATAGCCACAGCTTTACGCTTCACAATGACGTCATGTTGTTACAGGACCAGCCTTTGTACTTTGGATCAAAGCGTTCGAAATGACTTTGAGGACTTGCATGTTTTCACAGGATGAACCGGCCCCAGACCCTCTTTACTGTACCTTCCTGTGCAGCAGCTGTGTCTTTGTTATTGGTCAACAGCTGGACCTTCCACTGTCAGTCAAACTGCCCATGCCTGCGAACCCCCCCCCCCCACAGCCTGAACTGGCGTCACGTGACCAGTGAGCCTGACGGACTCTTCTTGGTCATTGGGAGAACAGCTGACACACGTGTGACTGTGATGCTTTATTAGTGAATACAGATCATTCATGAACACAAGTCACCTGATCACGTGCACATCATTTAGTTCGGCGTGTCTCAGATGGGCGTGGCCCTCCACTCCTTGCCCTCAGTCAGAGCGCGTGGTTGGTGGATGAACACGCTGTAGCGGACGCCCTGATTGGCTGCCGCCCTGACGAACCGGCTGTTTGCCGTCATGGTCACGGCTCTAAGCGAGTCTCCCGTCCCAAAGATGGTGAGCGAGCGTTGGTTGACCTTGGCACTCGGCGTGAGGCGCAGAGTTCTCTCTGACGGCCGGTCGTCCACCAGGTGAAGGCGTGCCAGCAGCTTCTCAGCCCGCCCCTTCTCGCCCGGCCCCCCCAGCGTGTCCAGAATCACCCGGAAGTCAGCGACAGCGGCGCGGCAGGCGAACAGCTCCTTTCCTGCCATGAAGCCGTCGAGCTGTGGCAGCACCTGCTGGTGGCGCTCCTGAGCCGCTTGTTCCGTCAGCACTGGCTCCCTGAAGGTGAAGTGACAGCGGCCGTGGCTCAGCGACGAAACATACGTGATGAGCGTGGTGATGTCCAAGTTGACCCGCTGACACTCGGCCACCTGCACCTGGACAGGAAACGCCAGGCTGGCCACCACCGTGCTGCGGTCCACACGGGTCAGCTCCCGCACCCCCATCTCCTCCTCCTCTTCTTCTTCTTCCGCCTCCTCCTCCTCCTCCTCGGACTCTTCTCTGCCGTCCTCTGTCGCCACGGCATTGACAGCTACAATGTCCCCACGCACGGAGACACCCATGTCCCTGAGACGGTCCGCCATGGGACAGGAGACGCCATTGTAGAAGGCAAAGACAACGTGGGGGGTTTGGTAATGGACCGGCTGCTGCCGGCTGGCTTGTAGAAAGTCCTCTGCCTGCGTGATGATGCTCTTGTCTCCGTACTGACCCCGCCCCTGCCAGATGTTGTGCAGAGCCTCAGCCTTCCTTCCCACCGCCTTCACCCAGGTGCGTCCCCCGTTGGCCACCACATCCACCACCAATGTCTGGCGGCAGCTGGAGGCGTCCTGGTAGGTGAAGACGTGCAGCAGAGCCGTCACGTCGTCCAGACTCTGGGCCGACTCGACGATGGCTGTCAGGTGAGTCAGGTTGGTGCTGTGCAGGTGTGACTCTTTGACCTGCAGCTCTCCGGCCTCCACCCGCCGCAGGAAGCGCAGTTCAGCCCGCAGTTTACCGCAGAGCTTCTGGTGACCCTCCGCCCCCACGCACAGCTGCTCCGCCCGCTGCAGCAACAGCCGAGCAGAGCGGATCCGCCCCTCTAGCGTCGCCTGCACGGACATGACTGCATCACACCTGTGGAGACAGGAAGGCGTCAGCACACGTGTCTGTCACACACAGGCTCGTGTACTAATACTTGAAACATCAAGTTTCTCGTGTACAAACACTTTAAACATGGAGTTTCTCCTCGTGTACTAATACTTTACTTCTTTCACTGCTCATGAAGGGGAACTGCGATGACTCTGGTGAGGACAGGGGACAGCGATGAGATAAACAAGCTGAGACTGATTGAATCCGTGTAAACAACCCGGGTCGTGACTGATGAGAACCAGTAGATGACACTTCCGCCGTTAGCTCGCTAGCTGTGATGCTAAGTGTTATCGCTGTGACGTGACTCACGCCGCTGCAGTTTATTACGTCACTTCGATCAGAAACAAGTGAAGACGTTCGAGAAGCACGTGACGAAAACTCACCTGACACGAAGTCCTCTCCAGGCGTGTGCTAACGGCTAAAGCTAGCCGACAACTTCCGCTGCTGCGCTGACAGGGACGAAGGGAGGACTTTCAGAGTAAGAGCACCGCCTCCTGTCACGTTACCTGACCAGGGAAGTTTAATATCCTTTTCAAATTAAAAAAGGAAAAATACAATGGAAAATGAGAGACTTGTGGTATGACGTCAATTCAAACAGGAAAAGATTCTTCTGGATTACTTCAAGTACTGAAAGTAAATCCTTCTGGATCTTCGCTGTGATCTCTATTAATCAGCTGTTGTGATTAACAGAGTGAATTTCTTGGATTTGTCACACAGGGTCAGGGTTGTTAGGACTGGAACCGATGGCTGTCTGATGACACTCCTCCAGGGGTCCTGATTCAGGGGCCTGCCCCTGACAGACGAACGAACATGGCTGCAGCCGTGGTCCCTGCTCCGGAACCAGGAGAAGTTCTTTTGCTTTGAGTGAGTGCGAACACTCTGTGTGACACCACAGCAGAAATGTAAGAACTTTCAAACATGTTTATTTATTGTAGGTTATGATGTCATCACCATATTCAAGTTTCCCTAGTTCCCTGACACGCACGCACGCACACACACACTGAATGTGTGGATTCCTTCAGCCTGGGGCTGCAGCTGGAGAACGTCATTTAACCAGCATGAAGCACTTCAGCTCAGGTGGGACAGTGTGAACCAAAGAGGAGGAGGGAGGATCAACTGACTGCTCCTTTACACAATAAATACTGTTTATTGACCAAGTGAACACACGTCGATTGATAGCATGCTGAGTGGAGCTAAGGCACATGATTCCATATTTTCTTGAAGCACACCTGAGCAGGTGACGTATCAGAGAGCAGCTCGGACACAGACGGGTCACATGGTCTGATGGGGGATCAGCTCTTGGCCTGTTTCCTCTTCTGAACCAGCTCGGCCAGCATCTTGTACCGGATCATGCACTCCTCCTGTGACATCATCACGCAGAGTAAATGAAAGAAGGACAGATGCCAGCTGAGCGACACACAGTCTTTGATGTCAGGCTCACCTTGGTTTTCCCAGGAACCACCTTGGCAATGCGGTCCCAGCGCTCTGCGGTTCCACGGGGAAACTGCTGCAGAGCAAGTTCCAGTAGTTTTTGCTGATTCTGAGTCCAGATGGCAGGCTCCACCCTGTCCCTGTGCTCCTGAGGCTCTGACTCTGTCTCCTCCTCTTCCACAGCCGCAGGATCAAAATCTCTTTGCCGGCGAACTCTGACCTTCACCCCTCCCCCGTCTGCCGCTGCAGAGGACTTCCTGTTCCTCCGGCGCACAGCCTCTTCCTCCTGCTCTTCCTCAAAGGCTCCGCCCACCCTCTGAGTCACCACACTGTCAGCACCAGGAAGTCCCCCCAGGGGGGAGCTCTTCAGCTCAGACAGCTTCACCAGACCTGAATCAGGAGGACACCAGATCCTTGTAGTGACAGTAGAACCCCCCCCACGGTCAGCATGACAACGATGAGAGCAAACTGTACCCGAGGTCTGGCTCACGTTGTCTTTCACCTGTTTCACCTTCGTTGTCACCTGCAGGAGAAAACAGAATCTTTTGGTTCCTGATGTTTGAAAAAACTCAGATCAGGATCAGAGGATCAGGATCAGAGATCAGGATCAGAGGCGAACACACAGAGTCCGGAACTGTGAGATCTGAGTTGTGACCTCTGAACCTCCTCTCAGGGCAGGAATCAGATTCAGGCGTGTAAAAAGATAACCCCTAACCCTTACCTTGTGCTAACCCGTGCTCGGCGACACTTTTCCTACCTCAGACACAGATCGTCCCAGTTCATGAGCGATCTTCTCCCACCGGCCTGGCGTTCCTCCAGGGACTTTAACCATCAACCTGCTGAGGAGACTGAGCTCGTCCTCTGTCCAGTCTGAAGCCTGAGGTCACAGACACAAGCCTGTTGGTGGCCTGAGGACGCAACCCTAACTCGTTTAGAATCGATGACATCGCACCTTCTTCCTGGTGGCCCTGCTGTCCTGTAGCCACACGTCCATCTGGTCCTCGATGTCCTCGATGGACGAGCTCTGCTCATAGCTCTGGTAGTTCAGGGTCTCCAGCACCGGCTGGTAAACAGGAAACTCTTTTGGCTCCTTTGGCTTCTTGACCTTTGGCCTCCTCTCTCCTGAAGCAGAGACAAAGGCCGGTGACTAGGAGCAGGCAGTGCGTTCAAGCGCAGCCGACACGGTTGGAAAGAACAGAAAGTGTTTACTGGTCACAGCTTCGTGCTCTGCTTCAGCTTCTTCCCTCTGCTGCCGTTTTATCTGCTGGTGCTCCTCATAGAACAGCTTGGCCTCCTGAAACAGAGACCAGAGTCACATGGTCACAGCAGACATCTGACTGTGCATCAGGCCGCCAGGACCCGGTCTGGAACACCACACGGCTCGTAATACCTGCAGGGTCTGAGGCAGACTCTTGACAGACAGGTAGACCCAGATGCTGAGCTTCAGAGGGAGCAGGTCCTGCCAGTGAGGTCGGTCGTGAATCCTGAAATAAACAAAGGTTAAAATCTGACCGCTGAGCAGTGGTGTCCTGTGGAGACGGCAGCACCTGTCGGTCCGATCCTGATCCAGACACCTGGGCTCCTCGGCTGGTCTGGAGCTCAGCTTCTTCTTCTTCTCCTTCTTCTTCTTACTCAGCAGCTCGTCCTGAAATCGGGTGGAGCAACCCCCAGGTCATGTGACGTGCTCTGCTGTCAGGTTCTGCACTGATTGGCCGACTCACCAGCTGTTTCTCCAGGTAGATGGACCAGATGACTGCGTAGTGTCCAACGGTGAGGATGACGAAGAGGAGGAAGCCAAGCTCAGAGTTGCTCATCTTCCTCACTCGTCTGTAGTAGAACACCGGCTGCCGCCAGTCAGGGAGCCCGTTCACTAGGATGTCATCGTACCTGTGCAGGTGGGGACAGGTCCGGACAGGGTCAGGTCCTGTCCTGGGCGGAGGTGATCGGCTGAGAGTGACGTCAGACTCACCTGCGGCGTCGCTCCTCGTCCTTCAGGACTTCATAAATGGCGACGAGCTGGAGACAGAAGAGAGGTTGAATGTGATGACGACGGCTCCGGACTCGCGTTGCCGTTTGTCCCTCACCTGTCTGAACTTAGTCTCTGCGTCCTCGTCTTTGTTTTTATCCGGATGAAGAGTGAGAGACATGCGGCGGTACGCCTTTTTTATCTCTGCTGCTGAGGCGTCCTGAGGGACAGAGGACAGACAGAAAGACACGTGAGGACAGAGGACAGATAGGACTCCACTGCAGTTCGCATCAAACCGAACTGATGCTAAAGTGTTAGCATCGGTGCCTTTCTCGGTGCCGGGTTACCATGGAGACGGTTAGCCGTTAGCCGTTAGCACAGACCTGGTCCAGGAGCAGGAACTGGTAGAAGGTCTGCGGGATCTCCTCCACCAGGTCCAGCAGCTCCAGATCCGCCTCCCAAGCCGCGAGGGGGGGGGGCGCGGAGAGCAGCAGGGCCAGGCTCAGCAGCAGGGGCCCGCAGGGGCCCGCACAGACCCCCATCACCGACAGACCGACACAGACGTGGAGCCAACTCACAGCTCCCGACCCGGGGAAACACCGCCAACCACTTCCGGGTTACTGCTGTGACGTATTCGTGCTACGGTGACAATACTGCCCCCTTCCGACCGACCCACTTCTGATGCCGGCAGCAGGTCTGCCTCCTGACGAAGATGAAGATGAAGAAGAGGAGGCATTCTTCCAGGTGCTTTGATTTTTCCACACGTCTTATTTTCTCACCCGGCGTCATCATGCCACAGCCAATCAAGAGGCTTATGTGTGACCAGCTGAGTCTGACAGCCAATCAGGAGGCATTCACTTGTATTCAAAGAATGGATTAGGCGGTCATTTAGTTGAGGCAACTTCTTTCTTGGTGTTCCAAAGAATGGTCATATTTTACAGAAGTTAAAACTGGGTGAATGTTCAGAGCCAAACATTCTGAGCTATGCTAACACAGCAGCTAACCCTAACCCTGAGCTGAGGGACAGCGCGTTAGGGACCGGATAACGCGGGGCTGCTGCTATTGGAATCCTGACGTTTCCCAGCGTGTGGTCCTCAGTCTCCTCAGCGATCAGGTGCTACATGGAGCTTCATAGCCTTAATGATGTCATTTATTCATCATGTTGGAGAACATCACAGAAGGTCTACAGGGAGGGTGACCTGGAGCAGCTTCTACACAACAACAACAACAATGGGTACCTTTCTTTTCATCTTACAGATAAATAACATCTCCTTTATAATTTTACAAACATACAGCATCATTGTAGTTCTTTAAATATTTGAGTGACAGGTGAATATCATGCTTGTTGGTCCATAATCAATCATCGATTCCTAAGAACACAGCAACACTTCCACTGTAAATAAACGATGATGTCACTAGGCTTCTGACAGAAACAACACACGAGACAAATGCACATTAGTTTGTGTTGGTCAATGAAACATCATGCTTTAGGTCTGAAGGGAGCAGGAAGTCACTCCAGACGCTGGGTGAAGTTGTCGGGGAACAGTCCTCTCTGAGCGGTGGCGCCTAGCGTTAACCAGTCGTTCTCTTTGATTCCCGTGAGCCAGCCGGCCTCCTGCAACACAGACACCCATAGTGAGCCTGGTTCAGCCGGTACCGCCTGGCGGCTCAGGGAACCTGGCGGCACTCACCTGGTCCTCGGCCGAAGCCGTTGGAACCACCAGCACCACGTCGCCTCTCCTCAGTTCAAGCTCATCTGAATTAGCAGCCTCGAAGTCGTGCATGGTTTCGACCTGCAGGGGAAAGAAAACCTCACTATATCATAAAAACGTTTGCACGATCATTTCCTTATTCCTAAGTACATCAAACCCAGAGTGACATCATCACAACCATGCAAGAACTACCTTATAAAGAAAGTCCTCTGGCTGACTGGACGCCGCCCCAGACGGACTCATGTGTTTGATGGACTGACCGTCGTCGCTGACGACAGTGGGAGAGATGATGTCGATGTCGCGGTCATCGTCCCCTTCGTTACTGGAGGCGGGTTCAATCACCACTGAGGGGATGGGCATGTTTTCCTGCGGAGGACAAAAAAAAATGGCTCAGATTTTTGGGGAATTTTATTGTAAATTTTGAAATTGATGAACGTGTTAGTGATACAAAACTCCATTTGATTTTATCCTAAAAAATGATTTTCTGAAGTAAAACATATAAATGTTTTAAAGTACCAAAGACACTTCATGAACTCAGAGGGAATATAATGTGATATTATCGTATAATGGCATAGTTACCGATGGCAGTGCTTCACCTGGAGGTGTTCTGGCTTCTTCAGCTTCAGGGATCTGTTGAAAAGAACAAACCACTCAGATCGATTTACATGATGTATCTAAACCATTAGTGTGGCCCGTAGTTTACACTTGTTTTATAAATTACAAGGATCAAAGATTTATCATCACATGTTTTAAAACAATTCATCATTTATGATAATTACATGAAAGCATCTGTTCAACTTCAATATTCAGTATTTTTAAGAAGTACAGAATTTACAAACATTGTTCGCTGCCGTGAACGCAACTACAAGGATGATGACGCTAATGTGACGATGAAGAGAATCACTCAGAACTCACTTCAGGCTTCTCCTCCGGACTTCCAGAACCATCTGCGGTATCCACCTCGCCAGCAGGGGGAGCTGGAGGCCCTGCAGCTCGGCCTGGTTCCTCAGCTTGATTGTCGTTCTTACGCAGAGGAACAGGGTGGTTAGCGTGAGTGTTAGCGTTAGCATTAAGCCTGGCTTTTAATATGACTTTGATCTCTGGCGCAGTCAAAAGCTCAACAACAGTGTCACGCACATGGGTAAAATATTCTGAACGAAAACTCACCATCTCATCAAAATCAGCAAAGAACGACGGGTTTGACAAATCCTTCAGGGAGCAGGAAGAAAAGAGGAAGAAACAACGTAAAGACACGATGGACAAAATACTATCAGAAATTCATTTGATGGCCCATTCAACGTGACAGCTGAATTTAAAGATGTAAAAATAAAAACTATTCCTCTTTTGATGAAATCAGTAAAGGAGCTTTATGGGAAAATAAGTCTACGGGGACGCGAGGATCCAAACTACGGCTCTAACCTGCGAACTACGCAACTACAGGATGAGTCGTGTACCTCTTCCTTTTCTGGGTCTAGCTCCTGATACAAAGTTTCAAATCTCCGGTTTGCAGCTTCGTCTTCGGACATGTCTGAATGATCTGGAACGTCTACACCTCTGAGTCCTCCGAGGACGGACGCCACATCCAAGCCTGTGATGTCACTAACGTTCTGCCAGGATGTGGGTTTGGGGGCGGGACCCTCTGTCCCTGAAGATGCTGCTGGGAAGCTGTTGGCAAACGGGTCTGAATCCCACCCACTCCCGTCCCCAGTGACCTTAACCCCACCTCCCCCTGACTCCTCAAGAAATGAATCAAATTCAAAGCAACTCTCCTCGTTTCCACACTTTGTTTTACCATAGAACTCAGAATCAAACGCACCTCCACCCCATGTTTCTGCAAACGGATCTGAATCAAACGCACCTCCTCCCTGTGTTTCTGCAAATGGATCCGAATCAAACGCACCTCCTCCCTGTGTTTCAGGTGAGGGATCCGAATCAAACGCACCTCCTCCCTGTGTTTCAGGTGAGGGATCCGAATCAAACGCACCTCCTCCCTGTGTTTCTGCAAAAGGATCTGAATCAAACGCACCTCCTCCCTGTGTTTCTGCAAACGGATCTGAATCAAATGCACCTCCTCCCTGTGTTTCTGCAAATGGATCCGAATCAAATGCACCTCCTCCCTGTGTTTCAGGTGAGGGATCCAAATCAAACGCACCTCCTCCCTGTGTTTCTGCAAAAGGATCTGAATCAAACGCACCTCCTCCCTGTGTTTCAGGTGAGGGATCTGAATCAAACGCACCTCCTCCCTGTGTTTCTGCAAAAGGATCTGAATCAAACGCACCTCCTCCCTGTGTTTCTGCAAACGGATCTGAATCAAATGCACCGCCTCCCTGTGTTTCAGGTGAGGGATCTGAATGAAACGCACCTCCCTGTGTTTCAGGTGAGGGATCCGAATCAAACGCACCTCCTCCCTGTGTTTCAGGTGAGGGATCTGAATCAAACGCACCTCCTGGGTCAGAATGGTCTCTGTGAACTGCTGTGAGCGTGTCTTCTCTGTGGGCGGAGTCACAGAGCGGCTCATCATCGGCACTCACCCACCCCCCCCCCTGACCTCCCTCCCCCCACTCCTCAGCCGTCTCGTACTCAGAACCAGAATTGTCTGGAGACCCGGACAACTTCTCCCCTCTGTCCTCGGTGTCATCCTCAATCTGTTCTCCGAACTCGTTGGTGAATATCAGTCCAGGGGTGGACTTCCTGCGTTCTTCCAGCTCTGACACGCCCCCCCCAACCTCTGTCCGCCCCATCTCACCCTCCTCGCCCCCGACGGCACTGTTGCTTCCCAAGTCCCACTTTCTGACCTCGTTTTCAGTTGCTGTCTCAGTGTCCTGAGGAGGTGTGGCTGTGTCCTCAGCCCCGTCCTCTGCCTCCACCTGCGTCTCCTCGGCTCCTACAGCCACGGCTCCGGGGGTCTCTGTGCTGGAGGAGGCGTCGCCATTCGCTGACACCGAACCAAAGTCGGCAGACCAATCGGCGACGAAGCCGCCGTCTGTCCCCTGTCAATCAACGAAGGGAGGGTCAGGGTGGGATCCTGATCTGATGACATCATCACGGGCGATGAATACTCACAGGCTGAGCGATCTGAGTGTTTGCCTTCAAAGAGACAAAAACACCATCAGTGTGTTATGAATGTGTTTACATCAAATCCTTCCTTGTGAACTCACCGACCACATGTCCCAGGGCACGGCCGTCTGAAAGAGCACGTTGTTACACGTTGTTATTGCAGCTGATGAGAAATGTCGGGACCACAGTGTGAGTTAATGTCAGAACCTGCGGTATCGGTGAAACGCTCTCATCAGGCTGAAAAGCATCGAAGTCCAGGTCCAGCAGAGATTCTCCAGGTCGCTCGTTGGGCTGTGGACAACATCCAAAGCGGTGAGCTGGTGACGGGATATGGCTTTGACCTCAGATTGCGTCTGTGAGAACTCCCACCTGAGATGGTGACGGCGCAGGTAAAAACTCTCCTCCGAACAGGTCGATGATCTGCTCCTCCGCCACCTCCTTTGTAGGCGTGACCTTTGGTGGGGGAGGAACCGGCGGCCCCTTTTTAAACTGTCAAGGAAACAAGAGGTCAGTTCAGAAGCTGATGGATCAGAACTTCTCGATGTTTAATGAAACTGGACATTTGGATGTGGACAAATGACAACGCACCACAGCGTTCATGTGGTATTTATACTGTAGTTCAACTTAAAGTTCAGCTGCATTGATACTAATACTCCACCACACTGAGTATTAAGCTCCTCCTCTGAAGGAGCGATGTGAGCTGTTGCCGACAGGAATTGATTCTCCACTGGCTTTAACCATAGCAACAGTCAGGGACAGGATGTCAGTGTGGACTTAGCCTGGGGTCATCAGCCCATGGAGCCCAGCTGCGTGGTACCAACACTCCACCAGCAGATACTATCATAATACCACAGACACGACAGCAGGTCCTACCATAACACTACAGATACTTCAGCGGATAGTACCAGAGTGCCATCAGTCACTGATCACACGGGAAACACTTCATGTGGCATGGTTACTTACCATGAATACATGAAGACGATGGGACACGTGAACACATGAGCGGGACAGAGACATGTTACGGGTCAGTGGAATAAGAATCACATACACATCTACATCAATGTCCGAATCAAACAATGGTTCCCAACACAGATTCAGGGCCCAGTAGGGGGGGGGGGCTCAGGATGCTACTGAGGGTCAGGAACCCACCCAGGGTCCACACTGGGAACCAGTGTTTAAGATGAAGGTCAGATTTCACGACCTGAACTGTCAGTAGAAAGTATTCTACTGTCAGGCCTGAAGTATAAGAAGTATATAAGCACATTATATGAGATATAATATGTTATATATTCAGTCAATGCTCACATGTACAGACGTGACACGAAAAAACGTCTCATGTTCACTCACCAGGTTACAGACAAAAGTTTGCAGCAAAGAAAGTCACAGAGAGACATTTCAACATTATGACAAACTGTTGTTTACATGATTCTCATCGACCGGCACCGACAGCCACAGCTGACATGAGGCTTAGACCCACCTGAGTTGGGGATTTGGGGCGAGGTGGTCCAGGTGAGATGGGACGGAGCATGTGGTTGGAGCTGTAATCGGGACTCTCTGGTGGACTGTCATCATCGGGTGGCGACGGCGTTCTCGCCAGGCGTAACGGTCCTGAATCACTGGAGGACAAAACAGACGAGTCTTCTGATTGGCTCCCTCGTGTCACATAGTACGCTTACACAGGTCCATGTGAAACTGACCTCGGGGCTCCTTGGATGGTAAACATTTTGTCAGAATGCTGTTCGCCCAGTTTGGTCATAACTTCATACAGCTGCCTGCACACCTGGACCGGCAAAATGTCAAAGGTCATTTCAGAGAATGTCATGTGACTGAATGATGAACCGTCGAATCCTGGAGAACTTTTGGCTTGGACCGAAAAACAAAACTCACCAGGGAGATTTCTCTGTGAAACTTTGTCTCCAGACTGGTTACACTCCTGAAGGTGCTGATGTAGAAGCCGACTCGGCTGAAGGACAGAGGTTATGTGTTATTGAACCGACTCTCGAACCCTCGCCATCAGAACACATGCACTCACCTGTCCCAGAGCGTGGGCAGCTCGTCCTGCAGACCCACGTTCAGCTCATCAAACACCTTCTGGCACTTCTTCAGCTCTTCTTCTGCCTGAGGACAAGAAGATGGTCTCTTCACATCCAGACTGTTCTCTGGACTTCTGAAGGCCAGCCCCCCCAACCCCCTCCCCCCTCCCCCACCCGTGTTCCCCGCACTCACCTTCATCATCTTACGGTCGTTCTTCATTCCGGACGTCTGCAGGGTTTCCATGTGATGACGAGCGCTGTCGTAGTCGATGAGTTTCCTGCTTCTCTTGGCCACACGAGTCTGGAACGTCCATGTTTCCATTCATCCTCTGTCTCAAAGTGAATTAATATACAGGTGCTCGTTACCTTCAGGTCTGGGAACTGCTGCAGGTACTCATCCAGGTTTAGTAAAGTCGAGTCCACCAGTTTGTTATGGAAGTCTTCCCACAATGCATCGCAGTCCTGCAGTAAACCAAGCCACGACAAATCACAGCGTCAATCATTCCGTCCAAGGTCTGTACCTGCAGGTGTCCATGCTACCCTGGACACTTGTCCCTCACGTGGACTGTATCTGTCTCTACGGCTCTGACCTTCCCAATGGTCATCACGTCGTCTTTTCCATGCCAGTCTGGTTCGTAGACTTCATGCAGGGACTGCGTCAGGTTGATGGACGCCTGCTGCATCGCTGCAGGACAAAAAGACCTTTAGTGCAGTTGTCCCCACAGACACACATGAGAACCTAAGAGAACCTGTGAGAATCTGTGGGCAGGTGAACTGCCATGAACTTGAAGGCAACGTGTAATTAATTATTATTATTATTATTATTATTACTATAACCCAACCTCAAGGCGTTGTTTTCTATTTTAAATCCAAACAACAGAAAGAGTTGTCTCACCTTTAATAGACGACATGTAGGATTTCATCTCCCTCTGCAGCCGAGAACCTTCAGACTAACACACACACACAGCTGGTCAACATGAATGTCAGGGACTGACATGTGGCCTCCAGTGGACAGTGACGATGTCTCTCACCTCCTGTCTCCTGAAGTTCATCACCACTTGTTCAAACTGTTCATCTTTGGTCTCATCTGCTTTCCCCAGTTTCTGCAGCACCTGAGAAAAAAACCCACTTCAAATTAAACCAATAACTTCTTCTAGCAGATTTACAATTTTGACAGGTGTAGTTTTTCACTTCTATAGACCCTGACCCCTAACCCCACCCAGAGACAGATCACGTGTTTCAGTTCCTGTTTGTTCACTGGTGCCTGCAGGTGCTCAATATTTCATCTGGTTGGTTTCACACAGAGCATCTCCTGTGTGTCTTTAGATTTTCTTCTACATGACGCAGACGTCAAACCCGTGGTAAGAAACTGTTCACGTGATGAGTCATAACCCAACAACCATCATGAAACAGTTCAGTGGGATCAATGTGTGTCAGCACCACGGACAGCTCCGACACACACACACACACACACACACACACACACACACACACACAGTGTAATCCTTTCTCAGCTTCAGCCAATCAGAGAGCTGCGTCCGTTTCGGATGATTTTAGGTGTTTACGGTTTATCGAGCTGACGTCACGTTCATCGAGTCTATATCGGATAATCAAACAACGATAACCACGTCATAGCATCAATATCAGAGAGCAGCTGAGGATCCGAGAGGGAGGCGCTGCACAGGCCGCGGCCGCCTCTCCACCTCCCCCCGTCCTCCATCCGTCCTCCATCCATCCTCCGTCCGTCCTCCTCTCTTACCTTCTCCTGGGCCCGGTTCAGGCGTTTTTGCACGTTTTTAGCGAATATTCCTGTTTTTATTTCCGCCATAGTGACCGCAGCGAGAGAGAGAGAGAGAGGCGGATTAACGGAGAGAGCGGCTGAGAGGGGGGAGGGGGTTTGTGCGTCTGCGAGCGTGCGTCAAGTGGGACACTTTCCACTTCCTGTTGCGTCACTGAGTACACTCACTTTTTTCTTCACGTTATTGTTATGTTTTCAAACCAGTCAGGAGAGTTCGGTTCTATCGAGACTGTGAAGCTGAAGCTACAAATCTATAATATCAACACACACACACAGATTCTTCATCATCATCATCATCATCATCATCATCTGTAGTGTAGTGAAATCATACTGTGTTTGTGTTTAACCCCAACCCCCTAACCACAGTGATATATTCATTGTACATGATCATGTATTAGTATATATTTTTGGAATATCTTTAAACCACAGCTCACCAAAGGGTGAACCAGCGGACACGTCTCAGGTGAGAAGGGTGTAAGTTCTGACTTCAACCACCAGAGGGCCTACGGATGTCACTGCGTGTGTGTGTGTGTGTGTGTGTGTGTGCAAGGTCCATCTGTTGTGTTCACTGTTTTTAACAGAAAATCTTGTTTCAGTCTAAAAATTAATTTCACAGTTTCTCCTCCACGTGAGGTGACGATGACACTGAGCTGAGTCATGAGTGTGTGTATGTGTGTGTGTGTGTGTGTATGTGGGGTATGAAAATCAGGGACACTCTTCTCCCTCCTCTTCTGTCGTGATGTTCATTCAGGAGGAAACACCACAAACAGTTTACTCACTCTGTGTGTGTGTGTGTGACTCACAGGGAAATACCTCTGTGGACAGAGGGAGGGATTTAACAGACAGAGAGGTATAATTACAGTATCTCATCAGAGGGACTGGAGCCCAGGACCATCGAGAACCGTCCCGAGAGCAGACGAGACAGAAGCTCAGAGCTGCCGCAGTCTGAGGGACTAAAGACCAAGTGAGGACGTCTGTCTCCTGGACCCCAGCAGAGACTTTTCCTGAGTCACAGCCTGTCATGTCTTCTCTGTTCTTCCTTGTGGCTGGCGTCCTCCTCGTCCATTCCTCCCTGGGGGTCTCTCCGGTTTCAGAGGTTGACGTAGCGTCCTCCACCGACTGTCCGTCCTGCTCTGTGTCTCCAGTGAAGAGGAATGTGTCTTCATCAGGGGGAGAGAGTGATGTGGTAGAGGTGGTGAAGCGTCACATCCTTAACATGCTGCACCTGAGCAACAGACCCAACCTCACGCAGCCGGTCCCTCGTGCCGCGCTGCTCAACGCCATCAAGAAGCTGCACGTGGGTCACGTGACCAAAGACGGCAGCATTGAGATCCAGGAGGATGGCTGGGTCTCCGGGGCTCCGACACCCTCTGAACCTCCGTCGGAAATCATCATCTTTGCAGAGCCCGGTGAGTCTGACAGCCAATCACAAGCCTTCAGGTCATGAGGAACAGTCAGCTGACCTTCACCTGCATCTCAGCCACCAGACTCTTCATCATCGCTTTAACTTATCGTCCATTTTTCTGGAGTAACATCTGTTTCACCTGTTCTGTGTTCATCACATCACAGATTCAGTGTTGGGAGATGAGGGAGGATGTTTCTGAGAGAGAATTATTGATTCGTAATCAGCAAAGGAAGTTGTGAAGTTGTTACCAGACAGAACCTGAACTCTTGTTTCTCAAGAAGTGAAGTTATTCAGAACGTGAACAATCACTTCCCTGTCATTGGTTCGCTTACATAAATGTACATAAACGCTTCGTGCTATAAATAGTTGCCTCTTCTGAAAAGTTCTTTAATTAAAAGCTTTGCCGACAGTAACGAAGGGGGGTGGGGTGAGGTGGGGGAATACCGTGTGATCTGAGGCCGTGAATAATTTCATTCAGATGAATCTGGGCCTCAGTAATTAAACACAGGGGTCGGGGGGTGGGGATACTAGTGTCCTTGTTCCCTGAAATCAGGCCTCTTCTTTTTTTAGTGTCTCCGCTCATGTTGAGTATATTTAGAGTTAGCGGCCCAGTTCACTGTTTTATTGTTAATGACATTTCCTTTGTTCATTCAAATGAAAGGAAGTTCAGACGGGGGGGTCAAAGGTCGTTCAGTTCAAGACAAAATCTGAGTTTGATACGTTTGATGAAGTGCAACCATCAGGCTGAGGGCAGAGGTCACAATCAGATCTTAATGCTCACTGTGTGTCCTGCTGCAGGTGAGGCTCAGAACGTCATGACCTTTGACATCTCCAAGGAGGGCAGTGGCTCGGTGGTGGTGGAACAGGCCAATGTCTGGATCTTTCTGAAAATGTCCAAGGGAAGCCTGCTGAAGCGGAAAGTGTTGCTGCGGCTGCTACAGCATGACCGCGACAACGACCAGGACCAGAAGTGCGTTTCAGAGAAGATGGTGGACACACGTCGCAGCGGCTGGCACACGCTCGCCGTCCCTCGCAGCGTTCAGGAGCTGATGGACGGCGGCAGCAGCTCGCTCAGCCTGAAGGTGTCCTGTCCGCTGTGTGTGGAGGCGGGAGTTTCACCCGTCCGGATGAGTCCCAGCAGCGAGCGAGCCGGAGGTCGAGATCAGTCTCATCGGCCGTTCCTCATGGTGGCGCTGCGAGCTCAGGAGGAGAAGATGCAGCGACGAGTCAAACGCAGTCTGGAGTGCGATGGAAAAATACGTGTCTGCTGTAAACGACAGTTCTACGTCAACTTCAGAGACATCGGCTGGAATGACTGGATTATCGCTCCGTCGGGTTATCATGCCAACTACTGCGAGGGTGACTGCCCCAACCACATGGTGAGCCTGAGCAGCTCGTCGCTGTCCTTCCACTCCACGGTCATCAATCATTATCGCATGAGGGGCTTCGGCCCATTTCAAAACATCAAGTCCTGCTGCGTGCCCATGAGGCTGCGCGCCATGTCCATGCTTTACTACAACGAAGAGCAAAAGATCATCAAGAAAGATATTCAGAACATGATCGTGGACGAGTGTGGCTGCTCGTGAAGACCGGAACCTGGAAACATCACATGAAAGATTATTGACCAAGTATTTGTGTGTTGTGATGTTTTTCCTAATGATGAGGAACTGTTTTCCATATTGGAACAACCTGAGAATATTATGCAACAAACGCTCCCTGTCTTCATACAGTGTCTTCGATGATTTGCTCCTTGGGTTCTGTTCGAATGGTGACGTGTAGATAACTGGTGAACTCCACTCTCTAATGTTACTTGAAGAAGTTTTGTTAAATCAGCTGTTGGCGCCAAACATTATTATTATTATTATTATTATTGTTATTATTATTATTATTTCATTTGTATAACTTAGAAAAGTCAGGATTCCTGGAAACATTGGACCAGCGTGGAAGTGAGAGATTTCGATGAGAGCCAAAGACGGTGGATGAGGAAGACGATACATTTTTGTAAAATATCGCCAGAGAATGAAACGTCAGAAACGAATGAGTGTGATTTTTTAACGAGTGTGAATCAGTTGATGTGTGTGATTTTTTTAACGAGTGTGAGTCAGTTTGTGAGTGAGTGAGTCACGAGTCTGAGTTGGTAAACGAATGTGAGTCAAGTCACGAGTGGGAATGAGTTCTCAAATCATTTTATTCTCTGTTTTTCTCTTTGCTCTGTGGTGACGTGACAAATAAAGACGGTGGAACTGGAGTCATAGAACATGGACGTGTGTCAACAGGCTCATGTCTTCTTCCCAAATGAGTCCCAATGACCCAGCACAGGCAGTAGGGGGCACTGTGACTGTATCAGTCCTTAGGGTCTTCTTAGAATAATAATAATAATAATAATAATAAATTAGACATGTAATACACTTTTCATTTAAAATAACAAAGTCCTACAGGTTAAAAAAAAACTGTGCATAAAGCACAATATAAATCACACTGACGGGTGAAACGTGCACAGTTGGGGATCAACATCTTCATTTGGTCAGTGTCCTGGGAGGAGGACAGGACCACTGTCAGTCAGGGGCCCGTGGTCAGGGGTCCGATGGTCTTGAATCATTCAGCAGCTTGCTGCTCCTCACCAGCGCCTCCATGAAACTGCATCCAGCGATAAAGCTCTTCTGCGTTATTTATTTGGACGGCTCAGATCTGAGTCGACTGCAGAGCTCGTGTTTGAGTGTGTGAGTCGCCGTGTGAATCAGAGAAGGATCTATTTTTCACGGTGACACACGTCAGTGCCGAGGGAAGGCCCGACCACCTTGACACCACCGCCACCACAGAGTGTGACTCTTCATCACACCCACAGCTTTGGTGACGTCATCAGCTTGACCTTTCAGGACAAGACGGCCAATGACAGATTCAGAAAAATAAAAAGATTTAGCTCAATGACACAATGCAATGGTTACTGTGACTTTTATAATTAGTATCATTAGTTTCAGACTGGATTCAGAGTGACGTCATCAGGAGGAGGAAGAGTTCACGTGTTCGTTACTGTGTGTGTGTGTGTGTGTGTGTGTGTGTGTGTGTGTGTGTGTGTGAAGTCTGTGTTAAGAAGTAGCGCCTTCCAGTGGCCATACCGATGCATTCCAAGCTGTACAGAGTGAGCAGAAGGCAGGAGGAGCCAGGAGGAGCACCGCTGTCCATGAGGCGCTTTGTTCCGTCTCATCTGCTCCAGCATGACGTCATGACACGCAACACAAACGCTACACACACTGCACTACAGAAGAAGAGGAGGCCGCTGGGTGGCGCTGCAGGGACCAGGCCGGGGGAAGAACTTCCGGTGCTTCCGGTTTGTTTTGTCGCCGGTTCGTTTTGTCGCCGGTTCCCCGTCTCCTCCGAACCTCTGATTATTGTTCGGCTTCTCCAATGGACCGAGGCCCGTTCAGACCGCAGCGGAGTCCCGGAGCTCCGCGGCCGTTTGGAGCCTTCCCCCCCCCCGGCTCCGGCTGGGGTTTCATCGGAGCCCGTTCCCCGCACGGAGGCTCCGTGCACCGCGGAGCTTCACCCCGGGGCTGCGGCCGAGAATCCTGGGGCGGCTCTCCACTCCGGTTCGAGAGCGGACCCCGGTGCTTCCCGGGAAACACGCGCAGCGGAGGCAGCGATTTCCGCCGGCCGCGGTCCTTCAGTCCCGGTTCAGCCCAGAGAGTCCAGGTGAGTTCTGAAGAACAGCATCAATTATTCTTACAGCGTGCGCGCGCGTGTTGCTGTCTTACTTCGATTCTTCTTGGTGTGTTTCTAATAATAATAATAATAATAATAATAATGATGTGAAGAGTTGAGTGAATAGTTAGATTGGCGTTTGTTCCTCTTTTATTTTGAAGGGACGACCCTGGTGTTAATGGTAAATACAGCTGTGCTTTGCTCTCAGTCCTCAGACGCTTCAGTGGAGAAGTACTTCAGTCCATCGATGGTTCAGGATCCATGGAGACATCTGCAGCCGCGGACGACGTCAGAGGCAACACAAAATAGGCACGCCACTTGAGACATGTGGGCAGAGCCAGCATTAGTTCACCTTGTGTTGTTTTAAATTGTGTGGTTCAGTTTGTGTCATTTCAGATTCAGAACACTTTGACCTTTTTGTTAATGAACAGATGTTTAACCAAAGAAATGGTTTATTTTTATACAGTTTGTAAAAAGATTGTAAAAGTAGACACATTTTATGTGTGATGGAGTCTACAACAATAAAATGATTCAGTTCAACTGTCTTGCTGAACTTGCATCTTATGGCAGGGACTGTAATCGAACCCAAGATGTACTGAAACATGTGAGCAAACAGACTCTGAAACATAAAGCAGATCAGTCAACAAACCTCCAGGATATTTTTCAGCTTCTGTGATGATTTGACAGATTGAAACAGTAGTGATACCAACCCTAAGACAACCCATCTTGCTGTCTGCTGACCTTTGTACCCGTCTGTTTTACTGGGGTTTTTCTGAGGACGTTTCTGTCGTGACAAAGTCAAGTCGACAGCTGGACCCTGAGCCTTCGTCTCCTCCACGTCCAGGGCCTGAGAGACAGACATGTGATCAGAGACACACCTGATGCACAGTTCTGTTGACATGACCGTCACAGCTGTGAGACGTGTAGCCCCATGGAAGATCTGGGATAATGTGTTCATTCATTCATGGGCGTGTTCACGTATCAAGCATATGTGTTGGTATGTATGTATGTGCGTATGTAATATGAATGGATGAATTTGAAGTGAAGTTTGTACTGGTATTTTATTTTGAGTCAAATATTGTATTGGCGAGGAGAAGCGAAAATTCCAACGGAGGGACTGGACTGTGAACGCACCGGGGGGGGGGGGGGGGGGGGGGGGCGGGGGGGGGGGGGGGGGGGGGGGGGGGGGGGGGGGGGGGGGGGGGGGGGGGGGCGAGCAGGTGGGATGGAGGAAGCTAATTCAGAGACTGTGGTTTCTGTCAGTCGGAGCGGCTACTCACCCCAACCACACGCAGGTAAGTTGAGCTAGTTGCTAGCAAAATGGCCAATTGTCACGCAGTAATAAGTTGCCGAATGTTTCAGTGACTTTGTCCCTGCAGTGATTTCCAGTGTCACTCGATTTTTCTGTGATCGACATGTCTTGTCTTCCTGTTGATTGGGGTCATGCCTGTGGCCCCGCCTCCCCCGCTCACTTTTCGCGGCTCTTTCAGTCCGCGCCAAACTCTCAGTGTCTCCACCGCGTTAGTCCGGGTTTTCCACTAGCTGCCCGTCCTGACACAGCGAGGCAGACAGATGAGACAGGCGAGGACAGAGCTGAGGTGAGCTGAGGTGAGTGAGTGCGCGCACCGTGAGACGCAGCGCTGTAGTTTTGTTGGGTTCCGCCATGTTGAGGTTCTCCCCGTGTCTGATTCAGATGTTTAGCGTCGAGCTTTTGACTGAGGACATGTTGTCTCGGGTAATACTTGAATACTTGTGTGTACTCTGGTCTGAGGTGAGACGGCGCGCAGTGATTTTGGATGGATCCGCCATTTTGTCTTCCTGTTGATTATGGGGTGATCCCTGTGGCCCCACCCGTCCCAGACCACTTGTCGTAGCTCCTTCAGTCCGCGCTAAACTGTCAGTGTCTCCACTGGGTTAGTCCAGGTTTTCAACGAGTTGTCCGTCCTGACACAACGAGACAGACAGGTGAGACAGGCGAGGACAGAGCTTAGCTGAGGTGAGTGAGTGCGTGCGCACGCACCGTGACGCAGCGCTGTAGCTTTAGCGGGTTCCGCCATGTTGAGGTTCTCCCCATGTCTGATTCAGATGTTTAGCGTCGAGCCTTGACTTTTGATTGAGGACATGTTGTCTCGGGTAATACTTTTGTGTGTACTCTGATCTGAGGTGAGTGCGTGCATGCGTGGGTGCTCGCACAACGTGAGACGGCGCGCTTTGGTTTTTGATGGATCCGCCATTTTGTCCCTGTGCTTGATCCACTGGGTTAGTCCAGGTTTTCAACGAGTTGTCCGTCCTGACACAACGAGACAGACAGGTGAGACAGGCGAGGACAGAGCTTAGCTGAGGTGAGTGAGTGCGTGCGCACGCACCGTGACGCAGCGCTGTAGCTTTAGCGGGTTCCGCCATGTTGAGGTTCTCCCCATGTCTGATTCAGATGTTTAGCGTCAAGCCTTGACTTTTGATTGAGGACATGTTGTCTCGGGTAATACTTTTGTGTGTACTCTGATCTGAGGTGAGTGCGTGCGTGCTCGCTCGCACAACGTGAGACGGCGCGCTTTGGTTTTTGATGGATCCGCCATTTTGTCCCTGTGCTTGATTCAGATGTTTAGCCTCGAGCTTTGACTTTTGTCTGAGGACATGTCTCGAGTAATACTTGTGTGTACTGTGATGATTTTGTATTGTGTACCAATTATATTTGACTTGTAATTGTGTAAATGTGTCCCTAGAGACAGACAGGAGCAGACAAGGGTAAGTATTATACAGGTAAGTACAGGTTGGTTATTTATTCATATTCATATATTTATTGAGTAAAAATGGCCTATGAATAATGTCAAATGAAAACATTGGTGAATGACTCAGTTAATTCAGGAGCCCCTACCTGGACGGGCCAGCTGACCCAGGGCATGTGTTTTTGAGGCCCCCAGTGAAAGGTGATTTTTTATAAATATATAGATGAAGAAATGATCTGGTTTATTTCTTCTTATGAGATTGAATTAATTTCATAGTAAATATTGAAAATGGGGGTCAACTTTCGAGACACTTCAGTGAGGGAGTTTATGGTTAAAATTTCAGTCAGAGTCAATTTAAAACAATGGTTCTGTCTGTCAGGGGTTAGATTTACAATAGGGTTGAAATTAAACACAAATTGCTTTACTGTCAAGGTTAGGCATCAGTCCAGTATGCGTCAAGGTTAGGGTTGGGGTCAAATTGGGGTCAGGGATGTCACAGTATGGAAGGGAAAATATTTTTGATAATAAATGATTGAAATGTATGAAATGAAATGGGGTTGAAATCAGTCAGAGAGGATGATGATGATGATGACGGGCAGGAATCCATCCTCCTCTCATTCAGGTCGTCTGGATGCGTGGTACCCAGCCTGTAGATCCAGTCCCGTTCTGCCCTCCTCTGGGCTGTGGTCGAGTGGGGGTTACACTGTGGAACTGAGGCCTGTAAAACAAAATGCCACGACGTGACGGTTTACACCTTTCTCATGAAGAGAATATTGTGTTTGTGGACTGCAGACTGCTGTTGACGGCTCGTCAGCGTGTCGGAGCGAGTCACCAGAGCAGAGCTGTAAGCATGACGACAAAGGTGAGAGGATGCCCGGTGAGTGGTTGACAATGAATACTTGTACTTATTTGATATAATAAAGTGACATCTGATGGAGTGGTGAGCTGCTCTGGGGACAGAGGACGACGGAGACGGGAGGCTACAGTGGCCATGTAGGTCCTGGATGGACCGAGTGCCGAGAGTGGATGGGTGTGACCTTTGACCTCTGACTGCTTGCCATGCAACATGAGTATTAATGAGCAAAGAGGTACTTGAATTTGTGTGGATTTAATGAAGTGCCCCCCTTCTAACACGAAGAACCTGCTGCAGATTGTCAGTGTGTACATGTATTGTGTTCAGTACATGTGCGATATGTCTGAGGACGCAGGAAGTGATCTCAGCCCAGCCCCTCTCAGCTCATGTGAGTGCAGATGGGGAAAAATAACTTCCTGAAAAGTAAATGGTAATAGATAATTATGAATTCTGTTAATATTATATCTGTTTGACTGAAGCCTTGACAATAAAAGTCCATTGTTATTGGGGAAAAACATTTTTATGCTTTTATTGTGAAATAATAGAAACCCCCACAGGAAGCAACTTTCTTTCAGACTACTGCAAATTTTTTTTGTGAATTATGAAAATATATTTACATGGTATTAATATAGTACA
>JAFBJW010000620.1:225792-265052 GCA_016785235.1 Pseudorhombus dupliciocellatus | reverse complement strand
ATGTCGTTTTTTCCCAAAAAAAAAAAAAAAAAAAAATTTTTTTTGCCCAGAAATCAAAGAAAACATCATAGGTTAGCATGTCTAAACAAACAAGATGGTTGGATGTTTCGACAGAACCTGTTCCTCCAGCAAATTTTTTTTTTTTTTTTTTTTTTTTAAATCTAATTCTTTTAATCTGCAATCTGTGAGAAAAGTATGAGTGTGCATCCGTGATTCGAACGTCGTGTGTGTGTCTGTGCAGGTACGACAGTGAACCCAGTGAGCCCTCGGACGACCTCCAGTCCTCTGATGTGTGCTGGCACGAGGAGGAGCAGGCGTCCCTGCGTCAGTCCCTCCGCTCCCTCCAGACGCAGTTTGCCTGTGAGCGTGCCCGCAGGGAGGAGGCAGTGCGAGAGGCCGAGCTGCTCGCCGGAGAGAACGCCACGCTGGAGCAGCAGCTGACCCGGATGGAGGGATGTCAGGTGTGTTTATTTGCAGCAAATGGTGATCACGTCATGAGCAGGACGAATGTCTCATCAAATGTCTCATTTGTCTCTCCTTCTCAGGCCCGAGTGCACGAGCTGGAGCGCGAGGCCGAAGAGCTCCGGCAGCTCTGGAAATCTCACTCCTCCACTAGAGCCACCAGGCCGGACTCGCTGCTCCTCCACCCAGAAGAAGAGGAGAACGAAGCTGCAGCCAGGGGCCCCTGGGTGCTAAAGCGCTGGGGCCAGGAGAAGCCAGCGAGGGCCTCGCAGCCGCCCGACTGCCCCGACAGGATCTACGACCACGAATGCTCATGCGTGCGCCGAGCCGAGGTGGTGAAGTACCGTGGCATCTCGCTGCTCAACGAGGTGGACGCCCAGTACAGTGCCTTGCAGGTGAAGTACGACGAGCTGCTGCAGCGCTGCCACCCGGGGCCGCAGGAAGCCGCAGAGGACGGTCAGAGCCACAAATCGGTCCAGACGCTGTCCCGCGCTTGTCCTGCCCTGACGCACATGGAGGACTTCGAGGAGGACTTCCACCAGCCCGAGTACAAGGAACTTTTCCGGGAAATTTTCTCCCGCATCCGTAAAACCAAAGAGGACCTGATTGAAAACAGGGGGAGAACCTTGGCTGGTGACGCGCTCCCTCTTTTGCATTAGCTGCTTCCAGAAACAAGAGAAGTTAAGACCCCCCCCCCTGCGAGATGAATGATCGTCTTCCAGTTACTGAGTGATTTAAACTAAAGACTTTACCAACAGCACATGCAGCTAAGTCGATCCTTTGCTGTGTGTGATTTGCCCAGAAATGTCCAGCAGGGGAAGAAGAGTGATGCAGAACCAGGACGACAGAACACCACCAGCTCGTATCCCAGGTGTGGCTCATGTTGCACAGAAACACCAGTGCCTCACGCCGCCGCCTCCACCGTGCGATCATTCTACCTCACTTTGCAAAGATTGTTCCCAAACCTGAGGAAATCACGTGTGGGTAATAATCTGTGATCTCTTCATGCACTGTCTGTCATGCTGTGTTTTACAGGTCCTGCAGTTCCCATTGTGACCTAAAGAAAAATTTGTTAAGAACTGCAGTGAAATTATTCCAAATTGATTGTTCTAGATTGAATTTAATAAACAATTAAAGTAGTTTACTTGCAACAAAAAAAATGTATTACAAATTTTTTTTTTAATAATATTTACTAAAAACTTTGAGTCTTGCTTTTGTATTCAATTTACATTGATACAAATCAAGAAGTTTTTTTTTTTTCTGGCATTCCTTGAAATAATTATTGAAAAAACTGACATTGAAATTCCATGATCCACAAACCCTCTTTTCTCTGGACCTTTGTACCTTTTTTCCAGGAAACATTTGGGGGAATAAGATCTGTAAAACAAAGTGCTCCACTTGGATCTGTTTTGTTTCCTGGTCTGAAGATTTTAAATCATTTTTCTTCTTGTGACTAAAAAAAAAAAAAAAAGAGAGAGATACAGGTGTATTGGTGATAGTTGAGCCTGCGTCTTTAGAACGTTCAGCGTGAGGAGGGTGACCAGTTTATTATCTGATGCTATGTTGAGGTCATCAGGTTATAGTCGGTGATTGAGGGTGTTGGAATAAATGAGTGTTTTTGTAATTACAACGTATAGTGCTCTGAAACTTGATTATTGTATATTAAGTTAGATGATGTGAGTGGATGTTATATTAAAGGGACGTTCTGCAGTTCAAAATGAAATAACTTGATAATGTAGTGGCCTCCTGATGTATTCGCCTCAGAAAGTAGAAGCTTGTTTTCCTAGCAGCACCTCTGTTGCACTCGCAGTCTGTGTGTAAACCACCTGTCCCGTTGAGATGCACTTTAGAATTGCACAGGCTCTTCTGACACTTTATATCTCATGTGTAGTTAATGCAAAGCTTGATGTGCTACTGTTCCAATCATATTCTAACCTGCATAATGTGTGTGTGTCTGTACACTGTGCTTTTTACCTGTTTTATGGCTGGACCTCAGTTACTGTTATTACTCTGAGCCATAAAACATGAAGCAAGATGAAATGGCAGCTGTGCGTCTTTTGATTTCTCATATGATAGATATTTAATTCAAGCCCTGTTTTCAGTCTTAAAAAAAATCACTTACCAATTTTTTTTTTTTAAATCAATTTTGAAATACAAGTGCCCGTTAATGGATTAAGGAAAACGCAAAAATTCCCTTCTGATTTGAAGCTTATTTATACAATTGGTGTCACAACTTAAGCTTGGACATTTCAAAAATAATTGTATTTTAAGGCCTCTGGGAACTTGTTTTTCAACTAAAAGATTAGCTGCATAAGTTTTTGACAAGATTTTAGAATATTCCCTCCAGGAGTTCTTGATATTGTTATTGCTGAGACTTTATAAAAATAAAGTGTATAAATGTTAAAATGTCAACCAAATAACACTTGCAACTTGACATGTTTATTGAGCAAAGTAACAAACCAATGCAAAGGAAAAAATAATAATACAACTGTTATTTACTGATGTAGGAGATCCGAATTTTAGCCTGACATGAATACTTCAGAATCATATTTACTGTCTTAATGCCTTCAGTCAAACTAAAAACATTCCTGTTCCTCAAATTCATCATATGAACAAGTGGGAGTTTGTCTCGATCGCTTTGAGGTAGAGGCACTTCAGATAGAGGCTCCAGATAGCAGCACATGTCGATATACCAGTGTATCCATAGCAACAACCCTTCCATTGCCCAAACAACTTCTTTATGCATTCAACAAAATTCAATCTTAAACAGATTTGACAACTTTTTCTTGGCTCTATTCAAAATCAGTCACTTGATTGCTTCTCACAAAGAAAACATCTTTTAAAAACGTCCTCAACAGCAAGTGTTTAAGTCACTTCTTCTCTATTTTAATATTAGACTAAATAATACAGAAACATGGGAACAGCTACATCTGATGCAGCAGTTTTCTGATCTGTGAGTGCCCAAAAAGAATTAAGCGATTTCAGGAGTTGTTGCATCTTTTTCTCCATCCCTTTCTTCCCTTTTGTTGACTTGAGTTTAGCAACGATTTTCCAAATTCTGCTTTCACACCACTGGTTTATATCACATCATCCACACAGCTGAACGTTTCCGTGTGTGAGGGTGAAGCTCCATCAAGAAGTTGTCAGATTTAAGGAATTAAAAAAATCTCAAATGTTTTCCCACGCAAAAGGCCTTGAGCAAGGTTCGCTTTGTTGACAATTTGGTGACATGTAATCAAGTAAAATGAAAATATATTGAGCTCAGTTTCCAAGTTAAACACGACCCTTATCTGGTAAAATTTAAATTCAAAAATAAGGGTTGCAAATCTACAGATAAACTGTATATGCATCTGGCTTTTAATTTATTATCTGCACTCAGTTTTTCCAGCTGTATGTGTGAGCATGGGAGGAGCTTCAGTTCAGCATCAGAGTACTCACTCAAACGTTTCAGACGAAACGAGGAAAGCTTTGAGTCCACAGCTGAAATCTTTGTCCTCCGGTCAGCCGCCCGGCCTCAGAGCTGAGCAAGCTGCGATTGGCTCTCATCCCTCTAACCACCTTCCACTGGACTGTGTGTCAAGACTGAAATGTTCCCTTGAGGTACCACATCCCTGCATGGCTGATGCAGCACTCCTGGAACCAGAGGATGTTACATGTGAAAAAATGATCCTTTAAAATAAATAAAATCCAACATATACTCTCACGACTTATCGCACCTTGAGCAGCCGATCGACATCTGCCTTAGGCACGCCTCCAAACTCCTTATCCAATCGCACTTGTATCATGTTCCTCCGGATGCGGTAGTTCTTTGTGAACACCTCGTACAGCAGCCGGCGGTGCTACAGAAAACAATTATCAATTAAAACATTTCATTTCCAGCTTAAATATTTTCCTCATGATATTCTAAACAGAAAAAGAAACTTCAGACACACACTGCAGACAGAAGGCTGCTGCATGTGCTTCATGAAATCATTGAAAGGCGAGGAGGAGGTTATGATACGAACGATGATATGAAGGAGTTTACCTTGTCGAAGTCATCACCAGTTTCCCACAAACCAAACACCTTCTGTTCATCAGCGGCTGCTGTGGTCTGAGCAGGAAACTAAAGTTAAAAGGAAAGAGCAGAGGCAAAAGATGTTACCCAGGACGTTCAAATCTCAAAAGCTGCTTTCAAACATGCTGTGAACTCCAGATTATCTCCTGAAATTATCCAGAGGTGCAGAATGTACATTAGCACCAGGGTTGGAGTTTGAGAGGTGAAATATCTGGGTCATATATTCTCTACGTGTGAAATGGAAACTGTACGGGATAACTGTAGATGTTTTACATAAATAATTTCTGAAAACCTGCTCAGACACCAAAGTTATACATTGTTTAAAACACTTCCCTCAGACCTGAGTAAATCAATATGACTTGGTCGACCAGCAGATGAGTCAGCACCAGCTGAGTTAAACCAGGATTTACCCTCCAGACACGACCAACCGACTCAAAACTGATATATGGACCACCTGACATCCAGACAATATTGTTAACCAGGACAGAGACGAGAAATTATCTTACTCCAGATCAGCCTGCGTTTGCAAGTGACATGGCAGATTAACCCCCTCCATCAGCAGTAATGAGCTTTGCTTGGAGGCCAATAATCTGTTGCATAATAAATATGGCACCTGGCCACTCCCCGCCCTACAGCAGCTGAAATCCTCTCATGTCGAGGATAGAGATGGGATAAAGCCTAAGCCAGGACAGGGCTGGTCCTGGCAGGAGACCTGGCTGCTTAATGAAACAAGTGTTGGGGCACAGACAACCGGCTCTCTGCCTTACGAGTAAACACCACACCAAAAAAAACACAAGTAGACTAATGACCCAACACAACTGACTAAATAAAGGCTACACACAGCCACCTTAGTCCAAACCCAGAGGGCAAGGCAGGTATCAGGTGGCTGCTGGGGCCTCAGTGCAACTGGAGAACCACTATGCTTCAATGCACTTTTTCATTGACAAGCAGGGAAATGCCGCTGAGAAATATCAACCGTTAAAGTCGTTATTTCTGCTGAGAAATCTGATCGCTGTGCTCAAGCTCCCAGGAAGAACAAGAAAAACTTTAGCCTGCAGTTTCGAATGTAAGACAAAGAGGACATGTAATCTGTGTGCCTTAAAACCCAGCAGGCAGGTAACACAGGGTGAGTTCTGCTTCCTCCTGGGTCTTTGCTCTGAGCATGTTGCATGTTTGAAAAGTCCCAGGTCAAAGGACACAATGAGACGTCATCATTCTGTCTTCTCAGCTTCAGCTGCTCTACTTTTCGGTGAATTGCTTCATGTACAAACAGCGGATGTGGTCATTGCACCGACTTCCTGTTGTGGTGCGAGACCTCTTGTATTCACTTTTTCACAGTTTTCTGCTGTCCTGTGTTTGTATATCATAGTCTGTCATTGATGCCAAAAAACTAAGTGAGTTAAAAGACCCTACTGCCCTGACAAATTAGAAAAATACAATTTTAAAAAGATGGAACATCCAGGAGTCTTCTGAATCGTTGACATTGTTTCCCTGTCTGGATACTCACAGGCACCATTATCTGTTTGCAGTTGCAGAGCAGCACGGCATCCTGCAGCGTGTGGTCCGAGACGGACTGGAAGATGCTCCATCCTGCTGGCATGGAAGCCAGGTGGAGGTTAAACAGCCTCTTTAGCTCGTTCAGCGTCAGTACAAAATGCTTCCTGAAAGTCATTGTAACAAAGTCCTGGAGCTCGGGGGACGGCGTGCTGCCGTTAGTGTGATCGAAGTTGGGGTAACCGTTTACAGAACCGTTGTGGATGGAGGAGGAGGGCGGGGAGGTAATGTCCATGGGTTCGTCATCCTGGTTGCTGCCAGGTTCCTGTTTGATGTGGACGGCGCTTCCGGCCCTTCTGTTGTCCAAGTCCTTCTGGAGGGACGAAATGTTTTCATGCACTCGCTCTGCTGCCATCTTCAGTCGCTCCTCACCAGGCACATGAACAGGCTCTGGAAAGACAGTTCATGTCAAGTTAATCTCTGCTGAATATAATAAATTGACTGTTACAAATACAAGTGGGTACACACCTGGCTGAGGAGAATTATTTGGCATAAAGTCTTCTTTAGAGAAGTTAAAGACCTTTTCCAACCTTTATATAAAAAAAGAGGATTAGTTAGTACAAATTAGTTTCAACAAAGAATAAATTATCTTCCAAGAGAACAGTTTAACTCTGGTTCTGCTTCTGAGTGTAGCCTACTTGCTCTGGATGCCAAGCCACAGCATGTGTTGCCTGTGGGCGACATCTGGGTGTTTCTTAATGAATTCAGCGTCGGTCGGCAGCAGGAACTCCCAGCCCCGGTTGATCCGAGGTGTTGCTACATGCTCCAGGAACTCCTTCACATCCTCCGGGGGAAGCTGATGCAGAAGGAAAGAGGGAAGGACGTGTTAGCCCTGTTTACCTGAATCAACCGAATAATTTGTTACCTCTAGCGACAGATGCAAACAAGAGTGTGTTGCGTATGTTCAAGTGTTAGAAGAGGATTCCAGCTCTGCCTCTAAGCAACTGTGATAAACTATGGTGCCAGTTTTATCGTGTGCTTGCAGAGATGTTGTGATGCTCACTCTGGGGCCATCTTTATTTATTTCTACTCATGTAAATGTGGTGTTTTGTTCATGCTGCTTCTTACTTTGATGATTGATGCAACTTCCTTCCTCATCACAGAGCGCTCCAGAGTGAACCTCCACATCTGCACCGAAAACAACAGCATCAAATCTAACACAAAACAAACTTGTACTGTCACTGGATTAATTTGGAGAGGTTCAGTGGACAACTGCTCACCACAAAGTCTCTGCCCCGACAGAGCACCTCAGCAGGGACGCCGCTGTGAGGACTACACGTGTTCTTAGGATACAGAACATCACTGTATTGGCAAAAGAAGCAATATTACAAAGTTATCACGAAGCTGACAGTTCAATTTTAAATGTGAGAATACTAAAAACAGGCTTGTGTTATCAGAGGCAAATCTGAATTTTATCAGTCTTGGTCTCACCTCTTGACAACCCAGTTCCCCTGGACCAGCAACGCCACCTGTTGGATGCAGCGCAACACCGCAATTGAGTCTGTCCCAGAGGCAAGGAGGCCCATGAGGTTGGCAAACGGCATCACCTTGACTGTCAGGGGAAAGGCGACAAATCTTAAATTTATTTAATGCAATGTGTATGGATCAATATTGTGATTTAAGGTATCTGCATTTAGTAACTGGGTCAAGCCAAGACAGTGAACTGATTTGTTCACCGATTCAGATCAGGAACTTGTGACATTAACCTACCATTCTTCATCAGGGTCTTCACCTGCTCTCCCAGCGGCAGCGTACGCAGCTGAGCCATGGAGAGCACATTACTGGGACCAACAGGCTTCACCCTAACGTGCAGAAAAATGGAATTGAGAAATGAGTGATGAATTATTTCTGGAGCAGTCAACCAGTTTGAAACATACAATCTTTCCCATGTAGACAGAGGAACACTCACTCTTTCTCCTCAGCGAGGGGGGGCATCAGCATAGCCAGGTACTCCCTATGAAAAGACAGGGAGACGTGAGCAGAAGTAGAACAACTGAGGTTTGGAGATTCACTCCACACAAATGATATTATCAATGAAAGGAAACAGCAGCATGGTAGTGAAAAAGCATCTGTTGTGTTGCCAAAATAAAATCATTCTGAATTTATCATACTCACTTGGGAGTTTTGACCAGTTCCGAGTTCTGAGAGGCATCCTCTGACTGACAGAAGAGGTACTGCCTTTCATGATCTGAACGACTATCCTGAATTTATACAACACGTCAAAGACAAAAGTGATAAGAAGAAAAGTTCATGGTCACATCATCTGACAACAGCATAAGACAGAAGCAAAATCTCTCATTGTGTTCTGATCAGTGAAGGTGAACAGATATGTGCTCGGTATCTACATATTAAGTTGCCAAACTGAGAACTGTAGTGCACCCCCTACCTTGACACCATGGTAGTGCAGGTGGATCCAAGGCTCCTCTGCCTGCTTCTTCTGAAGGAACTCGTAGGACTGGATCCTCCTCTGACGAGCCTG
Organism: Pseudorhombus dupliciocellatus; assembly: GCA_016785235.1. Taxonomy (NCBI): domain Eukaryota; kingdom Metazoa; phylum Chordata; class Actinopteri; order Pleuronectiformes; family Paralichthyidae; genus Pseudorhombus; species Pseudorhombus dupliciocellatus. The sequence goes on along the minus strand of JAFBJW010000620.1, from coordinate 256,503 downwards.
CTCTGACTCAGGGCGGGCAAACCTCACCTGGGGCGGAACATGTGCATGTAAACGACATTGTGGACATTCATGGGTGTGTGTGGGTATAAATGTGTGTGCACATGTTCTCACTGTGATGGCCTTGGCATCGTCCTCAGCTTCATCCTGGGAGGAGTCTCCACCTGCAAGAGGGGACAAGCGTTAATCACCGTATTTAAAGTACTTGGAAGTTATTACAAGCAAACATCTACACTGATCTCACATATTAACATATTAATAAAATTTTGGAGAAAAGATAAACACCTTCATTGGCTGCTTCCCTCTCCCTGGTTTTGTTATCAGCCTTGTCCAGGTAAGAAAAGCTGGGTCTCATCTGGAGGATTCCAGTCAGAGGTGTGATGTGAAGCTCACCTGATGACACAAACAGTAGAATGGTCACAAACCACATCTTAGTATCGATCAGTAATAGTGTGAGTGATTTTGTGCTCATATTTAGACATCAGGAACTTGGGCATGTTGACATAGTTCCAAGAACCAAAACCCACACAACTAAGCACATGAAGATAAGCAGGGTAACAATGAGGGTTCACTCTGACTCTGAACACGAGTGACCTTTGTGCATTTACAAGATGCAGCACTGAAGTCAAACAAAGCACAGCACAAGCACCATGCTAGAAACACTGGTTATATGTACAGACCTTTACGAAACACAGCAGCAGCATATCGGGAAGTGTTGGTGGTGGCCTGGATAGAGGAGAAGGTCTGTTTGTCCATCATTTTCCTGGAAAGTAAAGAGGAAAACAATTCATTATTCAGCTTCACTTCCAAATAATCAAAACTTAACTTGCTTGAGAAAAAAGTTGAATTTTTCATGTGATGTGCTCATGTCCAAATAATAAATGTTTAGATTGTAGGGCTGTAAACTGGTCATGGAAATATAATAATTCATCTGAAGGTGTGCCAAATAATTCCTGAACACAAGCAGCAAACAAAGGGCAGTAACACAGAGGGCGAACAATAGACCTTACACTGAATATGTGTTGGTTTCATCAAACGTTGTTCCATCCACGTTCAGAGCTATTTGTTCTCCCTTGCTCCGACAGTAGTTAGGACTTGTTGTGTTGATGGCCATTTCCAACTCCACCTGGACAGAGATTGGAGCAACAAACATGTTACAGCCACTCTCAGTTTAATAAACATGTTTCCACACTGATGAGCAGTAAGTTGATAAAAAGCCTCTCATACCCTTTGCTGCTTGGGTTTGATCTTAGCCATCAAGTGGTTAACGTCGTCGTAGGTCATGGTGGATGGTCGGACAGGGTACTATGTCAGACAATGAATCATGACGTAACTTATCAATCACAGTACAGATAAGACGAGTCAACATTAATGTAGTCACACTCATAAGTGCTAAACACAAAGGAAAGACTAACCTGCAAGAGATAGAGCTTGTCTGCGAGGCTTTTGGCAAGGTACACATCAATCTGAGAGAAACAGACAGGTTGGTTATTCCCTGACTGATGTGAGGAGCTGGCAGATTGCAGGTAACTATTTGTAGATGTGGGATAATACAAATGTTGTGAGTTCTGCAGTTGGTAACAGGCACCTCTTCTATAATGGGGTCATCATCGTCCCCGCTGGCCATATTGATGTGAGCAGAGCGAGGAGGGGACAGGAGGAGATGAAAGGAGGGGGAGCAGCAGATCTACAACATCAAACCTGGGAACAGACAAAACATTTAATAATGAGTATTTGCTCGCCACACACGCGTGAACACAGCCGGTGGTAACAATGGAAACAGGTGAAACGCAGCTCTAACAATGGGATCCTGCAAAGTTACATAAGCCTTGTTCACAATTGTTCACATCCTTGTTACAGGATGTCAGTCTCCGGGAAGATGTTGTGGTACAAAGTTTATTTAAAATGAACCATTTCCAGAGAGAGAACAGGTAAATCACAGCATTGAGCTGACAGAAAGACCAGAGTCATGCAGCCTCTCAGGAGGTGCCTCCACTGACAGCCAGGTGAAATTCACATGATGCAACACGATGTAAATCCTCATTAAACAGCTGCTCCTTCTATAAACACGTCCTAATAAACGGCCAGAAAGCTCATCAGCAACGCCGGACTCCATGAAAGTTATTACACGCCATTATTCCCAAACAGAAGCAGTTGGTTCTGGCTAACTTGGCTTCATTAGCATGCTAGCATCGAACACTTCAGCCACTTGTCGAGGGCCTGGCACTACCCTACGGCTTAAAATCACATTTCCCCGAAAAGGAAGGTTTTTAAAAGCCAGGTGTGTGAGTAAAAGAAAGCAAGACAAACCGCGAAAACACTTACGGGAAATGCTGAGACTGAAGCTAGCCAACCGGCTACAAACTATGCTAGCTAACTTTAACCGTCCATTAGCATAGGCTAACTAGTGGAAATAGCACACAGTCCGTCTCTGTGTCTGGTTCGACTGGTTGAAGCGTAGATTGGCAACACCTCACCTGCTCGCTTCACCGTGGAGGGGCAGCTATCTCATCCGTGTGAGGGCAGGAGCTTTGGAGGGGGGTGTCTAGCTCGGGCAGTGGAGGCGAGCTGGTGGTGTCTGTACCATGTTTGACTGAGCTCCACACGCAGACACGTGGGGAGGAGCCCAGGCCCATGATGCACAGCGACTCCACGGTGCCGTGGTGTGCTATGTTAGGAGGAGCAGAAATGACACAAGTACAAATACATGTATAGATCCATAGATAAATACATGAGGAAATGTATAAATACATGTCTTAGAGTTATATAAACTTGTATGTATTTCTGTAATCATGTGTCCGATTGTGGATTTGTATATGCATCTATACATTTGATTTATTGATGTACATTGAAAATGAGTTGAGGTCCTGCGTAAAATATTTAATCTAAACAACGCTGGAAGAAAAGATGATGGCAGTAGTGGGATAGGAACCTACGACAACGCTGGAAGAAAAGATGTTGGCAGCGGTGGGATTCGAACCCACGCCCCCGAAGAGACTGGAGCCTTAATCCAGCGCCTTAGACCGCTCGGCCACGCTACCGTGTTCACGCTAGGGCGCTAATAGATAATAAGTCTGACTCTGTATACTGTGCCAACAGTTTGTTTCTTTTTGATTGCACATGTTTTTATGTTGTGAAATTGCATCTGCTTCGCCGATGATCTCCACTGACAAGAAGCAGTATTGACTGAGTTCACAAAGCATGTGCTGGGAATCTTTGCAGCGTGTCACCAAACGTTTCAGCTTTACATCACTAAAAATACATTTATTTATATTTACAATTACATTGGAATTACTTAAGTTTCAGTTACTCTGCAAACAGATCACAGGAGCTGGAGCTTTCTGAAGCAGCACAGAAAACAAGCATGACACATTTTCATCATAGAAAGCAATGCAAACTTTATTTTGCAGTTTAAAACTGCAAACAATAAATCATACATTCATCCAAGCGTTCATTAGCATCTGGGGTAGTCTTTTTCATTCTTCAGTTAAAGACGCCAGAAGAAACCAGACACAGGATATGAGAGGAAACAGGAATCAGAATGACGAGCTTAACAAACAGAGAGAAGGAAGGACAGGAAACTGGAGATATGGGCCTGATCCTGGAAGACGCATACACCTAAGGCATCAATAAAAAAATCCATTCACTACTCTGTAATAAAAAATATGTAAACTGCCACCATCCAAAATGTGTCCTGTGTTAAAGTCAGACTAGCTGTCTGTCAGACACTGGATGTCCTGTGGCATTTGTCATGATGGGACCTCATGTCCCGAATTACTCCTCCTCCATCAGCGCCCAGGCCTCTTCCGCTTTCATGTAATACTTGTTCGCCAATCTGCCTTTCATGTCCGCCATGGCAGCTTCTGCTGCTTCTGTAAACAGGTCTCCTGCAGGCAGAGAAAATGTTTATGACGGAGGCAGAGGTAGTATTTGGCTCAGACATAAGGGTTTATGCTCAATACATGAACACAGGACCAACCCGCTCTTTGTGGGTCTGCGGTGAGGTTGTAGCCTCCTTCTTGGTACATCTCTCCCTCTCTGGCCAGCAGCAGGTAGCGAGGCTCATCCTGTGTCCCGTCAAACTCTCCCCCCTCATCATAGTCCACTGTGTTCAATGCACTGTCATACCAGTGAACTGCTTGTGCCCAATCCTGCTTTCTGAAATTTGCAGAGAAAACATAAGAAACAGCCTTAATTTTACCCTCTCATCCTCCCACCAGGGGGCGGCATAATCATGACTGTGGGTCATGGACTCCTAATGTTTCAAACTCAAACTGAAAACAGGTTTCACTGACCTGTCAGGGGACAGATTCGCTCCCGTGTCAAAGGCTCTGGCCACAGTAATCATGGCTGACCTGTCACCAGCTTCCGCCCCCTGCAGGAGATACTTGAAACCCTTCATCCTGTTTCCTGCGTTATCCTGCCAACAGCACAAGAATGTCAGAATACACGTGGCAGAAAAAAAAACAGTCCAATCAGCAGTGGGGTCGTACCTCCAGCTCCATGTCTGGCAGTATGTGATGAGGCAGCTGCAGATAGCATAGGCCCAGGGCAACGATGGCCTCCAGCTCTCCACACAGGGCCGCTCTCTCCAGGTGGAACATGGCCGAGTCCTGATCCCACTGCTCGTCCTTCTCACAGAAGCGACCGGCTTCATGGTACCGCACCATGGCTAGGTGGACCTGTGGAGGAAGTCCAGGATATGCTCAACACATAAAACAATCATCTGTCTATCTTTAATAGAATCAAAATCATTTATTTCTCACCTTCCCAAGAATTGACTGGCCAATCTTTTTCTGCATCAGAGCGTTGAGTCGCTCCACCTCAGTGGCCACGCAGGACGGACGGTGGACGTGAGAACGAGACGAATGGTAGAAGCTCCACTTCTCCTCGGTCAGCTGGGCAGAACCATGCAGCATTGACACGAGAAAGAGAGAAAACGGGGAAAGTGTAAACGTCTGTTCTTCGCCACAGTGACCCGAAAACAAATTATATGATGCCAGGTAGAGTAAGTGCAAAACAAACAAAGAGATCACACTCCACTCCCAGGGGTGAACCCATCCAGAAAGTCTGCTGTCGCATTAGATGCCATAGGTCATTGTTTTGTTTGGGACTGGAGGAGTGCAGCCCTGCAGGGCTGTCAATCGGCACATGCAAAAATCATGTGAAGCATGAGAACACAAACACGCAAACACACACTCATGAGCAAAGCTGGAGAGGGAGATGGTTCCGAATCTTATTTTTTACTTCTGTCCATTTTCCTTCTCGTGATTTGTTCACCTGAGTGAACATGGCTCAAATCTGAATTTTGAGAATCACTCTTGACAAGAGTAGGCAAAGACAGCGTGTGTGACAGCAGTATCAAGGCACAGAGCCGCACGAGGACACGCCTGAGCTTTAGATCCTCCATGCAAGTAATCACCGAGTCATTTTCGGGGTTGAATGAATTTAGATTTGCGGAGACTCTTGGAGGAGCTACCACCTTCCGCTGGCGAGGGAGGACACAGAGCAGGAGGAGGCGGATTAGAGGGAAGATGAGGAATGAATCTGATTGTTGAAAATCAAGGCATGAGGTCAGAAGGGTGGGATGGCAGAGTGAGGAAAAGTATGAGGAAAATTGCACGTTGATGATTGAGGCGAGGATGAGGTTTCACACACTGATGGCTCTACGTTTGTTTACCCGTCTGACACTGTCGTCGTCTGACTCGGAATAATGTCGCTGGTATCGATGATGGGCCTACGTGATGATACAACATGCATTACAGAGGCTACTGTCAGAAAACACTTACTAAATGTGGACAAGAAGAAAATGTTAGACGACAGAAGAAATTCCATTACTAAAATGTCCTCTATAACTGTCCTGCACTGATCTGACTGGTCCAGTAAAAACACAGTGAGATCGTATTAAAGTTTTACCCCGTCTACGTGGTCACTTGGATCGCCTTCACTCCTCCTCTCACTGGGGTATCCACTGTCACCGCCGCTATCAGATTCCTGCCAACGAAAAAAAACAAAACAAAACAAAATAAAGTGGGTTCAGTGACTTAAGTTACTGTTCACTCTGTGCCTCTCAATAAAAAGCGTGCTGTTCACCTTGTGTTCACCTGTGTTGTTGTTACTGTATCTCTCATGTTCATTCAATCCAGTGAAAGACAAACCTGAGAGAACAGAGAGATCCCCATATTCACCTCTCCTCACTGCACAAAACATTCTGTAATAATAATAATGTGCATTCTGTTTTAATGACGTCAAGCCAGAGGCAACAGGTGACTTGCCCATTGATCCGGACGCAGCTAGCGAAGACGAGAAGATGAGAGGCGAGCAGGGGATCGAGTCCACGTCGCTCATGCTCTCATCTGCGGAGGACGTCTCAGAGAGGCGGGACAGCAACTGAGGTCCTGACGACATGGTACGGACACGAGGGGAACCGCAGGGCTCCTCGCAGCCTCTCAGCACCGTCTGGGCTGACCTCTGGAATAAAACAAGAGGAAACGGCTCTTTGGGAAGATCAATAACACCAAGTACTTTTTAATTTTGCTGAGCTCTGGCCCTGTCTGTCTCACGAGCAGTTTGTTGGTGCAGTCCAGCTGGGACTTCTCAGCAGGCGACAGGTCAAAGGGCATCAGGCCCATGCTCTTGCAGATCTTGTTACACAGGTGAGAGTGGAAGAACAGCGCCATGCCTCGCACACCTGGAACACAGGTAGATGACCCGGATGTGATACCTCCTTCAGCTTCTGTAAAAGATAACTCAGAGATTTGATGGAACCAAACCTAGATTTCCATCTCCAAAGTCAGTCCCCTTCTCAGTGTGAATCTGAGGGTCAGTGTAGAGGTCTCCCACACCCTGGATGTCCACCACGATCAGCTGGTGCCCCGACCGCTCGAAGGAGAAGTGACTAAAAGCCTGGTGGATCCATAACGAATGACAGACATGAAGTGCTTGCGAGTTGAGCGTGGTCAAGACCCGAGGGTGACTTCCCTCACCTGCGGGGTGAGTCGGATGTTCTCGTCCCTGACGAAGCCAGAGTTGGAGTTGTATTTGATGTATTTGCCCTCAATGTAGTGTTCCAGGTGGAAGAGAGGTTTCCCCGGTCGGTCTGCCATCTCCACCACGCACATCTGCATGATGTCCACCTGAGGCGTACAGAGACATCAATAACCATCCCTCGCTCTGAGGACCGTAGCTGATTTTATCCACATTGTCTGGACCCAGGAACAAGTCAGCGTTTGTCCTGCACCTGTTTGGGAGGTCGGTGTCGGTTGTACTCCTCCCCCCAGAGTTTAGCTTCCATCTGCAGCCTGACGTCCTCGAAGTAAACCTTTCTGTCCACCGTCTCCATGTAACTCTTGGCTACGTAGTTCGATGCAGACTTCCAGTTGCTGCTATGTGAGAAATTAGACAGTTTTTTCCTGGAGGGAAAGGACACGAGAGTTATAGTTCACAGTAATAGAGCATCATTTGAATTAAACCTTTATTTATTCGCATCAGGAGGCTTAAGAGCACAAAGGGTTGACAATTTTATTCATGTGCACTTCTAAAGCCGTTTTTTTGACCCTAGCATCAGCTGGATCTAAAATCAGATCTACTCAACGTGACCCCAGATAAAAACAGCTCCAAACGCACATGTTCGAATCCATCAGGGAAAACAAACCACGTTTCACATGTGGAGATTTATTTTTTTTAAGGACCTAACTTGTTTGGGCTTGTTGGGGCTGGGGGCTTTTCTGCCAGACAGATTTTTCCGACAGCTGATATGAGGCAGAGGTTGATGGATGGTTCTCTTTAACATTTCCCACATAACTGAAGATGAAACAATGACAGTTGTGATATTATTCCTCTTCTCTTTTGTTTTACGACCTTCACAAAGAAACTCAAAATTATATTAAAAACCAGTTTAAAGTAAAGCTGTCCTGTCTTCATGGACAAGCTCATGAGCTGCTTCAGTGTGATAGTTTGTTCCATCTTGGCTGAAATGTGAGGAATGTGGACCTGGCTCATTTGGAGGCCACAATCTAAGAGCTCCCCACTCCTCTGCCTTGCTTGCACTGAGACCGTGAACGCCTGTAACACGAGGGCAACAACCGCTGGATGAGAACTGATAGTTTGGACTTACGCTCTGAAGCACTCCCTCATTGCCCCTTTCCCAAAGGGCTGCAAAAAAAGGACAGAAAAAATAGACTTTCTAGTGCACGCAAGTTTGAAAGTTTGAAGACTTTTTACAAAAATGAAAGTTATACCTGAGTGGCCATCTTGATGTGGATCTGGTCTTGAGCCCACTCCTCTGTGATGGCGTTGTATCTGCGAAGAGGAAAAGTGAATCAAGCCAAAGCAGATGTACTGAACAGTAAATTGTGTTTTGACCTTTAGGCTGAACAGGAACTACTTTAATTTCACTTTTAAAAAAAACATGGAAAAAAGGAAACAAAGTCATGAAGTGATCATAACAATAGACTTGCTGCTGCAGCGCACTCTTCATGAATATTTACGCAACAACACCCTTGATGACCTCAAACGCCCCATGCACAATAAACCAAACTCCCTGAAGCCACTAAAAGATGATAAAAACTCTCCAGTCTTGAGTGTATTTGCCATATTACAGTTTGCTGTTGGGGTGTGGCCTTCACCAGCCCATGATCAGATCTTATCACATATCAAGTTTCCTTTCTATACAAAAACAGCAAGAGAGGAGTAAAACTGTGTGTGTGTGTGTGTGTGTGTGTTCTGAGTTCCCTCTTCGGACAGCTTGGCTGTTTGTCTTGTGTGGGTTGAGTTAATGGATAATGCATGGCCAGTAGCGGCAGCTGCACGATTTCACATCTGAAACAGAACCCTTCAAACGGGATTCAAATACAGTCACTCGTTTTAATCTTGGGAACACAGCGTGCCATGACTTTCACTCCAACTCGTTCATAATACAGGGGCCATTAGTGGGCGGACAGGAGTGAGGTTACATGTGGGCAAAATTAGCACATGAAAAAAAAGAGTGTGACGATAAATCCCAACTCCTGACAAGTCCTCCTCACTCTGCAGTCAAGTCCCGGCTGTGCGTGTTACGTAACAAGCCTAAAACACACACACACTTGGGCATAGGAATGCTTTTTCCTGCTGTTTTGCACACACCCCTTTATGTGCTGCTGCCTTGATGCAACGTGTCACAACTCTCCAAGATGTGTTTGGTTTTTAAAGTGGCCACAAACGAAATCTAAATATCCGAGTGGACAAAGTGAATCCTGCCAACAACAGGAGATAAGAAAAAAGGGTCCTCTTCATCTGCCGGTTAAAGGGCCCAGTGATGTTTGTAAACACAGAGATTAGTACCACTGACCGAGACACGAGTCAACTGGGAAGTCTACATGTTCAAGTTCAGAGAAAGCTCAGGGCTAATATCAATCTGGGACTCTCTCATTCTCTACTACTGCTTAACTATGCTTCATGCTAAATGACCCGGATACTTTCAAGCTGCTGTTATCAATATTTTTTATCTTGGACTGTGCAGAGTCCCTAATTTGCTATTTCCTTAGGGGTTGTAAAATCCAAATCCAAGCTAAAAGGAGGGGGGGTGAAATTACAACAACAGGCATTTTAAAAAGCAGAAAAAGCACACGAGGAAATGTTCTGCCAAGCAAAAAGTTCCATTACTGCTGTGGATCCACAGCAACACAGTTGATCTGACCTGTAGCGAATGCAGGGTTCTGTCTCGATTTCCTCCAGATGAAACTGAGCCCAGGGGTCAGGCATGGCTTTGGCTTTTGCAATTGCATGTTTCCATGCATCCTGTCATGATAAGGAAACATGTCAAATAGCTGACAGTAGTGGGGAAACAGTCAGATTAGCTAAAATACACAGGGAAGCTGTTCAATGCAAAAACTGTCAAATATTGTTTGTATGGCCGAGTCAATCAATAAAACTCAGGGACCAGCTAGCATGAAGTCAGGGATGAAGGAAAAAAGGAAGAAAAGTGGAGAAGGAATGGAAGAAAAATGTATTTAGTATAGCATACAGAACAATCTGTAGGTCTGTCATTTAAAAGAAATCACTTTCTTAGTAGGACTTAAGTTACTGGTAATCTAAACCTGCTGCAGTAACCCAAGCAGATACCCCCTGCCCCATATTGCACAGCAGCACGTCTTCCTCGTACACTGCTGTCTGTCCTGCAGGCATTCAAGACATGTTTATATTTAGAGCCAAGGATATACATAAAGAGCAACATGGAGGGTGCCACGTCTGTTTGTGAGGAGGAGCAGATGATACTACGAGGGATAAGGGGGACATGAACAGCAAAGCCTTCTACAGGATACATTACTTTTTAAGACTTTGCCATCGTTAAAAAAGGGTCCTACATTTCTGAAAGCATTAAGGAAAGATGCTTCCTGTTGCATTGATTAGGATACGGAAAACACAAGCATGGTAGGAGAGAAAAAGTATGTTGCTGTGAAAATAATATAACAAAAGTAGGAAAAGGACGTTAATTGCAGAGTGGAGGAGGAGAAGGGAGGCGTGGATGGTCACTGGTGGTGGGAGAGAAGAAAGATATAATTTAATCTGTAACATACCCGAGCGCTCTCTGACAAAACCTTGTACGAGCGAGGTTCTGCCACTGTTTCTGTTTCATTCTACACAGACAAATGGAGAAAATGTGAGGCTTTAGAGGCAGTAAACAACACTAACAACAACAACAACAACAACACAAAATGAAAAACAGGACGTTCATCCCTGTAGTTGAACCGTTGAGCTTTAGTAACACATAATCACATGTGGTGGAATACATTCTCTGATACTTCCTGTTGTAAAATGATGAGACGGACATTCACATGCATAACATACTCAGTGGTTTGCAGGCCTAAACCATGTTTCCTTAAAAGGCAAAGGGGTGTCCTTGCAGCATGTAGCAGAACGAGGGTCTGTGATGGAGCACAACACACTAACTACAGATTGTTTGAACTTGTATTGGCATGACTGCGAGAATCCCGTTGCCAGGGCAACAGCTCACCTTGTACACAAAGTTGGTCTTTGGAAGAGAGTTGGACAGCTGCCGGGTGTACACCAGGTTCTTCAGGTAGTGACAGATTTCCACGGCCGAGTCGTCCAGGATGGGGCAGATGATTTCGTCCTCGTCGTCACTGGCGTTGGCCTCGCTCAGGGAGGAGGCCTTCCGGCTGCGGGCACCTCGTTGGACGGGGGGTCGCTTGGCGCTGCCCTCCTCCTCCTCCTCCTCCTCCATGGTGAACATCAGGTCTTCATCCATGATGCCTGCTGCAGGAAGGGGAGTAGCACTCAAAACACAAAAATACTGTATCATGTCTGCACAGCAATGTGACCCACACGGCATGTGCACCATGAAGTCACTGCTGCAATGTGCTCCCACTGAAGCCCTGCAGCAGCAAACGTGTGTGTGAGTGTGTGAGTGTGTGTGTGTGTGTGTTAGAGCCATGCGTTCACAGAACACTGTATATCAAACAGAGGCCCAGCTCGACTCACTTCCTCAGGACTCTGCCACTCACCTCTTCCGTCTCTCTGTTACAAACACCGAGCTGCACGTTACAGTCTCCTCCCGGGACGGACCACTCGACCACTGGCTCGGCTCTGGAGCTCCAGCGTCCACCGCCTCTCCGGGGATCGCGCCTGTGTTCGGGACGTGGATCCACCACAGCGGCCTGAGCCCGGTGCACGTAGCACCAGATCGCTGGCACACAGACACGCCCACCCGCAGCTGCTGCATTCAGGGCTGTCGGAAACATGGGAGAGCAGCGATTGAACGTAGCTATAGCATTTAACTGAGCAGACCTCAAATTATTTCCAATACTGTTTTTTTTTTTTTTTTTAACTTCTATTCAAATTGGTTTTGCCTGCTACCACTTACCTACGCTGTCTCTCCTTTCTGCATCCCTGCTTGCGTGCTTTGGATAAAAGCGTTAATTACTTTGTAGACTTTGTAGTTTTATTTATATTGCATCACATTATTCCGATCGTTTTATTTTGTCTTATCGTAGTATTTTGCTTTATGCACATGATGTGTGAAATGATCCGCAGTCCGAAGTATTTAACTAATTTAAGAAAACAAATACATTTTAACCAATTACAAACCAAAAACGTGTAATGTAAACTAAATAGTTAAAACGGTTGTTCCAGAACAGAATCGCGTTTCTACTCACAGTAACGGAGGAGCATTTGAAAGCAGCACTGGCTAAGTTAGCATAGCGCTACATTAGAAATGCCCCTACTTGAAATGCAGCGCGTATGTGTTTACACTCTACAGTGGTTCAGCTATATTTAGCAGCTTCACCATTAAATACATTGGTTAACAGATGGAATTAAATGCTTCTTTATAATACATTTTCTGAAGCTGATGCGGTGTCAAGGTAGCGTGGCCGAGTGGTCTAAGGCGCTGGATTTAGGCTCCAGTCATTTCGATGGCGTGGGTTCGAATCCCACCGCTGCCAGGTTTTTTGTTTTTGTTTTTCTTTGTGTAAACTCCAGCGAGACAAATAAAACGTTTAGCCGCTGTTGCGGACACACGTGGTTAAATACTGGTCTCCGGGTTTTGCAGGAAGCAGCTAATTGCTGAATGAGTCCTGTATTGTTCTACAAGAGCTTTATAAATTTGGACCTAGTTCCAGGGTAACATTTCCACCAGTGGCAAGTGGAAGAGAGAAAGATAAGAGAGATAGAAATCCCATGCGGGTGATGACTAAAGAATAGTTTTACATGAGATTTGTACGTTTTTGAGCAGGAATATTATAACCTGGCCCTAGAGCAGATGCAACAGCACCATCTTGTGTCAACACCTTTTCACACCCTCATGTTCTAGATAACTCACACAGCCAAGTTGGGAGTAAGCTTCTGTGGACGCTTACTCTCAAATATAGTAAAAGAATAAAAAAAAAAAAAAAAAAACTGACAAGAGACACAGGATCATTCAATTTAATGCACTAAGAAAATTGCAAAAAATAACTAGGGATAAAAACAGGTCCACGATCCAAAGGGACTGCAGTCTTTTTCTGGACTCTGATTTCTTTAATCAGTCATATCGATTAGACCTTCTATCAGCATCAGGTCTCACTGGGCTTTGAGTTCTTTCTTTAAGTGCTGAGAAGCGACCAATTGCATTTTACGGATGGCCAGCTGGGTATCTTCAGGGGAGATCCCGAGATGCCACACAGCCCGGACTGAGTTTCCAAAATGAGGGTACATGAGAACTTGTACCCCTTGTCCCAGTGCGGCCTCCTCTCCCTCGCCCACATGGACCATGCGGGCGCAGAACTCAGCGGGACTTAAACTGGGCTCCTTCAAATAGAAGCGCAGGATGTTCGTCTCCACGGCCGCCATGTCGACAGCAAATAGAGGGTCAAAGTCAAGCAAAGCTGAGCGAGAAGAAGAGACAATGAGGAATTATGAGTGGACATGATGGCAGCCAGTTAATGATTACACTTTAGACGCTGCTTACCTTGAGCAAAGGTTTTTGCTTGGCGGTGATCCTCCACCAGTCGTCCCACCATGTCCAGTAAAGACAATTTTCCAGCTGCTGCTAGCACCCCCGCCTGCCGCATCCCCCCACCCAGAGCTTTACGGCACCGCAACGCTCTGCCGATGAAGTCTCTTGGTCCGGCCAGCATGGTCCCCACGGGGGCACCCAAACCCTGATGACCAGCGTGAAGTAAAATGTTAGTAGAAATCCATTTAAAATCCCTAACATGCACTTGTATAAGTGCACCTTGGAGAGGCACACACTGACGGTGTGTGTGTGCTGCAGGATGGCCTGTGGAGGAACCCCCTGGGCTGCAGCGGCGTTCATCACCCTGGCTCCGTCCATGTGAACCGACAGACCATGTCTGTCTGCTAACGACCGAACCTTAGAGATGGAAACAGAGCATCTGGAGGGGATCAAACTTGTGATGATAGGTTATATCCGCTTTAAAAAGGCAGGTGTCTCAGTGGACATAGCATTCTGTTCACATAAGAAAGCAAACCGCTCCCACCTCCTGCAGGAAGATCAGGGGCAGCACACGTCCTCCCTGTATGTTGTGCGTGTTCTCCACACATATGAGGCGCGTGCGGGGGTAGTGGGGGTCAGGGTAACCGTGGCGGATCTTTGATTCCAGCTGCGCCAAATCGAATGTCCCGTCAGGGAGCGTGGTCACCGTGGTGGCGTGGACACCAGCCAGCTGCGGCAACACAAAGACGCAATCTTAGATCGCATGAACGAGGGCCAGGACTACGGATGTGCTGCTCCAACCCGCTCACCTGTGCACTTCCTCCCTGCTCATAGATGTGTATGTGAGACATGTCACCCACAATCATCTCGTCGCCTCGCTCCCGACAGTGGACCATCACTGCACAATGAAAGGCGTGCGTTTTTATTATCATTCTGCACTCGTAAAAAAAAAATGGATTCACACTCTTGCCAGTAAAAGCTGGACTCACCTGCGATGAGGTTACTCATGGTTCCAGTCGGGACAAAGAGCGCGGCCTCCATCCCAAACATGTCCGCTGCAATTTTTTGGAGCTCTGCAAAAAATAAACCAAAAAGGTGATGAGTGAACTATACCGTTAATACAATTACGGATGAGTGTAAATTATTGTTCCTGCTGTAGTATACATAACTGAAGTGTGACAAACTGATGATATTATGTAGTATATTATAGTTTTACAATTGCTCTGAGGAAGATGAATCCCTCACGAGTGTCTAGTTCAAAACAGTTATGACAAATTATAAATGTCAATTTAATTGTGTTGTGATATTTCATTTTTCGTACAGAAGTGCCATCTTGTGGCAGTAAAGTTAAAACTCATAGTCAAATTATTTTAATAATTAGTTCAACTCTGTGCAGGAATAAGAGACATCCAACACCTCGCCGTTCACTGTGGGGTCCTCCCCCATCACATCATCTCCCACCTCGGCCTCCGCCATGGCCTGACGCATGGCCGGTCCGGGCTTGGTCACCGTGTCGCTGCGGAGGTCCACCACCCGGACGTCGGACGCTCCACCCGGCCCCGGGAACCTGGCCTTCGCGGTCGCGTAGTATCCCCGGGCGGAGGAGCTCCGTCCCGGCAGAGCGGCTGCAGCATGTCGGCCCCGCAGGTTTTGACTTGAAGTGACGACGGCGTCTTTTAAAGAATGAAACAAGAGTCTGCGGCTGAGAGTCATCACAGACATGGTGTCGACGGTCTCGTCGAGTCCATCTGTGTTGACGCGACGTCAAACTTTGTGAAGACGACGTTAGATCAATAACTACAAGGACAGTTAATGGATTACCGATCTAGCTGATGGACATGCACGCACCAGTAAAGACCTCGAGGTGGCGCTATTATCCCAACAAAGCCAATTAAACCAAGTGAAGAAACAAGAGCATGTTCCCTTAAAAACACAAGTCCAACACTAAGATATGATATCCCAAACCTTTATTACTCCCAGAGCGTGGTAATATGGAATTGTTTGGGTGTACAGCAAACCAACAGTAGAGGATCCAACAGGTTATACAAATAATTAAAAATGTCAAAACTAGGTGTCCCGTGACAGACATGGTAGTCATGCTTAGTTAAATCATTTAAAACATTTGTATTGTTTGTTCGATATCGAGTTAAATGATAAATAAATTGTCATGTTAGTGAAATGCACAGCCATGAGAATTCATTCGCTAATACTTGGCAGCACTTTCCTCATGAAATCAGTTCCTATGGATCAGACACACCCGGTTTCACTGGGCTCTGAGTTTCTCCCTCGAGCCCTGAGATGCAACATATTGCATTTTCTGGATTGCCAGCTGGGTGTCTTCTGTGGAGATCCCATTGTGCCACACAGCCCTGACTGAGTTTCCAACAAAAGGATTCATTGCTACTTGCACCCCTTGTCCCAGTGCGGCCACCTCTCCGTCTCCAACCTGAACCATGAGGGCGCAGAACTCAGATGGACTCAGACTGGGCTCCTTCAAAAAGAAACGCACAATGTTTGTCTCCACAGACGCCATGTCTACAGCAAACAGGGGAGGGTCACAGTTGAGCAGAGCTGGGTGAAGAGAAGAAACAATAGAGAAATACTTTCGAGCAGGAACATATTAGCAGCTGATTCATTATTATCTGCAACAACATATAAGCTGCTCACCCTCAGCAAATATTTTTGCGTTGCAGTGATCCTCGTCCAGGCGGTCCATCATACTCAGCAAAGACACTTTTCCTGCTGCTGCTAGCACGCCAATCTGGCCCATCCGTCCGCCCAGGGCGCAATACGATCGAGTCGCTCGGTTGATGAATTCTCGGGATCCAGCCAGCACGGAACCCACAGGGCACCCCATACCCTGAGGCACACCGCATCGTCAGCTCGGCTTTGCTGAGCTAACATAATTTTTCCAAAATACATTTTGCCAGAAATGAATCTTTCCCAACGTTTTTTGAAGACCCACCTTGTTGAGGCACACTGTGACGGAGTGCGTGTGCTGCAGTATTGTGCGTGGATGCACCCTCTGGGCCACGGCAGCATTCCACAGCCTGGCTCCGTCCATGTGAACCGACAGGTCGTATCTGTCCGCCAAAGCTCGGACCTTGGGGATGGAAACAGAGCGTCGGGAGAGAATCAACCCTGTGATGCAGCAACAACGTCATGGTGGGGTTATCATCCTGAACCAACCTCCTGCAAGAAGGTGAGAGGCAGCACACGTCCTCCCTGCACGTTGTGGGTGTTCTCCAAACATATGAGGCGCGAGCGTGGGGATGAAGGGTGAGGGTAACGATGCCGGATCTTTGATTCCACCTCATCTAAGTCATATGTTCCGTCAGGGAGCGTGGCCGCTAGGGAGGTGTAGACACCAGCCACCTGCGTCAGCACAAAGACACACGTGTTATTTCCGGCAGGTACACTCTGACCTGTGGACGAGGCCCAGCCACAGGCGTATGCCGCGCTGCTCTCACCTGTGCGCTCGATCCTTGCTCCAAAAGGTGCAAATGGGACAGGTCGCCCACAATCATCTCACTGCCTCGCTCCAAGCAGTGTGACATTACTGCGTGATGCAAAGCAGGCACGTTTATGACCGTTCTGAGCTCAAAAAAAAAAAAAAAGATTTACCTGCCGTTGATGGTCAGCGCACCTGCCACAAGGTTTCCCATGGATCCACTGGGCACAAAGAGTGCAGCCTCCATCCCAAACATATCCGCTGTCATTTTCTGCAGCTCTGCAGAGGAAAGGCCAATAATGTGAGATTTGTAAAGTATTTTCACAAGGACAAAAAAAGCAAAGTTTCTCTCTGCTAATTCAGCAGATCTGTCTTTCTCCTGTACTTTGTTTCGATAGATAGATAGATCAGAGCAGCAGATAAGAGCAGCTCAGTGAAGAAGAATCAGTTACTTAAGATAAAGCAATAAGGATAAAGACAAAAGTACTCTTGAAATCAATAATAATAAAAAAAAACGCCCTGGCCTTATTTCTATGAGTCAAGGAATACAGAATAAATATTTGCAGAGCCTCGAAGTAAACAGGCCAACTCAACACATTTTGTCTTGCCAAATATCACTTGTTACACAGACAAACCCTCAAGCCCTGTGGCTGTGAGCATAATCCTTAAGGGTTAGGGTTATTTACCTGGCAAAGAACAAATATTCTGGAACAAATATCGGCCTCTTGGGCTGAACATGCCGTGCTCCAGGCAAGGTGTGACGTGGAGGTTAACCCAAGGGGGTAAATGGTGAATATGGCCCACATATCACACAATTAATGCAAGCTACATTTAAGACCTCTTCTTGTAATGTGGCCCAGATTTGGAAAACAGGAGGGGACCACCCAAGTGCCATCATCACCTACAGTTTATGTTGGGTCAAATCAAAACTATTCTAAAAGTCTGAGGACCCTCACCATCACTTGTCATTAATGATTACACTTTAGACATGCGCTGCTCACCTTGAGCAAAGGTGACAGACACAGTAATTATAATGAGAATAGAATTCTTACCATGAACTATCGGGTCCTCTACAATCAGGTCACTCTTGATCGCAGCCTCAGCCATGGCCTGGCGCATTGCCGGCCCAGGCTTGGTCACTGTGTCGGTGCGGAGGTCCACCACCCGCACATGGGCAGTGGGGTGCGAGGTCTTGGGGATGACGCTGAGGTAGCCCCTCGCGGGGCTCCATCCCAGCACAGCCGTCCCTGCTGCTGCTGCTGCTTTACGTTGATTTGACACCAAATGGTGGTTTAACACTTTAGAGAAAATCCTGCGTGAAAACATCTTCAGCTGCACTCCTCTGCTGTCAAAGAGAATTTGTGAAGGTGTCAGTCGAACAGGTAAGTCAGGTAGCTCTGCGTGTTTCCTGTCTGAGAGGAATAAACAAATATGTAAAGACAAATGCCTGGAGAAAAAGGAATTAAGTTTATGCATGGGTTAAGCTGCCTTGGGGGTTCTGGGAGCCACCTCCCGGTGGCAGAAAAATGTCCCCGGACATTAAAGGCCTCCAACTGTCAAAATAGTTTTCCTTTTCTTTTACCGTTATCAGCAAAGATGCTTCCAATAGACAAACACACCTTGTGGTGTTGTCTTCTGTACTTGAGGTTCCAGTGAGTAAGATTTAGGTCAAAGGGACATATTGGCAAGAATTTAACATAAAATAATCCTCCTGATGTTTTTACTAGTTCATGTATTCTAAATTGTATTAATTGTAGTTTAATTCATCCAAGAAGATAACCTTTATATTTAAAGCCTTTATATTGACATCAAGGGGTCCTCACTCAGTTTTTTACAGTAGTCCAGACCTTTGAGCTGTGAAGCTAATTGTGAAGCTAATTTATCAGTGGAGAGCGAGAAAGGAGGTGCAACATGTACTGGGACACTAACACCCTCACCACCGCCGCTAACACACACACAAACACTGTCGTCTCCTCGTCCACTTATTTTCCTCCGGAATCAAACAAACGCACGGTGTCGAGGAAACAAGTCAAAAGTCAAATGTCTTTTAACAACAGAACAATTTCATGTATTTGTGCACAAGATAATCCAATCAACCAAAGGCTTACAGAGATGGACTGTACAACGCATGGAATATTCACCACACAAGTGGCGCCCAAGCAGCAAGCAACCAACGAGCAACAAGCAACCCCCCCTTTAAACGTACCCCCGTTTATATTGGTGTGTGTGCTTTTCTGAGAACTGTGCAGGTGCAATGGCTCACTGTTGCTTGTCTGGTTTCCTCTGTGCTGAGTGCTTCTGCTACACAGAAGCACAGTATAGTTACCCGATCTCATGTTATTTCTCAACAACACACACACGACGTGATGGGGCAGAGGGTTTGGCCCAAACTAAACTGGTTAGTTTGGGCCATGCAGGGCAGCCTTCTATTTCTATCAGCAGTAAAGCCACAGTCCCTCATGACTCAGGAACTAAGTCAATATTTGGAGGCGAAGCCTTGTGGGGATTAATTTTCTCCATCGGGAGGCAGTGTACTTATTATGAAACAGCTCCCAACTCACTTTCTCCCTCTGACCTACAACTGCTATGACATCACAAGTGCCATCCCCTCCCCTCCTCCCTCCCTCTCTCCCTCCCTCCCTCGGCTACACACATTTCCCACTCGCCTAGCATACTCATGGTGTCTTGTCTCATTTTAATCACTTTATAAAAGTCCCAGGATGTGTTATCAGGACCGCACGGTGCTGCAGTTACAGTTGATCTTGCCAGTAACAGAGCCAGAATTTCTTTTTTTATGAGCCATAACAAGTCATCATAAAAAGTCATTAGCAAACATCAGCGTCGTAAAAAAGGCCACAGTCGGTCTCGAGAGCCCCACAAGGGCCGTGGACGGAGGGAGATAAAGATGCATCTGTAAGCAAGAAAGAGGAGCGATGGGTAACTGAGGTAAGTGGGAGACGTCCGGAGCAGGAGTTCCTGCTCCTGGAGCGGGATCACTGCAAACCCTCGCTTCTGTATGTTTGTGGGTCTGGGTGCTTGTGTGCTTTGTTTCCCTGGGATGTCTCCCAGCATTCCTTGCTGGTGCGCTTGGAGGGGAGAGGAGTGTTTTGGAGAAAATATTGGATTAGAGAAAAAAGAGGCAGAGCGGGAGAAATGAAGGAGAGGGAGAAATATTGACTCCTTCTGGGAAGGAGCGAGACGGCAACGCCTTTCCAATAACCATAAACCCTCTGGGCTGAAAATAGACGGGCCGAATGAATAAACGAATGTGTTCATCCCACATGAGCTCTTCTCTTTCACAGATGGAGGGGAATGGAGGTGACCCCGCCTCCTTCTTTTCTCAACCCCCCTCCTCTCTCTCTCTCTCTCTCTCTCTCTCTCCTCTTTCACTGAGGCCATCATTTCTTCACTATGACGAGAGATATTAACCGGAACAAAACAGGTGTTTATGGGAAACGGTCCCTCAAACAAGGTTTTTCAAACACACACACACACACACTTCCCTGGGCAATCTAAAGGTGTTGACATCAGTGCCTGTGAAAAAAGAGAAACATCTGTTTCACATTTCACACTAACCCCCCCCCCCACCAACACCATCCCATATGTAATGAGGCATTCACACACACACACACACACACACACACACACTGCAGATGCATTGCCCTTATGCTTTGCTGTCCTTGAGTTCCCATATTTTTAAATGGTCAGTTTACCTGAAAGGATAATATTACAGGAGCATCTTAAATATCAGAAACAGGCGTCATCATCCATGAATTATTCCCGAAAATACTTTCTAAAATGTTGAAGAATGTCCATCTCACAATGTTCAAGAAAGCCCCGCCCCCTCTGATCCACATTCAACACATGCTTCAATTGAACACAGCCTTCCACTGAGCTTCATGGAAATCAGTTTGGTCATTTTTGAGTAATCCTGCAAAAACTGAAGATGCTGATAAAAGCACAACAGCCCCTCTCTCTCTCTGGTTGATGATACATGTTTTGCCCAAAAGTATGTGTGCAACCAAACATTACACCCATGTGTGATTCAATCACTTTCCTAAACCATGGACATTAATCTGCTGCAGTAATGGCCTCCCCTCTTCTGGGAAGGCTTTCCACACGACTCTGGAACCTGGATGCAGGGATTTTCTCCCGCTCCTCCACAATAACTTAAGTGAGGTCAGGCGATAGCGCTTGGCTCTGAGTTG
This sequence comes from Pseudorhombus dupliciocellatus, assembly GCA_016785235.1. Lineage (NCBI taxonomy): Eukaryota > Metazoa > Chordata > Actinopteri > Pleuronectiformes > Paralichthyidae > Pseudorhombus > Pseudorhombus dupliciocellatus. Next base: position 235,412 of record JAFBJW010000620.1, on the reverse strand, counting down.
CTGCTCCAATTCATGCCAGAGGTGTTTGGTAGAGATGATGACATCAGCTCTGTGCAGGCCAGATTCTTCCACAACAAATTTGGAAAACCATGACTGTAAGGAACAGGACTGATCTTTCTTTTATTTTCATACTTGCTCAACTTTGCATAGCAATTCTTTCCTGGAAAATGAGGATTCAAGATGTCCTCCCACTATGCAGCCAGGAAATCAAAATACCACAGAAAGATCCGTCAAACAATCTCTGTAACAAATTTTTGATGTGTACTTTGACTTCTACCAGTACTGTGGCAGGCCACCAGATGGCGATGGTGGTTCTTTGGCTTCACTTTAGTCGAGCGTTGGCGTCCTCATTCCTTACAACCTAAACTCTGTCTCTGCACTTTTTGCCACACAGGTTTGTTTTGGTTGGTCTCTGCAGTGTTTGCGATATCCTTCCACTTCTACGGAGGCAAACATAATTTCGTTTGTGGTTCTCCGGGGCAAAATTGAAACGGCATCTCTTGTTTCCGCAGAAGTTGCTGCATGAAGGGTTTTCGTTGGAACACGTTTCAATCAAATAAATATTCCAGACGAAAACACTTGACAGCGAAGTGTACTGGAAAGAGGGGGGAAGAATAGGTCTCTTCTTCGATTATTTAGGCGAACTGTGCCTTTAATCATCATGCTGAAGATAATTGTGTGACCGTCGGGGGGCAGGGTTAACCAAACCATGAAGATTAGCCACTGGTGTAATCAGCTGCAACCACAATCGCACTCATTCATCTCATCCTTCATTCACCTACTTCTCCTCTCTCAGTCAGTCATTTCGTATTCTGTTCATTCAGCTGTAATTATAGACCATGAGCAGCCTGTGTAAATTCACTTCCGAGAACAGTGGCATCTCAGGCCTTCTATCTTTTTCTTTTTTCTACACCTCCTTCTGCTCCATTCATTTACCAGACCTTCAATTCACTCCTCACAAATCCCTTGTGATCCTGTCACACTCCTGACCCTCTTCTTGCTTCTCCTCCTCCTCTTCTTCATCCTCCTCTCCCACATTGCCCACTCTCCCTCTCTCTCCCCCCTTACTCTCTGGGAAGTCATGTGACTTCTCTGAAGCTGAGCCCTATAAACCAGCAGTACTTGGGGGGCTCAGTGTCTATACAGCTCTGTGATAGGCTCCTGCATTCAGATGCAGTTCACACACACACACACACACACACAAACACACACAGTGGACCCCCTGTTTTCTACTTTCAGGAACAAACGTGATCCATCACATTAAAAAAAAAAAAAAAAAAACAGAGGGAAGGGGGGATGTGTGTGTGTGGAAATGCCACCCTTTTCAGCTAAAGCAGTGGTTATTAGTTTAAATGAGTGGGCTGTTCTCCCAAGGTGAGGTCACTTAAACACGTACACACTGAAGCCCAAGCAGTGCCTGTTGTTTAATGTTGGAGAATGATGCATCCTGCGGCAGGTCAATAGCTGAATGGACTCAGGATTGCAGGCATCTTAATCCCCGTTTGGCCCTCGCGGAACTGGGACGAGGGACGCTGGCGGTAAAAGGTCTCCTGTTCATTTTGGGAACCTCTCGCTTGGACTGGAGGCTGCTGTCAAGTTTCATTTGCAGGGAAAACCCTGTAAGTTTGTGTAACAAAATCCTTTTTTAAATCTGACACTAAGATTCCAGATTTTTTTTTAGTGTTGATGTTTAAAGAAACACCAAAGTCCCTGTGATATTAGTCACCACTTTATTATGTAACTGACAGCCAGGGACTAAGGGTGCGGGGGGGGGGGTTTGGTGAGTGTGTGTGTGAATGAGTGGGATCAATCTTAACTTGTACCATGGCTCTATAGATAAGGCCCAGCCTGAAATATCTTTTTTTTAATATTATATCTTCTAATCCAGAAACAGAGTCGATAACGTTTCACAACTTGGATTTTAATGTAGAGATTGAAAACATGGACTATTAAGTCACAATCTGCTATCCCTAGATGTTCACGCTTGGTATGTTTGAGAAAGTGAACAAAAGTTGAAACATTCTTTGTTGGCTCAAAACGCACCCTTCCATGTAGCTGTGTAGTTTACACATTACGTCTTTCCTTCTCTCCTTGTGTCTGTGTCCTTGAATAAAAACACTGACACTGGACTCCCCCCCTGACTTTCAATGAATACTCTTATTGTTGTTTCTTGAGTGCATTTCCCAGCTAATAATAAACTGTAGTATTACCACAGTTAAAATGGTAAATGTGGGGGTATTCGCTGTCAGCGGAGTAGCTTTTGACTGCAGCACTGCTTCGTGTGTTTCTTCCACCGCTGTAGGTATAAATCATAGGCGTTGTCATTCATTCATGACCAAAAACCCCCCCTTACTCACCACATATGTATGTGTGTGTGTGCGCTGCTCCAGTCTCAAGTTCACATCATTACGCAGGCCTGTTTTGCTGGCTGAGGGGACACAGTGACACCTGAGAGCATTCGAGGGTTTGGTCCGAGGCCACGGCGTTACTGTAAGCCATTTGGCATCCGAGCCTCTCTGCTGCTAAACGCGGCTCGTGCACAGCTGTGAACAGAGAGCAAAAAGCAACACGGAAAAACAAGCCCCCCCCCACCCCACCCCTGATAAAACTTCAGCGGCCCTCTCTTACCTCCCCGCTCGGTCCACTTCAGGTCATCTTGGGTAGGTTGCTTTGTTCTTCCAGGCACAGGCGCGTCTGTCGGTCCGTCCAGGTGTTACGGGAAAAACGATTTCACTGATGATTTAAGTGAAAAATAAAGTTAGTCACAATGACGTTCAGGCACGGTGGAGAGGGTGTGTGTGTGTGTGGGGGGGGGGGTGTTGGGGAACAGTCAGCTTAGAAAAATATTGTGGTTTGAGTGTGTGTGTGTCACAGTGAGCTGGTCAACGAGTGCAGGTCAAGTCTGCACTGGTTTTGCAGGCGTGTGCACACATAATACATGCATATGTTTTTTTTTTTTTTTTTTTTTCCAGTGCATCCGACCATCTGTATGCTTCCCATATGGTTTTTATTGATCCATGTCCCTGTTATACCCCTCGCACTCCCTCTCTTTCTCTCCATCTCTCTCTCTCTCTCTCTGTGCGTTGATGGTGAAGGAATGATGGAATGCTGGAGGGTAAATCTCTGGTTTCCTGGAAGCTGGTCTGGCTTTATCAGAAGCGGCTGTGACAATACTCGAGCTGATGGGCCAACCAATCGTCTCTCCTATGACCACCGATCAGCCAACAAAAAGCCTTCCTGGAAGGAATAATCAGCAAACCGGAGGCCCTTCCTGGAAGACCACTGAGGATTGCTCGTTGCAGGGCATTTTCTAAACCCTTTAATATTCTTTCCACCTTCCATGTTTGACAAGGTTGATGTTGGCCCTGACTCTTTAACTTTTAATAACACTCAGAGCTTAATTAAGCAAGGGGAAGGTTATCAGTCAAACCAGCTCATTCTCGAATTCACATTCTCACATCGCCGCTCAACTTGGCTGACATTTCCTCACGCTGCATTAAAAATGCGGAATTAAAACTATCAGGGGCGGGGCCCAAAACTTTGGTGTGAATGTTTTCATTGTTGAAGAAATAACAACAACACACAAGGTCCAAACTGAGCTCAGTTGTTTGAGAGCTGGGTGTTGTGCTTGGCCCCGGACGCTGTCGAGCTGGACACGGCAAGTCATTACCCGAAAAAATGAATCATGGTGGAAAGACTTTCTGTGAGTGTGTGAGATTCGTAAGAGGAGCGAAGGACACAGGCAAAATATTCCAGCCCCGCTAACCAGGCAACTATGGGGAACACAGAGTGAGTCACAGTGAGCTGAGCTGGCTTATTTAGACAATGTGCGTGTGTGTGTGTGTGTGTGTTTATGTGTGTAAAACTGGATTATTCTGGTTGGATTTTGGGAAGAAGACTCACTGGTTCCTGTTTGTCTCTTCACATACGTCATTCTGGAAGTGCTCACAAACAGTATCTCACACACACACACACACACAGAAACATTTGTACAACTATTCATATTGAGACTTTGCATTGATTTCCTTACACGCAATGCTAACCCTAATTCACATCTTGCTCCTATAACCTTAACCTGGAGCTCACAAATGACTATTTGCCTCCGTGGGACTGGCCTTTGGTTCTTGTGAAGTCAATGTTTGCACTGGAAAAGGTTCCTGAAATGTTACAAAAACGCAAACACACATGCGGAGTGATACAAACAGCAACTAAAGTCAATTTTTTCCTATGAGGGGCTAAACAAAAACTGAGCTACACAGCTAACAGCTTTTACACATTGTTGCCTCCGTCCTTTCACAGGGGTCTTTGATTGGCTCATAGCCAGATGCAGTGTGTGTGTTTGTGTGTGTGCGTTTGTGGATGTATGTATTATTATGTCAGTGAACTTGTGTTCTACTTGCAATGGAAAATATGAGCAATTCAGGATCACATCACATTTCTGATTGTTGTTTTAGCCTGAACCCAATGCTCTGGCTGCATTTATTCCCTTTTTTATAAATTCAGTTTTCTTCACATGGACTTCCCCCCATCTAGACACACACACACACACACACACACACAACAGACACCTCATTCGCTCGTTCTCATACTCACACCAGGCAAGCCGTAAAATCTCAACCCAATTAAAGTGCCTCTTTCCTGGAAGCCAGCCTCAGACAGAACACTAGGTATGCAGGGAATGGGAACCGTGTGTGTGTGTGTGTGTGTGTGTGTGTGAGGAGAGAGACACCAAGAGAGGGAGAGGGAGAGAGAGAGGAGCACACAGACATAAAGAAAGTCACCCCTTGCTTAATTCTACCAACAGCAATTCAGCTTCACCAACCTCTTATACACACACACTTTACATTGGCTGCACGCTGAAACCACAGGGCGTCATAAATCTCCTTCAACTCATGGACCCCTTCACCTATTTGACCTCAGACACACACGTACGTCCACTCACTCTCCTGAGGACACCATCCTCACTCAGACCCTCAGGCAGGATGTATAAAGCCCTGCTGCATTCCTTTCCAGTTAGGTCCAGCCCAAAGTGAGCTTTCTACACAGTAACTGCAGTGTCAAGATGTACGTGCACACGTGTGTGTATGTGTGCGTGCGTGCATGCATGCAATGGCGTTAACTCGGCTGTGTGCTTCTGAGAATCCCTTTGTTACTGTGTGTAGGGCATGGCTGACAAAATCTTGGCCCCTCCCTTTACTATACAACCGATGCCTATGGAATGTACCCACAATGCTTCAGCAATGAAAACAAGAAGTGATGATTGCAGTCATTTCAGCCCTGTGATGAATGTGCGTCCTCCGGCTGCAGCTAGTAGTTTGGCTCTTTGAAAAAAACCGTCTGCCGACTGAGTAAACACCGCCTTGTTAAAACTAGGAAATCCCATTTGTCAATAAACAATCCGGTTGAGGCTGGGCATTGCTGGAATACAGATTGCCTCACAATACATTATGGTAAGTTAGAGTTGATCCAGTCAATATTGGCTCAGAGAAGCACGAGAGGAAAAAAAAAAAAGAGAAAAAAAAAGCAGCAGTGCAGCAGGCAAAGAGACAAAGAGTGAAGTAACACGCAAGGCAACTGCATTGACTTTTGTAAAAATAGTGCTCTTTAATATAAATTATTGAAATATTTTAGAAATATAAATATGTGCAACGTTCCTTTTCATTTATTTTTTTTTGTAATGCTTTGTTATTTGAGATAGTACAGCTTGTATTCTGCCAGACTAGTGGCCAGCCTTTTGCGAGAGAGTCTTTATAAAAGACAAATAATTCACACACACATGTGATCCACTGCTGCGACACATGTACAGACTCGGGTGTTGATGAAGAGGAAACAAGACGGAGATCTGACCAAAACTGAGAGTCGATTTGGGAAAAACGTCAGCGCTCAAGTGGCCACAGTGACATCACTGAGTGTTAGGAGGTGAAAAAAGGCTTCCACTCCAGTGTGGATCACAGGTAAGTACGAGCACTGGTCGAACACAGAAACAACAATTTTGATCAAATCCGAGTCTTACACGTTTTACAAAAGGCTTTTTTTCTTGAAAGAATCGCTTTAGTCTAGTGTTCTCATGACATTCAGACAAACCCAACGACCCGCTGCTGCTTCGGAGGTAACAATGGAAGGGAGAAACTTTTCTGAAGTTTACAGGATTTCAGCAAAACAGTTCATTTCCTGTCGTCTCCTTCATGAATGGTGATTTAACAAATCCAGATGTGGGACAGGGCAGACACACTGACACATTTCCACAAAAACAAGGTAAAATTGAGGCAGTAATTTCAAGGAGGAATTACAGCGAGTGACAAAAAAATGAGAATTAAGACTTTCTGTTTTCACACGGGACTTCCTGGATGTATGTTAGCAGGAGCAGCGTCCTGCTAAGCTGTATCATTTCCCCTCAACCCAGTCAGTGTTTTTGTTTAGCTGTGTACCAGTATGTCTCCTCCCCCTTCTCCACCCCCAGCCCCCTCCCCACTTTTCTGTCCTCTTCAATTTCCTTTTTCCTAATCCCTCTTCCCGCTTCTTGTTCTCCTTCTGCTCAGTCCTTCTCCTCACCCTTCCCCCGATCTCCAGGATCACCGTCATCATCGGTTCCCTTTACAGTGTCGCTGACATATTTCCAGCCAGCTCGGATAAAAATAAGTTGTGATGTTTTGATTGGTCCCGTGCCAAGGCTTTTGTCTCCGTAACAAGCTTTTGTCTCGGCCACAGCCGTCTGTTTTCTGTCACTGTCAAGGCGCACATGGAACACTGAAAAACTAAAAAAAAAAAAACGAGGGTAATGGAGGAAAAACGAGGAACAAACAGGAGAGGAGAGGGAAGATGCTCTGTAATGGGTTTTCATCTTCTTTTTCTTCCCACGTGAACATGTGGGCCAGTACCTGTGTGAGTGTGTGCGGGTGTATGTGTGGAGCTGGCGTGCATGACCGCCTCCTCTGCCCTCAATGAGGCAACATTTGCGGGAAGCAGCAATGGAAATGTGTGCGCCACCACAACACACACACACACACACACACACTCTGACAAACAAATACTTTGAGTCCTCTGCTTTGAGTCCCTTGTTTGAACTTTGCCTCTGAAACCTGTCTCTCCTCCCACCCCTCCCCACTGTGCCTCCTTTCTTTCTCCAGTGAGTCAAAGGGTTGTAAATGTCAGGATGACCGGAGGAAACGAGAGGTTTCAGCGAACCCACAGGGGTCACTGCTGCTGTATTGATCATGCCGCCGCTGTCATCGTTAAAATCGACCATTTGGGTTAATCTTCTATGAGGCTCTGCTCTGCGTCTGAGACAGTCATAAGAAAAATCTGACCTTTGACCCTGGGCTTTGTCTGCCACTCACATTGGTAGTGGTCAGTTTTTGCAAAGTGGGACGGACGAGGTAATCATTGGTTTACCCAAATTGCACTCCTCATCCCAGACCCCAGGTCAGTCGCTTTTCCCGTCAGTGATGAATCACATCTGGGATCAGCTGATTCTGGCTACAATGGAAGAATAACCTCACATTGGCATCTAAGGCTAAATCCAGTCAGTCTCCAGTCTCTGGAGGCTGTGCCGTCCTCTAGTCTGCTGGTCCACGTCGGAGGGGGACCGTGCAGTTCCTGTCAGTCATATAGGAGCATCGTACTCCTCCAAGAAGTCTCTAAGTGTGTGCGGGAGCTGCTCTGCTCGCTCCGACCCCAGGCCTTGGTTGTTCAAGGTCCTCCTGCACATGTGCTGCAAGGACGAGAGAGAAGTCGTGAGGGGTCTCCGCAGCTCCAGGGGGATCCTCTCTCCGCCGGTGTGAATCAGATAAACGTTGCGCCCTTTCATTTCTGCCGAGTTGCCCCCACACGCCCCATCTCTGCTCCTTCCAGCGTCCAGCCCTTTCCCCATGTAGTGCGCTATGAGTTTCAGCACGCAATCGAACTGCGGGGGCACTTGGGTGTTTTGGGGGTCTGGCTGTAAGAAGAATCCACCCCCCTCGCTGTGGATTCGCAGGTTCTTGGTTCCTCGAGCCGTCTGCACAGACAGGGTGAAGAAATGGTGGTGGTCCGAGGAGTCTCGGATCAGGAAAGTGCCGGGTGATTCGGAGCGCAGCAGGGAGCTGGCCTCTCGTCCTCCGACTGCCCCCCAGTAGAACCCACTTTCCTGGAGCTTATGCAACGCACGCATTACCTGGAACGGGCAGAGGGAAACTCCATTATGCTGCATTTTCAGCCACGGTGAACTTCTCAACTTTGATGAAAGACACAGGTGTTTCTTTAAACGCTCAGCTGAGACCTACCTGTTGGTAGTGTGCGTGTGAGCTGAAAGGCTTATAGCGATGCGGGGTGAAGTTGGACCCCTGAACCCGGCCCACTGGAGGGGGCACACCGCTCATAGCGGGAGGGGTGCGTCCGCCGAGGGCTACCATGGCGCCATGGCCCCCTGCCTCTGCCTGCTGGTCGAGAGGCAGGGGGCCCAGGACAGGAGCGCCGAGGCGGACAGGTGGAAGCGAGTCTGGGGCGGAGGGAGAGGAACAGGAGGGCGAGAGGGGCGAGGGCGGCGGGGTCACACACCGGGTCCAGGGCCCCGGGGTAGAGGAGTCTGATGCATCCAGAGAGGGGCTGGGAGAGAGCACCTACACACAGCTGGGGAAGGATGGAGCACAGATTAGGCATTTGCTGATGCGAGCAACACACTATGGGACAACTTTGCACCTCCACTGCAGCCCACCCCCATAAAATGCAGCTATAAGGCGACTATGACACATGCACCAGGCAGGACGGTGCAGGTTATATTTAGTTTGGATGAATCCTCGCTTATTCACGCTGCTGCAGACAGACAGACAGCAACTGGATCCTGATTGCTTTCAATTGTGTTCGATCGGGCGCACCGCAACAAGGGGTCACACGGTGAAAGAGTCCGGCGCGCTTTCCACTGTCCCAGTCCCCCCACCTGGACCCCTCACGGCCGCCCGCTGTAAAACAACGCCTGTTTTCGTCCCGAGTCTGCGGTTCCCCCCCTCTTCATTCACCCGGGCGACAGAGGAACGTGTCCCGGCCGGGGCTCCGCAGACTCGAGGGCAGTGCGGGACGCGGGGATGGAGGCGGAGGAGGCGCCATGACGACTCAGAACCGCTAACGAGACTCAGTCGCCGGGTCCCCTGTGCTCCGGCTGCACCGCACCGGCGCTCCTCCTCTGCCCCTCCGCCGACACGAGCTGCAGTGCCACCCCGCTCCCCATCGCCTCCCCGCCGCGTTTCAGCAACTTACCTTGCGGATTCGTTCGACCCCGCGCCGCAGCCGCTCGTCGCCAAAGCAGAACAAATGCAAACTACCCGAGAGTAGTGCCAGATGAATGATTAACTCAGGCATTAAAATGCAAAGAGAAGCAGATGAAATATCCGATGAAAGGGTGCAAGGGGCTCGGGTCCTGAGCGGAGGAATGCGGCGGCTCTCCGGAGGACTCGGGTCCGTGTGTGGAGGAAGGTTACTGGAGGTTGTTCCAGTGAGTGAAGCCGTAAGGCCCCGCCTCCTCCGCACAGAGGGCTCTTCCAGTAAACACACGCGCGCACGCACTCACGCAAAGAACAGGAACACGTGCTCGCGCTCTACCCCCCCCCCCCCCCCCCCCCCCCCCCCCCCCCCCCCCCCCCCCCCCC
>JAFBJW010000620.1:0-225751 GCA_016785235.1 Pseudorhombus dupliciocellatus | reverse complement strand
CCCCCCCCCCCCCCCCCCCCCCCCCCTCAGCCGGTGGCCTGTTGCCAACACGCAATCAGCGTGATCTTTCTCCCCGGAGCTGTTTCCTGGTACCGCTGCCTCCCCGCGTCTCCGCAAGGTGAAAAAGTTAAAAGCTCCGCATGTGAAGGAGAATACAACAATATTCAGTGAAATCCTGTGCGCGTGCGTGCGTGCGTGCGTGTGTGTGTGTGTGTGTGTGTGTGTGTGTGCTCTGGCTGCAGTAGACTGATGTGATAAAGGTGGAGGAGTCAGATGAGGTTTTCATTTCAGCGGTTCCCAAACAAGGGGTTGTGACCTCCATCGGTGGGGTGATACCATGATGTTTTAAAAAAGCAATGACTCCTAAGGTGTGGATATCAAAGCCCGTGTAACTGAAGCTCCAAAGTTAAATCATAAACTTACATTCGAAGTAAACACAAACACAATCTAACCCAGAGAGGTACGAAACAATTAATGTGGATATTTATGCATTATGTATTCTCTGTCTTTTGTAAAGTATGTGCGTTGCAACGTGTTCATTTTTTCCCCACAAGTATAAATAAAGACTTCTTAGAGATAATGTATCAAGTGTCTGACAAAGCATCAAACATTCGAAGTATTATGGATGATTAACATCTAACCCGCTACAAGCAGTGTTTGAAGATAAGGGCCCTCTGGGCCTCGGGTTGTGTCGGGAAGCATTGGGCTTATTGTCAGTGCTCTTGAGCAACAACGTGCTGGTCTGCTCTACCAGTGAGCTTGACCTTAAATACTCTGTCAAAAGTCCTGCATGGTGTGTGTGTGTGTGTCAGCAAAATGCAGTGGAGATATAAGTATGCAAAGGCCTCTGCTAGTGTTATTATTATTAATATTATTACACTGTTGGATAATAACAGCAATTAGCAGATGATGATTTCCCAGTTCGGTTCAGTTATTATAAGGTGTTTGGCTCATTGAGGTAAGGTCATTATTATAAACAGTAATATGACTACTACTGCCATACTCCTAAGGTTTTTCCAAGGGTTTTCTTAATAAAATGTCAAAAAATGTTGTGGAAACTGCACGTGTGTAGTTAACTGTTTACAACACATCACATTTTAAATTCCCCTTTAAAGCTTTCAAAATCTTCAAAATAACTGTAGCTCTCATCTCGAAAAAGGCAGTGGTGTGAACACAATCCTTTCCCCTCTGAAATGAATGGTAGTATGGAAGGTGTGGGAAATCCTTGAGTGAAGCACAAGAGCACAGACAAACTTTTCCACCCAACAAGGTTTTAAAAAACAACTGTACCAACAAACAGAAAGGCTTACCCAGAGCTGTTGTCTTTACCCGGTGAGAAATTTCAAATAACAATAGAAGCAAGCAAACAACACAAGAACTGTTTAACAACCTCTCCCATTCTACTACCTGTCAGGTGACAGTGTCATTATGGTTTGGTGATGAGGATGAACTGGTTCTTTTCTACAAAGAAAATCAGTTTTTCCTTCAACAAGGAAAGCACCTGATGGCTTACACACACTTACACAACATGTTTCACGTTGCATGACTGAGAACCTGAAGCCATGCCATCACACAACCCTTTGAAGGGAATTTGGCTGAGTAAAGGTAATGGGAACAGGCAGGGCTGGTGTTCTGAGAGCATTTGCATGAGATCTACACACGCAAAAATAAGGTCAGAGGTAAATCTGAGATAATGATTTAATAAACAGCTCAACATTTTAAAACTCAGAGGCAGAAAAACACTTAACTGTGCTGGCATATTCGTTACATAACATGTAATAAAAGTATTATTAAAACATGATAGAAATGCTGCAGCGAAGTATAAATACCCAGAAAATTTGCGCCTGGGCTAGAGAGCAACTACTTCTTCTTCTACTACTACTGTAAACTCAGCGCGGTGTCAATAAAGTTCTTTCAAAGAGTCAGGGCTGCAGCAATGGCGGCTCCCATGTCCTGGAGGAGGCTTGTGCACTCCGTGTACTCACCGGCCATCGCCGGGGTTTTCACTCGGATATCGGACCGGCTCTTCCGTGCAAGGGACAGACGAGGCGGGTAAGACACGCGGCTCCTCCTCGGGGGACACGGACATAAGAGTCACATCCGTGTTTTTGTCGCATATGTCTCTTCAATGCTACAGAGGCCAATGCGTCCTTTATCGGACACGGGCTGATTTTGAGCTAGATAAACTCGACGTAGGCGGTGCATCACTTTGATCCCCAGCTTTGCGGCGTTTCTGCGTGAAACTTGTGCGTTAAAAGGACAAGTTAGAGCTCGCTAATGACATAATTAGCATCGTAGCGCCTCCTAAGTCAGCTGAGCAAACAGCAACTCACCTTCAGGGTAAATGGCTCAGATGCTGTACATGATGTCCCTGTTATGTAACAGTGGGTGACACATGTTAGCAAAAGGAAATCGGACACATGGACAATACCAGTGTTGTTGTACTGCAATGCTGCATCATAATTTAAATTTTAATAATTTAAATGCTGTAAAAGACATCTCAGTGTTGGACTTAACCTCTAATTCCAACATGGGGCAGGAGCTGGTTTGACTGGTTTCCCTCCTTACTGCCTTTTTCCACATTTTTCAAATCCATCTAGAGCCACTGATCCTTTGAGGATAAAGTCTGATTCCCAGTCAGGGATTATTCAATTGTGAGGAATTACGAGAAAGACAGATGCGGCATTTTCTTCGATCACATGCTTGAAATCAGGAGGGATGTTGAGCAGATGAGAAAACAGATCCTCTATTCACTGGAATCAGCGAAAGCCTCAGTTTATCAACTTAACCTCTTATTTCATTACATCTGAGGAAGTTAACTCCACCAGTGATGCAACACTGCTCAAATGAAAGGCACGGAGCAGGGTGTTCAAATGACGCAGACGCTGTGTTGGAGACACTTCTGGTAGTTCAGGATTATCAGATCTGCTTTGTTGCTGTTTCATTTTATGTCCCTCATCTCATCCCTGTAGTGAAAAGATTTTGTGGTAACATTTGAATCGTGCCTGTCTCTGTCTGTCAGGAACACTTATTTCACAAACCAGTCACCTTGTTGGCATCACACCTGGCATGTGTGTTGAAAATGGCTGAGGAAGTGCTGTGTCATATTATGGACCTGGACTTGCGATTTGTTCAGGACTAGTAAACGCAGTGGGCGTGGGGCGGCATGCTTTCAACACCCTTCAAATTGAAAGTCGGAAACAGACATTCTTGGGTTTCCCCGTTGCTGATCTTCATTACGACAATCACAAAAGTAGAGCAGTTCACTAAATCATTCAGACTTGCTAATAATAATCCACCCTTTAAAAGTAATAAAATGAATTCCGTTTCATCGACAAGGTCTCTAACTTTTGTCTGCACCAGAATAAAAGTCTCTGAACACAACCTCCAGCACACAAACAATAAATAATGGCATTTTATCGTATATAACTGTCTGTTCGCGAGAACTGTCAAAAAACGGATTATCCAGCTCTGTATACTGAGTGTCATTGAACAGTTGAACAGCTCTTGCTCTGCGGCGTCATGCTCCTGCAGCCATGCTTCACTTATTCAATTACTGCAGGTTGCATTAACATATTCAGAAACACATCCATGAGCAACAAGTGAGGCCAAGCAAACAGGCTGGTTAGAACAGACACTGCTCTATTACAAGCAATGAGTACAAACACATTGGTGTCAAAGGCTGCTGCTCATCTGCTGTCACACCCCTATACCTTCAACCACTTCCAGGAAATTGTAAAGGTGTTGAGAATGATCATAACATAGGTTTATTACCAATGTTACCTCACCTATTTACCATAGGTTTGTCATTTACACCGTTGTAAAATCTATTTTTGACTAGAGGCTGTTCTCTTTGATGGTGCAGTTGTTCTGTGGGTCACTGAGTTAAGTATGTGTTTATGATTTAAATCACAAATAACAGGGGAACCCCCCCACTTGTGTGTTTGCTGCAGAACATCTGACACAGCACAGTGGCTTTGGAGCGAGGCCCTGCGTTGTGTTTTTCTGTTTTCATTCGACTTTTGTTTCCTCCGACTTGTTGTAAAGTGACCTTTTGTGGTTCAAATCCGAACCCAAACATGAACCGAGTGCACGTTTGTGTTCGTGAAGTCTGGTCGCGATGAATGGCAAGGCAGGCCCTAGAGTGACTCCTGACAATCAGCCTGTGATCTCTGAGGTTAACGCTGCTCCGCCCTGTTTTTATTTAATGTGGCTGCATTGTCAGACCCAATTATGTGATTTTATGTCGGAGACAAAAAGGAGAGGGATGACTGTGGTGTTGGGGTGAAATGTAGGACACTGACAAAAGACAAACCAGACACACAGTTCTGTCTTCTGTGTCTTTAGCAGCTGAACACAATGAGGTCAATGTAGAACTGAGTACGTAGGCAGGGCGTAGTCTCATACCTTCCGCCATGTACAATGAAACAACTGTAAAGTCTTGACTTTTGTTTCTCCGTCAGCCTCTATCACTCATATCATCACAAACATGCTCATACGTCTTTTTTCTTTCATTCAACGCGTACTATAAATAGAAATGTGTCCCAGATTCCAAGTTGTTGAATGTGTTGCTTCCTCCGAGCAACAGCCCAAAACCCTGATGTATACAGCGATGTCAGAGGAAAGAATGAAGAAGGTTCTTCTTGAAAAAAGGACCCTTTTGATTTTTGTGGTGGTTGATTTAGCTGCTTTGCTGTATGTGTAATACATATTTTGGTCCATCCCATTCATTTTCTTAATCCTGTCAGCTTCATAGTTGACCAATGAGTCTAAAACAGTTTCAGCTCAAAGTGAACATCAGAACCTGCTTGAGGGATTATTTGTGTTTCACCACATTTATCTTGGTGAACCTGTTGAACTACATAAACCGTGCTGGTGTGTTCCTGTTGGTGGTGAGAAAGGTCTGACACCTGAGGACTCTGGGGGCCGACAGGACAAACAATACCTGTGAGAACAATAACTGTGGGGTGTGTCTTCCTCACCTTGTCATCCCCGGCGAGGAGAAAGAGAGACGTCCATAGCGATGAGGTGTTTTCCAAACTGTCAGCTGGGTTTCCATACACACTTCCAAAGGGAAGAAACTAAGTCAGAGATATTAAAACATGCCTGATTTTACTGTTTATAAACTCACTTCAGAAGAACTACAAAGTAAATATGGCTTCTAATTCTCAGCTGAGCCAAACCCAACAACGCTTACCTCTTTATTTCCACGTGTCTTTCAGCTCCTCCGTGCTGCTGCTCGCTCCCCTGTTGGCCGAAGCTGACCCGGCCCCGTATCGCGACACAAGGCCCGCAGGCTCAGCCGGAGCTCAGGGCAGCGGGGATGGCCTCTCCACCCACTTCAGATGGATGGCAGAGCATGTTCCCGTCTTCAGGGTGCCTGGAACCCACATCCACATCCTCACCTCACCCGACCAGTTCTACCAGACCATGAAGGTCAGTGATATAAAAAAAGAAAAAGAAAAAGAAACAAAAGAAAATGGATTCTGAACACATCAAAGGCTGATGTGAGCCACACCTGATTGTTTTCACTTATAGATCAGCATGTAAGTGACAGATGAACAATAAATCATTCAGAAAAGGCTCAGTAATCATTTCCCAGCAGACTTCCCCTTATCTGAGCTCCTGTCACTGCACTCATCATGATTTATGGTAATGGCTCTACTGAGTGACACCTCTGCACCACCACTAACTATTATGAAACATATTATAGTTAATGCTAGAATTCGGCTTCCTCTTCCAACTTCACTTTTCAAAGCTTCCCACTTCCTGTATTCCAGACCTCGCCATATTCAAAATAGAAAAAAAAACATATTCCTTCTCCAAATTTAGTTTGACCTAATTCTGAACCGCTTTTGTTTCGAGTCACAAAATATAAAAATATGGATAATGATTGTTTTTTTGAACACTACACACAGTTAAATACCACGTCTGGCTTAAGCCAATCATAAACTGAGTTCTAAATAAGGTTGTCAAAGGGGCGTGTGCTTCACAAACACACACCATTGGCATCTTTCCATAACTATCAAGCCTGAGAAGATTGGTCTTGGTTTATTTTTAGATCCCTTGATGTGCACTCACACATGCACGCTCTCAATTAACTTTCTTTCCCCTACTCCTTTTAAGCGTAACAGAAATAAAACATGTTTAACAGGTTTTTTTTATAGAAATCACACTGATGTTGAAAAAGGTGGTTGAAATATGAAACTAAAATACAAATTGGTTGTCATCTCTACTCTGTGCCAGAAAATAATATGACATCCTTTTATTTTTTATTATTATTAATGTTAATTTGATAGATTTACAGTGAGAACTACAACATAAATGTACCACACCTATCAGAGTGGAGGCAGAAGTCCCAGTCATGCATGTCAACTTGTACAAGTATGGAAGAGACACAAGTGATTTGTTATTTGTTTAGTTTCTCTCAGTTGTCAGTTTACTTTGGACACGTCTTGTGCTGTTCCTGGCAGAAATTGTGCCTGTCATGTGGCCGCCCTTTCATAGACCTATGCGACAGGATTCCTGACGCCCGCGTGTCCTTGTGTCATCCTTTGGTTCTCCGTCATGATTCTTTGTTTTCTTTTTCTCCTTCCCTCTCGCCACAGGCACGAATCAAGACCGCAAAGAGGCGGGTCGTGATGGCTTCCTTGTATCTGGGGACAGGTCAGCTGGAGCAGGAGCTGGTGAGGAAAAAAACACCTCTGCTGAATTTACCTGCTTTCGTTTTTTTGCGGGCAGGTGAGAACAATGCCCCAACAGTGCCGATACGTGCCAAAAAACTGGTCACAGATGCCAGAAAATGTGAGTCAGAGACATCTTCCAAGAAAACCGCAGTGTGGTTTGTTCAGAATGAAAATGTACTCCAGGCCAGTTACAAGGAAAGACCTCAAAATGCAAGGGTTTATGGGAATAAGGAGGCCAGTGTTGGCATGTGATAGCCTGCTGTTCTTCATGCTTGGAAAGCCTAGCATAACAACGTTAACCCAGAGCAAACCGCTGTCTGGACTGATGCTCGCATTCAGCTGTTTTTCACATTTTTTTTTTTTGTCTTTCTCTCCCTGTCGGCCGAGCAGCGGCAGAGAATTACAGAGAAAGGCAGAGGGCAAGTCAAACATGCTTAATTACACCTCAAAGTGTTTGGATGTGCCTTGACAGCTGCCAACCTCCCAGATGATGGATGACTAGAAATGTGAGTTAGAAAGGTGCAGCGAGTCCATGTGACTCCTTGTTTCCAGGCTCGGGCTCCTGCTCGTAAGTCGGCACAATGACCTTGGGCAGAAGAACGTGAGCGTGGGGTTCAGGGAGAAGAAGCCAGAGACCTGTCTGATGCAGACGGTCACCTGTTCCCTGTGTCTGCTGTAGTTTAAAGAAGAAAAAAAAAACAGGAAAGCAGAGCTCAAGATTCACCTGCAGCAGTTCAGGGAGGTCTCACACGCAGCATTTTTCCTGTGAGCTCCCACTCATTGTCTGATTTGCCTCAGAGGAAACCCGAAGGCCTTGAGTCCTGCTGGTGCAGAAATTCCCCAATGAACACCTCTACTTAAAAGCAGAATTGTTTCACCGGCGCGCTTCCGTCACTGTGGTGATGCCTCATCTTCCCATTTGAGTGTCAGGTGGAGAATTTAGCCAAAGTAAAAAAAAAAAAAAAAAAACATTGGTGTGAGAAGGGGTTTCCTCTTTGTGAACAGTCAAGTTAATTGTTCTGGTAATAAAGAAAAAAAAATGAAAATCCTGTTTTAAATTCCTATAACTGAACTGGGTGATGAAGTTCATGTTACAATTACACACTACAGAGAAAAATGGAATCATAGTTTTTGAAATGATGAAACGATAAACTGGAACAGGGATCGTATTGATGGTTTCAGCTCGGTGTATCCGTTCCGTTCTGGCACCAAGTTGTACGGGACGGTTGAACGCCGGTTAAAGCTGTAATCAAAGTGTCTCTTCAAAAGAATTTTCCTCCACAACACAGAATGTTGTTTTGTGTCAAATGAGGGGAACTCCGATGATTTCACATATCGAATATTTGTTTTTCGGGTCACTGACAGTTCGAACGGATACATGAAAGTATCAGGATCTGCAGAGGAAGCTGCAGGATTCAGATAAATGATGTGATGCTGCTCTGTGGAATAAAAAAAAAAAAAAAAAGAGCGTTGAGTGTTGAATGTCTGGCTTTTCAGCCAAGTTGGAAGTCTGATCCTTTTCAAACTGTGCACAATGACAGTTACTCCATGCGGCACTTTTGAAATCATGCTTTGATGTTTGTTCCTTCTCGTACTCAGGTGGACTGTATGGAGGAAGCTCTGCAGCGCTCACAGGGCCAAAGTCACTCCCCTGACCTGAAGGTCTCCGTTCTGCTGGACTACACCAGAGGATCACGAGGTTTGCAGTCCAGCACGCGAGATCTTTTTCAGCCCAGAGCGTCGCCCACCCCGTCCTGATGCCGTCTTGTTTGAATGTGCAGGGCAGGTCAACTCGAGGACCATGCTGCTGCCGCTGCTGCGGCGCTTCACCTCGCAGACACGCGTCTCTCTGTACCACACGCCGGACCTGAGGGGGCTGCTGCGGCTGCTCATCCCCCAGCGCTTCAACGAGACCATCGGCGTCCAGCACATCAAAGCCTACTTGTTCGACGACAGCATCATCATCAGTGGGTACGTCGAAGCTCTAGGATCTGTGACCTGGCTCCTTGGCCCTTTGGGCAGCTGTTTGTCGACAGGGATCCGAGGTCAAACTTGCAAACGGGCCCATGTTCCAAAATTCCTCACCCCTGGAGTTTGACCACGCTTCAGATAACTCTGATTTCCTTTCTCAAATCCTCTTAACGCTTCCGCTCTTCTTAAAATCCGTTCCCCTCCCTCATTGCAGGGCCAACCTGAGCGACTCGTACTTCACCAACAGACAGGACCGCTACGTGCTGCTGGAGAACTGCAGGGAGGTCGCAGACTTCTTCTCCAACCTGGTGGAGGCCGTAGGCGACGTTTCCCTGCAACTGCAGCCCGACGACTCGGTCACCATGCTGGAGGGCATGGTGCACCCGTACAAAGGTAACTCACCAAACGTGTGTGTGTGTCCACAGACGAATGTTTACCCCCGAACATGTTTTGACACCTTGTTCAGTTAGGGTGGCAGGGTTCCGATTTTTAGCTAGAGGAGACGATGGACTTAGCTAATGGAGCTTGAAAGCTTAGACAGGCGAATAAATGATGGCCGGACTGTGTGTGTGCGTGCAGCGCGCAGTTAGACAGCTGTAGAGAGCTCTTGCGGTCGGCTAGCCATGCAGCCGGATATGAAATTGTCAGGATTTTCTCTGTGTACACACACAAACACACACTCCGGCTCACACAGTGTGTCCGTAACTCGAGCGCGGACTGCCAGGATGTTAGTTTGAGGGATGAATGACATCATGTCTGCAGGACTGCACCGCCGTGGTAAAGAACACCAGGAATAGAGTTGTGATGTCAGTGTGTTGCTGGAAGACGATATGTAGGGGGAACTGCAACACACACACACACACGCTCGCTAAATTAATCAACAGGAATTTGTAAGGACATGAAAATAAAAAAGGAAGTGGTTCCTGCATTGTGCATACACCCACTTACCCAGGGTGCACGGTGACCCAGTGAACAGTTTGACGGCCCCCACCCCCTCACTCTCACTTATCTTTGTCTGTGTATAAACTCCCCTTGTCTCCCCCGCGGCAACCAGGCAACAGGCAGGATTTCTCGGCGGCGGCGAGGGAGCGCATCATGGAGGTCATGAACACGGCACACACGAGGCAGCGTCTCCTGAGCCGGTCGGAGGACTCCGAGGACGAGGAGGAGGAGGAGGACACGTGGGTGTTCCCCCTGGTGCAGATGAAACCTCTGGGCATCCAGGTGGATGAGCAGGTCACACAGGTGAAGCCCCCTCCCTCCTCGGCGCCCTCTTCTGATTGGCCGAGTCGTAAAGACTCGCAGATAAGGCTCCTTACACCTTTGTTTTCCATAGCAAGTCATAAATCTCACATTGGAATCATGTGATCAAACAGGATTCAACGCGTCATCCTGATAATAGATGCTGTAATGCCTGTTCAGCAGTAATTAAATATTAACAGTCTCTGCTGCATCAGAATTTGCAGCAGTTGTTTTTCACAATATCAGGAATTGGAATCACGCCTGTAACTTCCACTTCCTGTCTCTCTCCGAACCCCCAGCGCTTGCTGACAGACGCGGGGCCGGACTCCACCGTTTTCCTGACGTCGGGCTACTTCAACCTGACGCGGGCGTACATGCGGCTGGTGCTCGGGGCCAGGACCAACTACCGCATCCTGACCGCCTCCCCGGAGGTCAACGGCTTCTTCGGGGCCAAGGGCGTCGCCGGAGCGATCCCCGCTGCGTACGTCCACATCGCCAGGCAGTTTTACAACCAGGTGTGCCAGCTGGGCCAGCAGGAGAGGGTCCACCTGCACGAGTACCACAGGCCGCAGTGGACGTTCCACGCCAAAGGTGGGAAGACAGGTCACATGTTACAGCCTCTGGGATCGACAGTCAGATGATCATTTTGATTCCTTTTCATTTATGGTTGAGTATGTAAATAAATAATGTATTTTTTTTATGGTTTGTCATGAATATTAGTTTGTCCTCTCAGTTCCATCCAAATACAGTTTTCTCGTGTTTTTATAAAACTTTTGATCATTCAACACTTCATGCTTCTTCAGCAAAGGGTGTATTCAACTCGGTGAGAATCATCAAAGCCGCTACTCTCACTGCTGATCCGCCTGCTCTGCTGTTCTTGTGGTCACAGCGGAATGTAGCGTGAGAGAGGGCGGCGTGCACAGTCATTCTGTCGTAGCCTCAGGACCAGGATGTACACTCTCTCTCATACTTTGGGGTTTTGGATCGACACAGGGGATTTCTGCATGTGCTTCCTTTTAGTTGTGGTTAGGGGCCCGACAGAAATCCCTGCTGGCAGCGGCTCACTGAAGAATTTACCTCACTGCCCTTTTCCTTCTCCTGCAGGTCTGTGGTATTACCTCCACGGGCAGGATCGGCCCTGTCTCACTCTAATTGGCTCCCCCAATTTCGGTTACCGCTCAGTTCACCGTGACCTGGAGGCCCAAATCGCTATAGTAACGGAGAATGAGGAGCTGCAGAGCCAGCTGCAGGAGGTTGGACTTTTTTTTTTTTTTTTTTTGTATGTGTGTGTGTCTAACCACGGCGAGAATCGCTGATGACGAATGAGTGAGTAAACCCTTACTGAGCACACACCTGTGTTTGAATCTCTCAGGAGCAGGAGACGTTGTACCAGCGCTCCAGCGAGGTGTCCAGCTCCACGTTCGAGCGGCAGGACCGCCACGTCAAGCTGTGGGTGAAGCTCGTCACCCCCCTCATCAAGAATTTCTTCTGAGACGCCATCAGGTGCAAACTCACACAGACACGTGCACTCTCACCTAACAGGAAAAATAATCAGATGAGATCAGGTTCTGCAACCAGTAGGAAAAAAAGACATAAATGACAGTTGAATTCTTATTTTAAAGGACATAAGTGTCTGTTTTTTTGTTTTGATTCTCTCTCATGATTTTAGCCGAGTTGACAAAATGCAGCCACACAAACACTCACATGCAGTAAAACAGGCGGTGGCTTCTTAGAAATGTCTGCAGTCATTGTGGCCAGTCCCAAATCACAGGTCCCATCCTCGTCTTTCCCAGCAGCCCCAGAAATCGCAGGAGCGAGAGCTGGGACATCGTGCCTGCTGATTCACTCCTGTCAAGAAGTGAGTCAGCACGTTGCTATGGCGATGATCTGTCAGTGTGGTCTGCGCTACCCCCCAGTGCTGTCAGGACACGGCGGGGTGGAGTCACCCCGGCTTCATCGGCCTTGAAACGGAGTAAAGCAACAAAGTTTTTATTGAAGTTAAAAAAAAAAGTAAAACTGCTGCTCAATCTGAGACAAATTGATTTTACAAACTCAACTTGTTGCCAGAGGGGAAACTGTCGAGATCTCAGCTGCAGATTGAGGGAAAGCCACTCAGCAGTTGTTTTTTTTTTTTTTTTTTCCTCCTAGTTTCTGAGAAGAGGAAGTGTCGCGGGCTGGATAATGACGGTAAATGGGTGGTGTCTTATCACTACCTGGACAGAATAAAAAAAAAAAGAAGTGTGTTATCTGGTGCCAGGAGGAAACAGACACAAATAGATCAACTGTCACAGTATGATTCACAAACATGCACAGAACAAAAGATGAAAATTCATCTTGAACAAAAGCACATTTTTGATCCATTCAGCCTCCCGTGAGCGGCAGGGTGGCGCTGACACGCAGCATCTGGTCTGGGAGACGACTTGGTGACGATCCTCTGCTGCAAGTCACGCTGACATTTGTGTGTTTAGTTAACAGCAATGATAGGACAAGTATCTGGAGTAACAAAACCCTTAAACCGAGAGACACAGCTGGTAATTTATAAGTAGAGCTGTCCTGTTCTTTGATTTTTCTTTTTCCCCCCTGTTGGAACTGTGGCGTAAAGACACTCCTGAGGAGAAACCTTGTGTGACTTTGAAGCCGTTTAAGGACAAAGCGGCTGCTTTTCTTCATTCAAAACAAATCCTGTGAAAGGAAGACATCTGGATTTATATTTGTTTCAATCACATATTTGTTAGTCAGATTTCATTATAGACAGTAAATGAAGTATGCGTTGATGGATTTGACTCTCTTTAACAGGGTTTATGGAAAATAAGAAAAACATCTACTTTTCTACTTACTTGACATTGATGGAAAACAACCAGTGGAAGTGTTTTGTTGTGATCTGTGCATTTCCTGGAAAAAAAAACTTCCTTGCTGGTTAAAAGGTCTTCTATTGTTAGAAGCCGGTGACAAAAGGCTGGAGCTTCTCCAGAGTGAGCGGTTCGCTCACATCCCAGCATCGGTCCTGGTTCAACAGACTCCTGTGTTACAAATGGAGCTCGCTGCCCTCTAGTGGCTCAACTGCAGTTTCAGACAATGAACTAGTCCCGATGTGTGGTGGCTCTATGTCTTCATGTCAAACTGCTGCAAACTGATAACATTTCTATATTCTTATATAGATATTACTCTAATATCTTATATTTTGAACAGCTGTTTAAAAACTAAATTCTTAATGTGTTTTTCTTTGTGTTTTCAGGAGACGGATTAACTTTGTATGATCTGTCCTGAGGTCAGAGGTTGGTCCACTGGGAGTCGCCCTCGTCAGCTTCACCTCGACCACAAACCCTCGTCAGTGACTCACACGTGCGCTCACACTCAAACAAGCAGAGAGAAGTGGTGCATCCTCGTTTTTCCGTTTAAGTCCTGCATATCAATGACTCATTCATCATTCTGTGG
Source organism: Pseudorhombus dupliciocellatus (assembly GCA_016785235.1). NCBI lineage: Eukaryota > Metazoa > Chordata > Actinopteri > Pleuronectiformes > Paralichthyidae > Pseudorhombus > Pseudorhombus dupliciocellatus. Next base: position 212,417 of record JAFBJW010000620.1, on the reverse strand, counting down.
ATTTCTGGTTTTGTATGACTGAATACGAATATTTCAAAAAGAAACAACGCCCCCTCCTCCGGTACGCACATGCCTACAGATTTGTGTTGCATGTATACAAAAGCAATAGAGACTGGAATCAGTGTGTCCCTGATGTAATTGAGGCGAACAGATGGGTGTGGTGAAGAATAACGATTCCTCAAGGAGCCTTAATCACAGTTTTTAAGAGATCGGAGTGTGTTTACAGCTCTGCCCACAGCAGTAATCAGAGTTTAACTGTACAGTGTCTGTGTGTTATTATCTTTGTAAATTAAAGGATGATGTGCTGAGTTTTTGCATCACTCTGTGAGTGTGTGTTTTTAATTTGGTACAATTTAATTTTTTACCTTCAATGTTTTATTCGGGGGTAAAAGAGAAGAACAAAGGCTTTGAGATATTTTCATAGAGAAACAACCAGGAAAAAAATATAAATCCATTTTTATTTATTTGATGGCTTTGTTGAGTAAAGATTTGGTCCAAGTGGCATGAAATCATCTCCAGTAACTTTACACAAAACGAAAGTTTTCATCAAACGTTGTTAAATTATAAAGTTTATGGATTAGGTGTGGAATTCATAATTTATGAAAGTAGAATCCTAATTGTTTTTATTTTCTCACCTTGGTTTGAAAAACTAAATCCAAGTCAAATGTTGGCTTGTTTTGTTTTAATGAGACAAACTTACAACAATAAATTACAGGAAAACTGGATGAATAAATATTTAGGTATTTTTGTTTTGCCTTCATTTGCATGAACAGTGCTTTGACAAAAGACCAACAGCAGTAAGAAAACAGACTATAGAAAAAAACCCAAGGATTTATGACATCGAATGAAAACAAAGAGGTCCAGAGAACCGAAGAACCAGAGCTACAGATGCTCTAACTTAGAGTTCAGTCTGTCCAGAGCCTCCACACATGAAAACTAAACCTACTGATGTATGATTTTGAAGTAAACCAACAGTATTTGATTTATACTGTAATTGTCCAGCATCAAAAAGCACAGTAATCTTGTCTGTCAGACTGTCCATAAAGATGACGTGACTGCTCCAGTTGGTCTCTATCGCCCCCTGCTGGATGCGTATGGGTCATAAATAGAGCCTACATTGTGGCATCTCTTGACACCAAAACTAGTGGATATTAATTAAGCCTAAAACATTTTGGCGGCAGCAGAGTTTCTCGCATCCGTCACTGCTGAAACTGCAGAAACCTGAGTGAGCGTTGATTGAATCCACTCCCAATGCAGACAAAAGCCAGATGTTAGTCGACTCAAGACAACGATTGTTACAGCACCGACTGACTCCAGATGAGTTGGGCTTCATTTCTAGATATTTGGAGGATGTGGAGACGTGTCCATCTTTATTTACAGTCTGTGTTTACACGCTGATTACACTTCTAATCTGACTGAAATCATTTCCCGCTCGCTCCTTCCTTTTTTCTCTCCAGTAAAATATTTGCATACCCGCGGCCCAGTTGAACAAACACAATCTGTTTGAAGTTGAGATGAATCAGACATATTTCAAATAGAATTCCACAGATCTGAGGAATAGTGGGAGTCTTAACCTAGGCTTAGCGCATGGTTACACTACTGCAGAGGTGTGTTTGTTTTTAAAGAGATGTTTGAGAACATAAATAAAAAGTCTAGGTGAATATTTCATCTGGGGCTGAGAAATGAAACATTAAACTTTGGGTCAAACTTGCCAGAGATGGGTGTCAAAGGAAAAGTCTGTTTAAGGTCTGAATCCCTTGTGCCAGGTCCAAGTGTCCCTGCAGCAGCAGGAATATCAGGTCCATGTCCAGTGTGCTGCGTTCAAGAGTGCAAACCTGTGCTCCTCATGTGGATGTTTAATCCTCTGCAGCTCTACATCCCCTTCAGAGATGACACCTTCTTCTTCCGAGCAGCCAGCATCTCGTAGAATGGGTCTTTGCTGATGGCAGCCCTGTAGGTGGAAGATAAAGGAAAATTAGAGCGTCCGACATCTTGCCCACAATGCTTCACCATGGGCAGGGATATGAGATTCTACCCCCTCAGCCACAGCTGCAAAACCTTGTGGAAGTCATGGTCATCACAGGTATTATATACGGCAGGAGAGGAAGATTAAATGTGACTTACTTGATGCTGTTGATCCACTCGTCCTTCTCCTCCGTCGTCGGGGCAGAGATTCGGTAAAATGTGTGGTTTCCCTCGACAACGCGGCCGTCCGCCTCGGTCTTGCAGGCCTTGATCACCTGATCTTTGTGGTTGGGGATGAAGAGCTCGAAGCAGTTCTGGTGAGAGAGCAGCACAAACAGGAGGCTGTTTTATTTTTCGTCAGCAGTACAATGACAATAGATCATCTTTAATCATGATAAACACATTTTGTTATTTTTATTGTTTCAATAATTCTCCCAATCTCCTTGAAATGTTTTCTTGTTTTTGCTCCAGCACCTTGCTGTATGATCGTTAATATTTATCTGGTGACCTCTTGTGGAGAGAGAATGTGACAGAAAGAGAAGAGAGAGGAAGGTGTTTACTGGTTTCTTGGAGTCATCAACTTCTCTGATGCTCAGATTTTCCAGTGGGATAATTCCTCTGGGTTCTTTATCCTGGTAAACAAAGGAAACACGATAATGACAGTGTGAGCGATCCTAACTTTCTGAAGCCTTTGTTTTCTCAAATATTTTTCTTGCCTCATACAGTCATGAAGTCAAAACTGGATTTACTCACTGTGGTGTATTCAAAGTAGTAGAGGCAGTTATCTGTGAGAATAAACCAGCGTCTCTTCCAGGTCTTAACTCGTCCACCTGAGGAGAGATTAGAGATGAGATGCTGCTTCACCGGGGTGTGCAGAAAACTGTAAACCAGAAGCGGAAAGCTGAACTTCAGACAACAACACTGAAGCACACTGAAGCAAAGCCTACCGGTCTTAAAAGCTGAGGTTAAAAATGTGGATCAGATCGAGGAGGCCAGCAGTTAGAAGCAGATGTGAAACAACTTTATTGGCTTTTTCACATCAAGCATGGGGGTGGGGGAGACTGTGCGACAACGAATCATCTGTCTCTCATATGAATGAAACTGTGATGTAAAGGTGAATGCGTTCAGGCAGTGGGGAATTAAAACAGTGGGGAGGGGGCAGCTCAGAAGCAAGTCAAGTGCGTTAAAGCTGGGGAGCGTGAGGGTACGTACCTCCTGGAGTCAAAACCCATGAAACACAAACAAAAACAACGTCAACAGAAGATTTTTATAAAAACATTGAAACTTTCACGCGAATTTACTGTTTCTACATGATTTATTCTCTTTATGTCCATCAGAGGGCAGTCCAACTGAAGAAATTTGAATGAAATGGACTTGCTATAGCTGAAGCATATACCAAGTTTCAGGAGCCATCCTTCTCTGTCTGGGTTGAAGAATGTGTGCGTGAGGTCATTCCCATCATCCTCTGGGATCTTAAAGGGTTCGTTCTTGATGCTGTCGTACAGATTCTATACAGAGGGAACAATAAAGATGGCAAGATGAGGAAACGATTATGAATATTCCCTTCATCTCAAGAGCTTCTTTGCAGGTTCTTCCAGAGGTGCAGTGTGGAGAGTCTCCTGAGAATGTTGACGATCTAGGATCTCAGGGTGAAACAGAGGAACCACACATGTAGAGGAATAAACGTCTCTCACCCTGAGAAGCTCCTCTGGCAGATCTCCTCCATCATTGATGCCCCGGTTCATCGCTGTGAATTTCTGAACTGACGGTTTGTCCTTCACGTTAGGGTTGTGGAGACTGGTGTTCAGCATGATCACAGCGAACGACAACACATAACAGGTATCTATAAAAAAAAAAAAAAAAAGATGATTTGATTATTAAGTTCCCAACACATGTATGTACAAAGAAACTGCGATTATTTCCATGTTTTCCTTTATTCACTCTGAGCAAACCAACTCTCTTGTACCTGTGCTCTGAAACACCCCGGGGTTACAGTGACAGTATCGCTGGGCGAACGCCTCCATCATGCGGTCAATCTTCTGAGCTTCGCCAGGCAGCCTGAAGCTCCACAGGAACTGCCTGAGCGCCTGGACCAGATTCAGGTCGGTGAACTCGTGCAGGTCCAAGAAGGCGTGCAGAACTTCGATGTTCAAGTCATCTCTTCACGATGCCAGCCCACACACAATCGACCAACGTGCACATGGGGGAGGGAGAAGGGAGTAAACAGAACAAAAACAGAATCAAAAAGTTAACACAGCTTTGTTTGGCTTGGAGTTGGCAGCCGAAATAGATGGATGAGATATGATGAGTCAGATAAAAAGCGATTAATGGATCATCTGTTAGAACTGGTAATGCAACATAAGCTCATATTTTGCAGTGTGTTATCGTTTTCTGATGATTTCACACACGCAACATTAACAGCTCTAGAAAAGGTCCACAGATAGAAATAAATGATTAAATGCACAATAAGATGAGCTTAAGAATAAATAAAACTAAAAATGACTGAGCTCGATTTAGCTGCTATCATATGCTGCTGGGGCTCTTTTCCAACTATGACATGGAAAATCTCTCTTACCGCTCTCCCAGGTAGTCCCCGATGGCTGTCTTATTCAGCCCCTCGCCCTTGTAGAGGAACTGAGCGATGTCGTCGCTAGTGTTTTTCAGCAGGGAGCTGTCCACCAGAAAACGAATTCCCTGCAGGAAGAAATCGGAGCATGCAGCCAACGTCATGAACTAAAGAACACAAATAATCCTTAAAAACCCACAACAGTAAAGAGAGCAGTCTTTTTCACTTATTGTGGCTTCTCCTATGTGAGGAAGCGTTTTCTCTATGCTGTACCAGAAAACGCAAAATATAAAAACTGCTTGAATATGTTTCCTTGTTTTCTCAGGTCTTAATAATCAGCAGATTCATCAATACTTAAATGAATCACTAATTTCAGCTCAGCACTTCATCTGCTCCAGGGTGGAGGAAAGGCTGATCCTTCTCACCTTCTTTGGGTCCATGTTGAACTTCTTTCGGCCTATGGCCATCTGTTTGTTCCTCTGCATACTTTTCCTGAAAAAACAAATTAATAGTTTATGACCTGATTACAGAACACACTACCACTGGTTGCACCATCAACAATCACAACAATGATTTATTCTTCCATTACTCGATGGACAGGAAATTTACAGACAGCCATTATGATTAATGAGCATCTGAGTAAACTTAAAATATACTTCAGCGCAGACAAACTGTATATAAATTGAAAACATGACAGCTCCTAAAAGTGGGGCCAAACTATTTGACCTGCCCCCTGATGGGTGGCCACAGTAAAGGTCACAAAGCCTGCTATTCAGGAAACATTTTCCTAATTTCTAGACAGTGGGAATAAGTGGCGACACCATGTCCATTTATTTAACATGATGCTGACATTCATATTTGTTTTGTGGGCTCAGACATTTCCCCCATCCCTCGATCGACATGGGATGAGTAAATAATTAGTGAATTGTCATTTTTGGTTAAACTATCCCTTTAAATGTAAACCATCTTCATGGACCTAAATCCCACAGGGTAATAAACCCCTCTGTTCTGACAGTCGTGCTGATTTTCACCAATGAGAGCACTTCAAGTGAAACAAAGGCAGAGTGGACCAAGTCTGCCCACACACGTGCACAGAAATGATGGCTGAGAGATACTTTACCTCTCTTCAGTCAGCCCCAGGTTGTCAATCTCATTGGTCACCTCTGCTATCTCATCCTTCAGTCTCTGAGAGCAGACAGAGGCATAGAAGGAGAGGGATGAAACATGGTTCTGTTTAGCTTTATAGCAGAGACACTGAACAAAAACCAGCATGTGACACTTGAGTGCTATCTGACCCTAAGCCTCAAGAGATGCTTTGATCTGAGCATCGGCAAAATTCATTAACCATACTGGATTGTTCCAGCTACATCTAACTGACCAACACATCCACACAAATACCTCCTACTGAAAGTAGTAAAAATAAAAAATAAACAGAGTGCAGTCATGATTCACTCTCTCAGTCTGACTCCTCCTCAGCAGGAGTTATGTGGAACAGCCACCCTCTGCAGAAAACCCTCTCCAAGAGCTGTAGCACCTGCTCTGAGGTCAGGGCCTCCTCTCCCCTGTGCTGACCTAGATTTATCAGCCCACTCCCCCCCCCGCCTGGTCTGTCCGACTGTCACGCTGGAGACAGAAGTTTGCAGGATCAAAGACTTTGAATGGCTTAGGAGAGCTGATCAGAGGCAGGAAAAAACAGGGAGGCGAGAGACAGATGGAGCGCAGCAGAAAAGATAATGGACTGAGGTAATAATAGAAGAGAAACAGAAGTGGACAAGGCCACAGATTCACATTAGAGTCATAAAATGTATAAACACCCCAATGAGTGAAAACCAGGCTGCATCATTACTGTAAATAACTTAAGTTGTCTGGATTCCTCCGTGTGCGTTTCCATGGTTACAGCACCAAATTAACGAACGGCATCCTCTGTGTCTCCATTACTGGAATATTTCACAGCTCATAAGACATTTTCCCCCAGGGCGAGACAGGGCTGAAGGAGGGAAACCCAGAAGAGAGTCAGCCTTGGTAATAAACTACATTAATCTACCGAGAATGTTGCTGCCCTGAAGGCATGTTATTGTTATTCTTTGTGTGCATTTAGGATGTTGACTTAACTGATGATGTGCTGAGGATTTTTAAGCCAGTATTAAATATTTTAAGTTTTCAATTCTCAGATTAAGGTCTGACAAACCTTTAAAATACTACTTACAGAATGAGGATGGTGGGTTTTGTCCTCGTTCTGTGCAAAATCATAGACATCAAGAAAACAAATGTAAGAGAAAGAGACTTGCAACAGTCCAGATAACCACAGGGTTCACTGCCCTGCTGAGAAAATATTTCATCTGAGCAGTAATGACTGAGGACAGAAAACAGAAATAGACTGAAGGCAAAGAAGTGGAACTCCAGATGAATTGAGCTCGAAGTTTGTTTGCGAGGCATCGATGATACAGTATATTCTACACAGCAGTTACATAATGCAATAACCGTGGGAGAAACAACACCAAATTCAATTATACATCCAAGTTTAAAGCAGAGCTTTGGCATTTTTGATTAATTAAAGGGGATGAGTACTCTGTGACCTGAGGACCACGGGACCTGCAGCAGAACAACAGTGAGCTTGTCTTGTCCGTGCAAAATGTCTGTGATTTGATTAACTGATATTCAGTGAATGATGAAATATATTTAATATTATTATTGCTTTTCACTTTGACTCCAATGACAGCCTGCTTGTCGGAGCAAACACAGCTAAAACCCAGCTATTAGTCAGTTTCTTGCATTTAATTGTTCAGTACCTTAGTTTGTCATTATGTCTGTCAGCTGAATAATCCCCAAATCACACAATAAACTACTAAAAATCAAACTCAATGAAGGATTCAGAGGGATTTGGATGGGACAAGCCGATTCACAAGTGGATTCAGAAAATGCCTTCAAACCTCATCCCTGGCCCCGACGCAGATACTTATCATCAGCTCAGAACATGCCTGTAACAGAGATAAGGTCATGTATGCAAGCCTTTCTTACTTGTATGTCCTGCAGCAGCTCTTGTTTTTTGCGGCGGATGATCTCCAGCTCCTGTCTCTCCTCCGGACTGAGGTCATCTGGAACTAACGAAGAGAGTAAGGAACGTGAATATTAACACAGACGCTGGCATGAAAATTAGAGACCACTCTGCTGTGGGTCACTATGGCAACTGAATGATTAATTACTTATTTGTTTAAATTCTGATTCATTTGTAGTTGAGTGACAAATCCAGAAGTTGTCTAATTCTGGAATTCGTGTAGTAGCAATAGTTAGATTTCATTGGTTTCAATATCCAACTGAATATCAAATGAATGATGGTATGAAAAAGTTGTCACTGCCGCCCTCCATAAGAAAACACACCCTAAACTGTAGATGGCCTGGTGTGTAGCCTGATAGAGGAGAACTTAATGTGCCCTTAGACACACACAATATCTGCAGAGCAGCGATAAAGTGAGGAGGGAAATGCAGATCTGTCAGTAACTGACTTGTGTGTTTTCTCATGAGGGAGGAAGAAGGGGGCAGAGAACATAAAATGAAAAGCAACGTGAAAATTTGTTCTTTTTTCATATTAATGATTTTCCCATGATTTTCAAACATCACACCTCCGCACTGTGGACTGAAACTGCAGCTACAGTCCAGCGGCCTCATGATAACTCTGCCATGGCTTCTTCCTAAAGCATTTAAAATGCTTTAACCAGAGAAAAGGCTCAATTTATATAAAGCAACAAGGAGCCACAGAGGACAAGTCAAGCTGTGCTGCTGCTGTTTGTCAGCCTCATTAGAGAAATCACGCTGAGGGATTCGAGTGAACTGTTCACTTCACTTTGCCACCATGCCCAACATAGTCAGCATCAACTCAGTGAAACTACTTCCTTAAAGAAGAGGAGGGGGTTATAGCGGGTGTCACGTTATTTGGTCTGAGTTTTTTAGATTGATCCTATGCAAATACAAGTGGAAAAAAATAATAAAACTCAGGCAAAATAACTTGATTGGTTTCTTGTATGTGCCGTGCATCACTTTCATATCCTGGGATATTGGTTTCCTTACAGTTTCTTGTCCATTGCATTATTAATCAACTATGACAGGACACTGAATAAGTTGGGTGTTTGGATAATTTTTTACATAAAATAAAAAACGTCAAGACATAAACCAAGTTCTGGGAAGATTTTCAATAGACAGATGCAAAAAAAAAAAGATGGAAAGAAAATCCAATATGAAAAACAGCCTCAATCTTCCTGCTGCAGTACTCCTCTAACAGAAGGCCAATTCAAGTTCAGTGTATGATGTGACAGGTGTCACAGCCTTAGATACTGGTGTTATTTACATACTGCAAACACAGACTGTGACGCAGTCGCTCATAATACACGCACCCCTTGCCCAGAAAGCAAGCGTTAAGTAGGCCGCACTGGCTTCTATTATAAACCTGAGGACGAGAATAACACAATTGTAAGCGGCAAGGCAGAGAAACTGGCATTCCTGCTCTCATTAGCTTTTCATTGAGAGAGGAAAAAACAAGCGAGTGGATAAAAGACAACTTGCAAACACTGTCATGTTATCATTTAAAAAAAAAAAAACTCACATTCTGCTTTAAACAACACCAAGTGTTTCTGGGCTCCTCAACCAGCTGCTGTGTGACGCCCTCAGGTCACTGCATGTGTTTGTGTTGCTCAGTAATGGGACACCTTGTCATAGCAATGATGGCCAGCTGCTCAGGGCAACCAAACCAATGTCCAGACCTCCACTCTTGCTTCTACTCTGCTGCTCGTAAGTTTGACAACACATCACATCCTCCGAAGATGCAATGACGAGGAGACAAACTTTTCATAAGGTCTCAGAGGAAGGCATGACGACACACATACGCACAACAGTTCCTGCAAAATGGTTCAAATGCAGAAGTATCAATGACGCACTTAACGCCCACACATTTGTGTCATAATACTGAGGTTCGTACCAGAGAAAGCAACTTTGTGCTGAATGACCTCACCATAGGTCTCTTAGGTCCCAGAGCAGCTGGCAACACTCTTTTTTTAAAAGTTTCTTACTCCAGCTGCAGCGCCAGTGTCCACAACACCAATTTCTGTATAAAACAGCCAAAAGCTCCAACGGGACAGTAATAATCCAGTCCTGTCTGATCTGTTCCAATCCCAATCCTGTGGTCCTCAATCGTCCAGCCTCTTTAATCCTCAGGCACAAATTCCAGGAGAGGAGTGAGGAGGGGAGCAAGGCCGGCAGCTAAATGAGGATGAGGAAGAGGATGACGAGTATGTGTGTATGTGAGGGGGGGGACCGGTGAATTCTCATCTCTCTCTCTCTATCGCTTCCCCACCCACCTTTCTGTCCACCTCGACTCCTCCCTCCTTCAATGAATGGAGCATCAAACACAGGCTCCCCCCATGTGGATGCCAGTGCCCACTAGAGGGTGGGGAGGTGGCTGTTTTGCATGTGTCCTCAAAAAATATGAGAAATGAAGATGGTGCACATGTGAGACTGACTCAACTCTCATATTCAACAAATAAGAAAACAATTACAAGAAAAGCTCTCTGTTCTGGCAAAAACAAGACAGCCGCCTTTCCCTGTTCATCACATGTTTGCTTGTAGAAATGAACCCACAGCAATAACAGAATGGCATTTGACCCAGGACCCAAGGCAAAGCAGTTTGCTTATGGTTAGAAAAATGATCTCTACCCACAAAGATAGAGTTTCAGCATCTGATCCTTTTCACAAGGCAATAATTGTCCACTTTAATGTTCACAAAGCCATAATTGTCTGCTCCCAAGAGCCCAATGATGACAAGCTCAACACTGTGATATAACCTTGTAGTTATGGTAAACTCCCGGGTGACTGACCGCATCATGCAGTCTTAAGGCAAGAAAGTGCAGTAAGAAAGAAAGAAAGCAGAACAACATGAGAACAACAGAGGATATGCTTTTAGAAATGTGACCTGAAGTAGAACATCTTGATGTGACACGGAGAAAATTAAGAAATTAGACTTTATTAAAACATTTCTCATGCAACTATTTGAAGAAAATTTTTAAAACTTTATAAGTCCATCTGTGAGGTTTCAAAACTAGTGTTTGCTGTGGAACTACTAGCTTTACAGAGTCCCCCTTGTATCTGACTGGTATGGTAAGCCTCTTTTTCAGCCTCCTGACACTTAAGCACATTTATAATACAATTCATCATAACACTGTACCGGCCATGGTTTTCAACAGTAAATGGAAAACCACATCCTGTCAACTGTGAGAGGAAACACCAGTGCAGCTGTGAGGAAGTTAACTAAAGTTGCGTTGTTGATGTTTTCTCAGTCCTCTCAGTTTATAGTGACTGTTCACAGCCTCCTCCTCAGTGTGCAGCTCTTTGGCCACATTGGCTGGAAAACTGGTCAAAGGGATCCACGCAACCAAGTCAGCCGAGCAGCCGATTTATTTTTGGGAGCCATCGCTTCTTTCCCAGCCAATCAATGGCTGCATTGACTGTATTTATAGACCCGTGAATTATGAAGCGCTGCACAATAAGCGTAAAACCCCATGAGGTCTGGCCTCAATCCAGATTAATAATGGCTCCCTTGTGCAAGCTGATAAAGACTTCCATAGTGTGCTAAACAAACCAGTATAGTCAACGCCTGTCGCCTGCGCTGTTTACACGGCGAATTAGATATCAAAACTCATTAAACCAGCTCTTATTAGCCAAAGAGATAGCTTCGGCCATGTAGCATGACATAAAGTTGCGCTAGCCGGCTAGCATCTGAATTAGCCTGTGACGTCGGCAAAGCGGGTCAGACAACTCACCAACTCCGTCCTCCGACTTCAGCACCATGTCTGTGCCGCTGGCTGCCGCGGGTCAGCGGGACGAGGATGTTTTTCACTTTAGTCTAACTTTACAGGTCGAAATGCGTCCGTGCTGCGTCAGTGATTTACCATTAGACTACTGACAACTGAGTGTGTGTGAGAGGGGGGGGGGGGCTGGGGAGAACAGCCGGTGTTGAGTAGAGCAGGGGGCGCGGCTTCAGTCGCAGTAGCCAATCATAAAGCAGCTATCTATCTATCTATCTATCTATCTATCTATCTATCTATCGAGCACCTCCAGCTTTTCTGTGTGTTGTGTAAATGTTCTTCTTTGTGATTATGAGGCGTTCATGACACAGGAAATGAAAGTTTCCACCACATTCTGGATGCAAATGTCTTGCTGGGAAGTGAAACTGAACAGGGTCCGAAATGAACTGATTAAGTATTTTAATATGCACCAGCTGAAGCTCTTGAGCCGTCACCTGCTCTGAATATCAGAAATCTATGCATATATTAGAGATACTGGGTGTCTATATTGAAGTGAATGTTGAAGCTGAGCTTCATACATAGCAATGTTCTGCTCTAGGTAATTGAATAGAAGAAGAATATATTCCAGGTTTTGCCTGAAGCAGAGAGGAGGAGAATTATAAGACAGCACGGAATGCAAACACTCACATTTATTCTGTGTCCTTGACTCAGTTATGTAGAAGAATATTTTTGATCATTTTATGTGGATATCTCATTATAAGACCTAATGTCTTTTTATTATTCCTAGTTTTATTTCCAGACTCTTCAAGAACTTCTTTGGTCTTATTCACAATTACAAAAGCAATTTTGACTTAATATTTTATCATTTTGTTACATTGATGGCAGTCTGTATTTATATGTCATATTTGTATTCCTCCCATTATTACCGCTAAGCTAGTGTCTATTTGTTTTATATTTCGCAAATCAGTGTGTGTTTGTTTATATCAGCCCATTAAACCCATTTAAACATGTTTGGGCCTGAGAGCACGTGTTTTCAGGTTTTTACTCCTCCACCCTGAAATGATGATGAAAGACTTGGCAATAAGTTTCTCTCCATCTGAACAGGAAGAGGATACACGACATGCCAAGAAGTAAAAATCAACCATCTCTGAAATAATATTCCCCACCGGCTGAATTAAGGGAGACACATTTATCCAGATGGGTGTGAAGCCTGGAGGAAGCAAGTCTGACATCAGAGGTAAAGGCTTGTGTGAGGAGGAAAGAGGAAGGGAGGGGAGAGGATGCAGGGAAGGATGGAGGAAAGGAGGGCGAAGAATTGCAGCTGGGCACTTGAATTGGTGCTTTATTCAGAGGCTGGACCAACCAGAAACAGGATATGCTCAGGCGGGGTGAGGACGAGCTGTTGCACTTTAATTTTAACAGTTTTCAGGGTCAGCTCGCCTCAATTCAAAAGACATTTTGATCTCATCCTCAAAATTAAAATAAGGAAAAAGAAGCCTTGTGTTGTAATCTACACAAATCTGGAATTAAACCTAAAGTATGCACAAATGAGGCAGGATACACTTGTTAATAATTCTCAAATAAAGCAACTGCGCTGCTTATTGATTATCTGTAAATCAGGGCTGAAGATTTTTTTTCTGTGAATCACAACACACAGAGGCTTTGAGGCAGTCCAGCAATATGGAAGGAATAGTCCTGAGAGCTGTGAGACAAATTGAAATAACCCCTCGTGTAAGAAGGATCTGTGTGAAATACAGTCTGAAGGCACCTGCACAGAGGGAGAGCAGTGGGCCGCGATAGAGATTATGTCACTGTAGCACCCACAGGAGAGGAGGCTCCTGGACCAGAGGGTGATGGGTGTGCGTCACGTTTTCAAATTGAGCCCACCACCATCTCACACAGACACACAGACGTATAGTTTGTCTGACTAACATGAGGACACGAGCACAGAAATGTCAAAAACACAGCATGACGCGCACACACACACACAGCGCTCTATATCTTGATAACCTATCAAATCACCACGGCAACTGAACACAGATAGCCTTTAGTGGCAGTCTTGCTCTCCACATCTCACAGCGTTTGTTTTTCATAGATCAGGCAATCAAGAGGCGCACAGCGCTACACCAACAGACGTCTGAACTGGGAAAAAATTGGTTTAAAAAAATCAAAAAAACAATTGATTTCTGTAAGATCTTTTCAACCCTCTGGATTCCAGGTTGATTTTATTCCATCCATTAATTTGTGCTGTTCTAAACCATCTCTGCCCCACATGCATGGTATCTCAGCTATACGTATGATTTCTCATATAAACTCTTTAATAAAGTACAAAACTATCAGGCACCAATAAAACACCACACTAGTATTTTCTTAAACACCTCCATTCTGTGAAAAATATAATCTCACTACTTATGGCAGCAGAAATAGAGCAAGAAATGTAACATAATTATAATTAAATGTATAGTATTTCATTTCAACATTTCTTCATAATAAAATTTAAAGATTGAATGCCTGTATTATATGTCTACAGATATAAACTGGATTTCATCAATACTTCTGTACTTGATAGATAAGTAGAGTTGTGATCCTGTAAATACCAACAAGGTCACACATATTTCCTGAGATAACAGAAATAGACGTGTGTTCCTCCTACCTGTGGCTGCGGCAGGTCGCACTGTGGGACAGAGAAATGCCTGGAAACTGGAGGCACACAGCTCACTGACAGTCCCCATCACAACACTGTGTGTTCACCAGCCTGGGACTAAACGGCAGCCTGTCAGCATCTCCGGGCTTCAGGAGACCAGAGTCAGCAGCAGGAGTCCAGCTCTGGTCTTCGACGAGGAGCTCGTCCAATGAGCTTCAGTGTTTTCTTCTCCGACTGCCATCAGACTCTCAGAAAAAAAAAACCCCACTCGCCTCTCACTCTCCCTCCTCCCTCCTCCCTCGTGTTCACGCACTTGACCTCGCTCCCGAATTGAGCCTTGCACATCTCACACCATCACTACTATGCACACAAAACCAGTTTAAGTCAGCTTAAACCACATGTTGGAGGAATTTACGGAACAGCCCCACCCCCACAATATCACAATATCTCACTAATTCTCATAAATACACACATGTAGGCCTACTGGACACACCCACCCACTGCTGTGTCACAACAGTTGTTAAAGTATTCTTGTAGCGATGACAAATATACACACATGCACGTATCCTTCTGCTTCACACCCCCACACGTATCAGAGCCCTGCAGCTTAAATTAGTCAGAGCCGAGGAGTCCTTAGAAATGCATAAACTTTCTTATTTTGTGTTTGAGATGAAATCATCATGCTTCACTTTCACAGTGGTCAAACAGTAATAGTAATAACACAAAAGTCAGTAATTGACCAGGCACCTGTGAATTTAATATGTATTAAATCAGATCATAAACGTTGGGATGCTTGTGTGTATCCACCTGTGAGGTCGAGTCATTTGGAGATCTGTTTTTCCTCATGAGCCTCCCTGTTATCAGCCTGAGTAAGATATATTCTGCATCTGCCATAAAGTTATCAATGGGTGAGTTAAGGTGAAGATGTTTCCTTTCCATTTTAATTTCGATTCCCGCACCTTCTCACGTATAACAACATTTCCATTGAGCATCAGTGCAATTCTCTCTTTCTCCTGCACTCATTAAATCTATTTGTGTCCCCCCTCTGTCTCCTCTGAGAGCCGACCTGCTTCTGTTGCACTTGACCTCATCCGCTGCTGAACTTATCCCGCCACTCTGCCCTCAGCAGTGTTTCTATCTCTTCATCCCTTCTTTCTCTCTCTGATCAACAACAATCATAAACAAGAGATTTACACGGCCCCACAAATTGATGTAAATGAGCCACAGCAACATGACAGAGGAGGAGAAGGGATCAAACTCAGAAAGGAAGATTAAAGAAACCAAAAGGATATTACATACTTTAAAATGTTTATTTCGAAGTGATTTGATTTTATTGACAGGGTAGTAGAAGCGATATATTTTGGCTTTTAATCTCACATTATAATTGTGTTTTTTTGTCCTGTTATGTGAACTCAATAACCCTATGACCCCTCAAAATAAACTACTCATTTATAAAAAGCAACATTTTTCCCAATTACTTTTGCATCATTTTCTTGCATTACATAAAATCGTCTCATTAAACGTGTTGAATAAATAGAAACGATAGACTCAGATGAGTTGAGGAATCCTCTGCTCCTTTGGAGAAGTTGCTGTGTCCTCTTTTGGCCAGTGGGTGGCATCACAGCTGCAAGGTGGCGACAGAGCAGAAGAATGACGATCAACCTCAATGTCAAATGTCTGTCTCCTGTGAGAACTAAAGAAAAAACTTTGACTAAAGTCATTTCCCATCATAATAATTAATTAATTTAATGTATTTCTCCATCACTGATAATCTTATATAGGTTTCCTAATTGCACAACACTGGTATGGACCACTATTTAAAATCATTTATTCATATGTAAACATTTATTCGTGTGTAAAGGTTTAATCTGTCTGTCTTGCATTTTTGGCTCCTGTTTGGACGAGAGGTGTCAATACAGTGTTGCATCACTTCCTGTCTTTCGTCTCCTTCTTGTGTAACCAGGATTGCAAGCGGAGGTTTGAAGAAACAGTTTACAAAACCTATGTACTAGCTGACTCCACACGCAAAGGAAGACACCTTCAGAGACAAGATAAGAACATCTACCCACCTGCATCAGCCCATTTCACCAGCAGTACAATTCAATTCACACCGCCCCCCCCTCATGACAGCAGCTCGACCCCAGCGTCTAATTTAAATGTCCATGTAGGAAGACCTTACATCCCCTCTGACAGCCGAAGACTGAGGAGAGAATGAACAGAGATGACAAAAACACCCGCTCTGGGATCAGCCGGCACATTTCTCAAATACTTTCCTGGTTGAGTCGATTACCACACATCTATTTAAATGTATTTGTCTACTCTTCTCCCAGCTCGGCCGCTCTGTGCTCCACTCTCACGTCTAAAGTGGGAAACCAACGGCGGCCCGTTGAAGCCAAGGCCAAGTTCAACTGCTTAACATGGCGGAAGTGCGGAGGTCCATTCTGACATTCAATGAAATGTGAAGCAGACCTCCAGACTTTCTGTTGCATGACAATTTATTATCATTTCAGGCACCCACAGTCAAGTAACTCACACAAGCGGGGTTCTTTCAAACAGGTGGTTTTTATTTGATAATACTGAATAATTTTTGTCCTTCGCCCGGACTTACACAAAGCATCGAACACATGCACAGTCCTCTATTCACACAAGGTACCCATTACTCGTCTCTCTCCAAAAAAGGATTAATCGCTCTCACTCTCACGTTATTCCAGCGCAAGAGGACCTTCTCGTCCCAACACTACAGCTACCGACATCGTAGACATAGACAGCGAAAACACACAAAAATCATGACAGGTATAATCATAACACTGGAAAAAATACAAAGTAATGAAAAATGGAAAGAGTTTACTTTTAAATTATGCCTCTAATACTCCATCATATATATATTTTTTCGTTAATGTAGCTTGAGGTGTATAAAACAGCACTGTAAACTTCAATTGAGTAACTTGCTTTCTAGGACAGCGGTAAAGCTTTTCAATAATAACTGGAAGGAGCAGGAAAGACGAGTCAAAGCGAACATTAAGCGTGTAAAGACATTATTACTCATGAGATGAAATATATTGGCAAATCATGAAACTGCTGTTTGCATTTACAATCAACAGATAATACAAAGACACTGAAATAACATCCCACAAACTTTGTTTATCTTTCATACATAAAATCTGCAAAAAAAAAAAAAAGGATCCCTTATATCCGAACCTCACACACACCACTTTTTCGTTTGTCTTTCTCCCACTGCTCTCACCGTTTTGTTTTGTTTTTGTTTTTTTGGAATCTGTCACAACGACGACTGCAAGGATAAGCCCCCGTCTGTGAAGTGTGAACTCCCCAAAACAGCACTCAAAATAGGCAAAATCTGCACCTGAGGTGGATCTGTCGGTCTGGGTGAAAGATAACTGTCACATCAGAGTGTTCAGGCTCTCGTCTTTACTGGAACTCATCCTCAAAAAGTGCAAATCTAGTTCTAACGCAGTAAATAATAATCATCAAGTAACAACAAAGGTATATGCATAGGTACTGTACAGCTACATAATGGGGACAAGGAGGGAGGAGGTGAAGATCTGAAGAAGAAGACGAGGGATGTTTTTGTTACTTTTCTCCTCATAAGCAGGTTTAAATTTAGAGCGCTCATCCTCACACAGCATAGACTGGTCCAGTGAGGCCCGTGACGGTCACAGGCTGTTGTTAAAAATCATTAAAAGAAGGACACCGGACGAAACCAGAAAACAGCCATGCGAGATGAATCGTGAAACAATAAAAGAAGTGCTGTGAGGGGGCGTCCGATGTCACCATTGGCCAAACGGTTCCCAGCAGAGAGGATGAGAGAAGCGGTAAAAACTAATAGTGTTCGGAAGAGAGGCAGACAATCATCTAAAAAAAGGCAACTTGGAATTTGGCTTTGGAATAAAATAGAGGATGAGGTAATAAAAGTAGAAACACGATGGGTAACGCATGATCGTCCGTACAGAAGGGGATTGATTTCGGAGAGCAGAGCTGCTAAAGAGCTTTGCCGGGCAGGAAGTGCTCTGTCTCAACGAGAATTTATAAATCCTCCTGACGCCAGCCTCAGGAGGAAGTTACATCATCACTTGACCAGTCTATGTCTCATGATGCCATTTTATCTGTTTTTACAGAGACGCTGGATCTGAGGACAACCTCTGAGCCTCCGGGTCCCCGCTAACGCCGAGCCGTGCTGAGGGTGAAAGAGGCTCCGGTTGCGACTGAAATGCTTAAAGACGACAAGCACAGAGAGGCTAAAGATTGTTCTCAGACCAGCGGGTAATTTCAGTCACATTAGCTTTACTTTTCATATCAAAAGAATCACTTTGCCTGATGCGGATATATTTCATTTCAATGGAATCGTTTACATTTATTTTCTTCAGGCTGTGCAGTGGGCAGTCAGGCGAGCCGAGCGACCTAAGGGTCCTCGGCGTCCAGGAACTCCTTCTTGGGCAGCGCGACGCCACGGTACCAGGAGCAGGAGCCGTCCGCCCGCTTCACGCAGGCGTAGTGGTTGGCCTGGCGTCCGTGCACCTGCTTCTCAATCATCAGGTCCGTCCACAGGCACTCCTCTGGAGCTGAGATCTCACAGGGCAGAGAGGGGCAGCGCACGATCTGCAGAAGCACACAAACCAGTGTCTCTATGCTGCGGGTGCAGTGTGCCGAGGGGTACAGTTCTCATGGATCAGAGTCACAGATCTTCCAGATATGGACAGCCGTTCTGTATACTACTTAGAATACCCATAATGCAAAGGATTTCTTCAGCCGATCAACATTCAGAAATTTAATCCTGCTTTTATTTTGTCACAGGAAAGAGTGGTGTGTATTGGTATATAAAGAAGTCTTCCTTGTTTTTGTGCAGTAACTGTCAAAATAAAAGACAATTTATAAATGACAAGACGGGGATTTGAAGAAAGCGTTAGATAATCGGTGATGCTGCTATCCGCATCTTTGAAGATGATGATAATAAATGCATTAGATATTGTTTGTGCGAGATAAAAACAGAGCTATGTTTTCCTGAAAGATTACTGGACGGGCCAGTGGCGTCCTGTGGGGTTAGAGAAACAGTCTCTGGCAGTGAATAAAAGACGGTTGTTTGTTGTTGTAGCTGTTGTTCTGGCTCATGTCTCGTCTTGTCTGTTATGTCTGGATTTCAGCTCCAGGAGGGAAATAACTGCAGCTTCTTTTATTATTATTTTTTTTATGAGGACAAACTATACCATACCTTGCATTCACAGCCCATCTGGTAGCGCTGGCTGAGGCTCTTCTTCTGGGTGGTGCTCAAAAAGTCCCAGAGCATGATGTAATCACAGAGGGTCACATGCATTTGCCCGCCGGCCTCGGCCTTGCCTGTAAAGAAACAAAAGGGGATGAAAGCATCACAGTGGCCGACGTGACGGCCCGGTCATAAACCATGCGACTCCCCCTTGTTACTGGATGGGTCAATAACTTTGACCTGATCCATCTTTAGATACAGTCCATGTGACCGAAATCCTTTCATACATAAGATAGAGCATCTGGCTCCTGATGAATCACTGGAAATGTTCTCCTCTGACAAAAGGTCAGCACGAGTCTCAGATTCAGATGTGCGACAGATAAAATCTCTCCTGTGCCTGCAGGCATCAACACACACACGCACACACATACACGCACGTTGTGAGGATCTGACATTTTTTCCTCATGCTTTTCTGGCACCAGTCAAAACAGGAAGATGTTTCACGTTGAGTTTTAGGGTCGACGAGACAATCTGCCTGCAGAGCAGCTCTCAACACGCTGGAGTCGTCCTGCTCCGTCCTCGGAACAGACGCGGCTGACTCACATTTCGCTGGAGCAGGTCCAACTTTTAACCCTTAAAACTCCACAAAGGATGAGTCATTTTTAAAAAGACGTCCCAGTCGGCAGAAAATTTCATTCCCACCGCTCAGTTCTTGAGTGGAATTTTAAAAAAAAAGGAAGGAAATGCTGGCTTCAGCAGTTGCTCTCAGTACAACTGTGTAATTAGGGGCGAGTGTGTGCGGGTGCATCTCTGTCTGAGATGAGGAAACCAGAGCGTGCATGACATCATGGTCCCCCGTGTCTCGTCCTCTCGCTCTACCATGTCTATATGCACGCTGAGGACTGCCGGCGCTGCCTTCAGTCCCTACACCAGCCAGTTTGAAACATGCAGGGGAATGAGTCAAGCTGCAGGGCGTTTCACACACCGATTGAGATCAGTTCCTGATTTGTACATCGAGAGCTGTGAATTATTCTGTCGAGATCTTTTGAGAACTGCCCCATCTCGCAATGAAATCAAGTTTTCGCAAAATATCTGTTTGGTTCTTTGTAATTTTTGTAACCTCCTCGGGGGAGGATGGCAGAAGCTGTAGAGTCGGGTTGTAAATGAAAGAAGTGATAAATACGTTTTGTTTACAGACATAAAAACCAGGCCTCTGTGTGAAACACGGCATCTGTGTAGCTCAAGGTCACAGACAGTCAATAGGACATTTCCCTTGAGCCCAAGACGACAGACAAGGTCACTCCCAGTCTCCCAGGTTTAGTCAGCAGCGTATCATTACCCATAATAACATCAACAGTGAGTCCTCCGACACAGAGAACGTCCCCGCTCGTCTTTATCCAACCTTGTGTTTGCCTGTCTGGAAGTTTACAGCTCTCGGTCAATATCTGTGTATCTGTCCATTTCTATTCTCCCCCCCACTGCCACATCATCTCCTCTGAGTGTGTAATCACGCTTCCCTCTTCTCCTCCGGAAACGCAGCATTAATGAGCTTGGGGCACTGCTTCAATTACAGATCACACAAACTGAAATCAAAGTAGAAACAGACCTGAGATCAAGTACTCCTTCTTGCCAGTGGCATCCAGGGTGACGCCACACACAGCGGACACGGGGGCGGTGAACACAGCCTCGATGTCCTGGTTAGGACCCTTGAACATCTGGAAGAAAAACCATGGAGGGAGGGAAGGGGTCAACGTGTGACTACTAAAGCCTTTTAGCCCACAGTGATGATGTCAGTGTTCTTACCTTGATCTGTTTGACCTCATACTGGATCCTCTTGATGGGGTTCCCATAGATATCGTTCCCTGAGTCCACCTCCCGCTCCCCCACCACCTTCGCTCGGATCACTGGGAGAGAAACACAGAGGAAGAGGGTCAGCGCATCTGCAGCCTTATTTTCAAAACGTCTTGTTTTGTCTGGACAACAGTCAGAATCCAAACGCATCCAATTCACAGCAGCATCTAACAGGGGAAAGCAGCAAATGAGTCATGGTCAGATTTTAAAAACAATTAAAGCAATCACCACCTCAGCGTTATTGTGTCCGTGATGTGATTCCACTGAAAAATGACGACACTGAATCATCAGCCTGATTCTTATCCACAACCGTCCAGGCCTAAACAACTCCCAGAGCTGCGTGAAGTCAATGAAACTTTCTGTCAAAGTCCTTTGAAACAACCATGACCAGGAAACAGTCACAAGATCAGAGTAAAGGTAGAAATAACAACCTGTAAGCTGATATATAAAGAAAGACTTGGCCAGAGGCAAGTTTCTCACTGCGTGTGTGTGTGTTTTATTGGCCTGACTGACTACATCAAGCTTCAGCTATGCTTATGGCATTTATTCTGAATGGAAAATATGAGCAATAGAGAGAAAAAAAAACATAGAATAAGCAGGAACAGGGGAGATGAAAAACACACACACACTCTCTCTTACACGCTCTTACACCCTTGGGTTCAGTTAATGGTTTGGAGCAGACGCAAATATGAAGGTTCGTGGCTCTCAGAGTTATTAGTGGCTACTTTTTCGGGTCCTTTGCGCGTTACTTCCGTTTTCCTTTTACATTCTTCCCCTGCAGCCAATTATAAAGCTGAAACTAATTTGGT
The DNA here is from genome assembly GCA_016785235.1 of Pseudorhombus dupliciocellatus. Classification (NCBI taxonomy): domain Eukaryota; kingdom Metazoa; phylum Chordata; class Actinopteri; order Pleuronectiformes; family Paralichthyidae; genus Pseudorhombus; species Pseudorhombus dupliciocellatus. The sequence goes on along the minus strand of JAFBJW010000620.1, from coordinate 190,576 downwards.
AATGGCAATAGACATTGTCTTCACACTTCAACGCTTCGGACAAAACACCATCATCTTTATAAGATGTTATTGAGATGGTGTTTATAGATTGCTGCCCCCCGAAAAATTACTACTGCCGATTTATGGAATAAAAGATTCAAAAATATTTAAAATCTTAAGAAGCAAAATATTCATCTTCCATAAATGACTGACTGACTCATTACTGGGAAAGAAGAGGGGCCGTGATCATCACTGATCAGTGCTGGCTCCACACAAGCAGACCTCTGCATTTAGGTTCCACTCTGATGCTTATGCAAATATGCAGCGGCAGCCGCCAGAGTACACACATAAACACACACATGCAGCAGTATACCTGGCTGGCACTCTCACCTGCATTCCTCTCAATTTTTCCACTCTCATTTCCTGACCTCGTTCTGCGCCACAAACTAATGAAGATAGAATCAGCAGCAGGGCAACAAACACATTACAATGTTACTCAGAATGCATCTCGACGGGAGCTTTATCTTTGTCTACCTCAGTGTTGCACACCACTTCTGAGTCTCCCCCCTCCGGCAATGACGACCAATGGCGTGCAGACGACCAGAGCCTCGCCGCCGCAGACTGATCCCGCAGCCGGCTGATCAGCACCGGTCAATCAGCACAGAGGAGCCCCCCCCCCCCCCCCCCCCCCCCCCCCCCCCCCCCCCCCCTCAGCACCGGTCAATCAGCACAGAGGAGCCCCCCCCCCCGCCCACAAACCACCTAGTGACCCACATTCAGCCGGCTCCCTTTCCCTCCCGACCAGAGCCACGCTTAATGACTTCTACACGCATCGGTAGCACTACGCAACGTTTTCCATGCAAACCCCTCATGGATACACACACACCACATCCTCAGACCCCCCCGCCCCACACTCTCCATTCAGTCCACCACAGGACTATCCATTTCTTTTTTGTGTGGTCAAATTCGACGTGCAGCAAGGGGGAGAAAGCTGTATTTTTTATGACGCTGTTGGGTGATGTACTGCTGACACTAGAGGGAAGAGGGGCAGAATTTAAACTGATGGGGCGATGGGAGGTCAAGTGACCGACGATGTTAAGACGACAGGATTTTAAATGGGTGCACTGAGGTTTTGGTTTTCGTTGACACTAAGGGACAGGGTGTCTTACGATGCATGCGTGAAAAAAACATGCAAATTTCCATAAATGGAGACTTGTCAGAGGAGTGTGCATGTGCTGTTTTCCTGCAGGGAATAGGGTGATGCTGGTCTTCCACAACGCCCAGTCTCAGGACGGCCTGACTGGGAAGTTCCCCCTTTGTGGGCAACAGAGTTATATGAAAAGGGCATATTTGTGTCTGTGTGTGTGAGTGGTAGGTGCAGGACACTTCTTGATTTTAATGGCCTGTGGTCTGAACCAGAGCATCATTTAGTATGAAAAACAGAAGGTGACAGACACGCAAACTCACACAGCTGGTTTGTGCATGTACCCTGTGTCTGAACGAGCAGGGAGCAGGATCCTACTCCACCAAAAACAGTTGTCAGACCACATTAAATGTCAGACAGTGTCACTATGTTTGGCAGCCACATGACAGCAAGTCCTGCGCCTCTCCCCACAGTTCATGACCAGGCAGATTGGGGTTGTTAGATCTTTAAAAACCAGAGTTTCATCCTCAGATCTGCCCATAAATCCTCACCCGACAATGGCATCGACCGCTGTTGAGATTTCCTGGCCTTTGAAGCACACAACCCCCCATCCCTTTTTACAACAGCTGACAAAGTCCTTATTGACTCACACGCCATTTGAAAACAACATGAGGACACATCAGCCTCAAGCACACCGCCGCCACGAGACGCTCTGTCTCTGGGAGCTGCCACCGCTGAGTCACACCTGAAAATAGAGCTGTCATTTTGCAATACAGATAAACATCTTACCAGCACACACACACACACAGTATCTAACATGCACAGACACACTCGGGCATGAAAGAAGGAAGAAAAGATGCAGCCAGAGAAGTGAAGAACTTTCCTTATTCTCAAGGATACCAGGCATTTTTCAACTTCGACCGTGACTTTTATTGGGTTTTTTCCCCCGAAACACGCCCTGAACTGACAGCCAGATGTCACTGTGCATGTGTGTGTGTGAGTGTGCGAGAGAGTCCACCGTGCATGGCAGCAGGCCGCACGGTGTCTATGTGGGCTCTTGAAAGCGTGTGAGAGTGCGAGTGCGAGTCCACCAGCGCAAAGTTGGGAAAATCCCAGCAGCATTCTTGTAATTCCTCACTGCACCACCCCTCACAGGAAGAAACAAGGCAGGAATGGAAATTAAAAAGGGAAAAAAATAAAAAAGACATATTCTGCGGTTGAGATTCAAACCCCCCTCCCCTGAAATTTCTCTTCACTCTCTCCATCCCTTGTCCTCCTCTCTGCTCTTTCCCTCCTCGTCTGTTTCCCCTCTCTTGTGCCACGTTGCCCTGCAAAAGCTAGGAAACGCTGCTTCTGCTGCTGCTGCTGCTGCTGCTGCTGCCGCCTCGTCCTGGAGCTGCCGGAGGGTTGAAGCCTGGATAAACATGCACACTCCAGCTCCAGAGCCTGAGACATTATGTACAGTGGTGGGAGCGCAATCCTTCCTGGATATTACACCAACACAGTGCACTCACACCCCGACATGCAACAACACAGCTGCCTGATTGGGTTTTAGAGGCTTCACCTGGGATATTATGGCAGAGTGAGATGTGATACTATCAGAAAAGTGACATCCTCTGACATTAACCCTCATCAAGAGGAAGGAACCAAATAAGACTACCAGGGGAAGATAAATCTCAGAGGGACAGACATGAGGACACAGAAATGGAATAGATGGAGCATGGAGCTGGGGACACCAGCAAAATAACAGTATTTACAATTTTAGAATGATGAAGAAGTGGGTCAATGGCTAAAGCATTAGTGTTGGACAGAGATGAAGGGAGCAGCAGTGAGTTGTGGTCAGTAATGGCAGCACATTAAGTCATCAGTGAGTGTCATGGCTGCAATCTCCACTCCAGAATAAGCATGTCTGCATCTTTGCACGTGTGTGGTCCTTGCAAATGTCACTTTCCCAAATGACAGAGGTTATACTGCTGTAAACATGACAGGGAGAAGTGTGCAGGCTGAACGCAGCGCAGTGGGCCATGGCCTGGTGGAGCAACAGCCTCCACATCCAAGCGGTTTCCTGCAGCCTCTGTGAGCCAGTTGGGCACGCATCAGAGGCGGCTGCAAACCACCGCTGTGTCCCCCCCTCCCACCTCCCCAAGCTGGAATGCCCTGCTGTCCTCCGGTCCATGTCTTATCTGGGGATAAAACAACCCTCACATACACACACAAACGCTAATGTGTATCAACCAGCAGAGGGACACACAAACACGCAAAGGACCACACACTTGTTCAAACACACAGTCCCAGTGGGGCAGAATGGGGATCTTGCTGTGTCCCCCCCCCCCCCCCCCCCCCCCCCCCCCCCCACCGCTGTGTCCCCCCCTCCCACCCCACCCCACCCCACCCCTCCGGTGATCTGAACCGGAGCCTGGTGCAGCACCACGGGCTGAGTAAACAACAGCAGCCACATCAGTCGCCCTCCCTCCCCGGCGCCCCACTCACCTACGTCGGCGTTGCAGAACGCCTGTTGCGGGTGAACCGGAGCGCAGCTGCACGCCTCCGCCAGCTGCTCCGCGCGCCACAGCACCAGCAGGGCGAGCGTGCACAGGACACCGTTAACGGGGAACGTTAACATCTTGGCTGGACGCGGCGGTCGCGATGCTTGTTTTCTGTTCAGCCTCTCTTTGTTGCTGCGCAGATACGTTGCGGTGTAGATCCAGCGGCGGACAGCTGCGTCCCCCCTCCCCGGCTTTTTTCCTCCGCTCTCAGCCGACCTGACGTCAACAGCTCCGGCCTGTCTGCCCGCTCAGCCCCGCTGCAGAGGTGCGGACACACGGTGGATGTGCGGGTCGCAGTCCGCTGGGGTCTCCTCAGGAGTGTTTTCCTTTTCAAGGAGTCGAGCTGGGTTTTATAAAGACGTGTGCGACTCCTCCCCCCCAGCGGTGACGGCTCTACCGGCAGGGGGCGCTGCCTCCTCCCTCTCTACCGTAGGCCTGAACGGAACTACAGGAGCCAGGAGACAGGCCCTCGTGCTAACAACAACAACAACAACAACAACAATAATAAATTATTTCCGTCACCCATACAATCCTACCTATGGAAAGTACTGTCTCACACACACACACACACACACACACACTGCCCTCTGCTGGAGGGTAGTGGTCAAATATTACATTTTCGGGCCACCATTTGATTATAGTGATCTGACTGAATGTGTGTGTGGGATCTGTTTTTGTACTCACACAGGACTTTTATGCTGCTGTCCATTTTCTATCAGACACAGTCCTCACAGTTTAGGTTTAATATATGTAGCAGCAGCCAGTGGTTGAACTACACACATTTAATCTAAAATCTAGGCCTCAAAACTCTTAAGGGGTGAAATTATTTTTTAAAAACATTTTTCACCTCATTGGAAATGGGAAGCTTTTATTTATTTTTCTGCATTTATATGTTGAGTGAGAATATCCACAGGCCCTCACACTGTATCAGGATGACCAAAGCATCTCTCCCAACTGCTTAATGCTCAGCAGCTAAACGCCCCTAATGTTCTCCACTGGTGAGGCGACCTGAAGTGGTCATTATGGAAACTGGACAACCATTAGCCAGGCAGTGTTTTGTGCTAATGGCATGACTCACATGGACCCTGGGGGATGGACAGAAATTAAAGAAGGATGACGAGACAAGGGGAATGAGGGAGAGAAAGAGAGGGGGAAAGATAATACCAGGGATGATGGTGAAGAGAACATGGAGATCCAGTGATATGAGACTGAGCTGCTATGTGAGAAGCCAGAGCACTCTAGCTCAAAACAGTGTGCTCAGCTTCCTGACATAGGCACTTTGTGTTGAAGACAAGCAGAAGAATGAATCATGCTGAACTCAACTCGACTAATTTCAGTGATGATTAAGATGGAGGTTCACTGACCACGGAAAAATATTAACAGTTGTATTTAACACTATTGTTTTTGCTGTTTTAAATGCAATGCCACAATAAAATATCAAGTATTGATTATTCAACTGAATATGAGATTGAGTGTCCAACAAATTGAATCCTAAGAGTTTTGAATGTAAACATCTGTATTTTACTTCATTTCTTAGACCAAAATAGAATTGGGGGGGGGGGGGGCGGGGGGGGGGGACTTTAGTGTCAAATATAGTCACGGAATCTATGTGGTGTAAAGCTGAGAACAGTGTGGGCTGCATAAAATGTTAACCACAATGAGCCTATTTCTATTTATTGCAACGTTGTCCTTCCTCTCATCGTGAATAGGTACCTTAAAGGGTGATGGACAGTAACCATGGACTTTATTTCAGGTGTGAAGTTCAGCGGTAAAACCAGCAGGGGTGCAGCGGCTTGGCGGTTAACAGGCTTCCAAAGGGACTTTCCTGCAGAGCTGTGGATTGAACATGCATGCACCACGTGTGGGTTCAAACTGTATATAAAGAGGTTCAAAGGCGGACGCACACACGAAGTTGGCGGATGTGCAGAGTGGGGTAGAGATCGATGAGCCCAGCCTAGTCCCTGGAGAACAGGCAGAGCCGTCAGAGGAGGAACAACGGTGAGCATTGTTCCCTTCTCTCTCTTACTCGCTTTGGTTCACTTTGAATGAAGCTCCTGACTCGTCTCCTCTAAACGATGAAGTGTTTTATCTTATAATGACAGAGAGTGATGATTCTTGCAGTGACCACTATGGAGCTGGCTCTTCTGCTGTGGATGCTCCTGACCCTGGCAGAGAGCGCATCAGCATCAGCAGAACAGTACAGTCGAGCGGTGGTGAGTGGATTAAAATCATCATCGCAGACCCCCCCAAACACAAAGTAATACCAGGTTGTAGATACGTGTCTGGCTGCTCTGTGGACTTGCTTCGATTTGTGCGTGTGCTCATTTTATGTTGATTCCTTGATTCCTGTTGATTGGTACCTAATGGGACTGGATGCAATATTTAACTTTCAACACGTTATTTCACTGCAACGTGTATTTTGACTCTACAAAACCATAACATGTTGAAGAAGATTTGTTTACTTTGTAGATAAATTAAAGTTCACAGCTCTTCACATTGAATCATGTCAATTTAAATATTATAAGGTACGCGTTATTATATTATTTTTCTTAATGTACGGCTACACGGTTTGTTGGATAGAGATTTATTTTTTAAAATATAATCTGTCTTTAATTGATTGCACTTAAAAAAAATCAAGTTTCTAAAAAGCAAGGGGGGGGGGATCTGTGAGTCTTTCACAATCACTTCCTTAAAAAGGCCCAACGTCACACTTTATGAGAGTCTGTGCGTGACAAGTTGTGGGAAAGACAAGAAGTTGCACTTCTGCTTCAGATCATAGGTTTTGTTTACAGCCATACGATGCTGCCAGCGTCCAAGCAGATCTGTGTGTGTATGCAAAAACTGCAACTACAGCACATGTACAGCTCAGTGAATCAGATCTTGGGGACACACTTCTGCAGCATAAAACCCACAGAGAAGACGGTTGATGGCGAGGACAGCACCTTTTCTTTTAAGTGCAGCCACAATGGAGGGGCGTTGGCAGTGCGGAAGGAAGGGCAGGTTTCTAAATCACAATTTAAGAAACAGATTTTTCAACACAGCATCCATTCGCTTCTGTCTGGTTTCCACCGCTTGTGACTCACACCCCTTAAAGCAACTCAGCCTGACAAGAACAGGATCATTTCATATTCATAAGAGAAGAGGTTGACACACTGCCTTGTGAGGAACATGCTCACATGATGTCCACTGACGATCTGGAGTCTTAAGTGGAGCAGTGTTTTGTCAGATAGCCTCCGTGACGTCAACATTGGCCTGTAACCTTTAATTCGACTCATGTAATAGGCGGTTTTTGTGATCGTTTGTTATTGGCACACAATAAAATTGCATTTTATCTTTCCCCTGTTTTTTCTGCAGGACTGGTTGAGTCGGTACGGTTATCTTCCTCCTCCAGACCCCCGCACGAGCCAACTGCAGACCAAGGAGGGGATTGAGAAAGCCATCAGGGTCATGCAGAGATTCGGAGGAGTCCAGGAGACGGGGATACTCGGTAACATCTTAGCCTCACTCACAGCAGCACGTCATATGTTTGACGTGTAGTTTCAGCATCCGATATTTGATCCACTTGTCTTTTAGACAGCGAAACCATCAAACTCATGTCCACGCCACGGTGCTCTCTCCCGGACATTGTGGGGAGTGAGGACATGCTGAAGAAGAGGAGGAGGAGGAAAAGATACGCTCTGTCAGGACTCAAGTGGCATAAGACCGACCTCACATGGAGGTGCGTTTCCTGCAAGATGATCTGTCCATGCCAGAAATAGCCAGTACACCTTTTGCACTACTTTTCTTCAAGTAAATGTATTTTTAAAACCAACGTCTTCATGTTGGGAACCTCTGTGTTGATCAAAGTGATGCTCACGTTAAAATGCAATTGCAAAACCCAGACCGTGCATCTCTAAATGTTTGCGGAATGAAAAGAAACAGAACTTGCGTACAAAACATTCAAATAAAACAATATCTTATAATTTATTATTATTATTTTTATATATATTTAAAAAGTAAAGGAAGAAAATACGGGTGTCTAGATAAAAACATAAATATGTTCTGATGACAATTGCTGTCTGCAGTATCGACAGCTTCCCATCGAGCTCAAAGTCACCCAGGCTGTCCCAGCAAATGGTGGAGACCCTCCTCACTCACGCCTTCACAGCCTGGAGTGACGCAGCCCCCTTGAGTTTCCAGAAGCTGCCGGATCCCAGCAGAGGGGACATCAGAGTGTCTTTTTCCCGTTTGCTGCACGACGACGGGTACCCGTTTGACGGGAGGGGTGGCACCCTGGCTCACGCCTTCTTTCCTGGCAGGGACAAAGTGGCGGGTGACACCCACTTTGATGACGATGAGATCTGGAGCTACGGAGGTACTGAATGGCTGTGATCATGGCTAGACGACCTGTCCTGCCTTAGACATATAGAATTTGTGTATTGGATCTAGTAACGCTTCATTCTCACGTCCTCAGGTGAGGGGGAGAGCACGGACTTGTTCACAGTGGCGGTGCATGAGTTTGGTCACGCGCTGGGCCTTTCCCATTCCTCCACTGACCCGTCCATTATGAGGCCATACTACCAGGGTCCTGTGGAGGATGTTCCCAACTTCAAGCTGGCCCTGGACGACAGACTGGCGATCCAACAGCTTTACGGTCAGTCAACAGCCAGACCTCCGAGCCTCTGTGGGTCTGTCTGAGAGAAATGATCCTCTCCGACGGGGAACAGCCTCATGGTGGCGCCACAATAAAAAGCTAGGGAAACAGCTTTCACTCTGTTCTGCTGTAGGTGTGAAGGACGGCAGGACCCCGGGTGGAGTTGACCCCAACCTCCCACGCCTGCCCAGTCCCCCGCCTCCAAGACCAACACGGCCGTGAGTATACAGTCAAGAAACAATGAATCCTCGGGTGCATCCATCTGAACAACAGGCACTTAAACATTTGCTTTTTATAAACAAGGTTTTTATGGCCATGCACTCAGTTCAATCCACTGCATGAATGAATGACGACTCATCTCAGCACAGAGATGGAGATAAAAGCCTTCTGATTGATCCTTACCGTAATAGGGTTTTGTCTTATTACACCCTCTAATGAATATTTAGTACACCGCACTCTATAAAAATATAATATGACTTAAAGAGTTTTAACGTGATATCTTCTATCCAGTTCTGAGCCCTCCTTCCGTGAGCGCTGCCAGGGAGGATTTGATGCAGTGGCAAATATCCGGGGTGAAGTCTTCTTTTTTAAAGGTAAGATAAACACATTCACAATGGATATTGTCTCTGAATATACAGTGACATGTTGATCCAGGCAATTGGGCATTCGCTCTCTTTTCCCGGGTAGGTGCACACTTCTGGAGGACTAAGCGAGACGGGTCTTTGCTTTCGCTCAGTCCGGCTCTGATCAAAAACTTCTGGATCGGTCTGCCGCCGCGGACAAACAGGGTTGACGCAGTGTACGAGAGAAAAAGCGACAGCAGTATCATCTTCTTCATAGGTACGGAAAGAAGATTTATTCAGTGTTATACTATGTGAAGGGGGGATTAGCCACCACTGATGATATGCTACCAATTTCTTCTGTAGGTTTAAGTGATTTATCATACAGAAAATAGATTTTTAAAATAGTCCGACAAAAGAATATTTTTCTAAATATCTGCATAGTCTGTGCCTTTTATGGCAATAAAATGGTATTGAGGGAATCATATTTTGTGGGTAGACTGACTGAATAAATTGGAAATCTGGCAGATAAAGAAGATTTTAAAATGTTCCTTCACACCTTCTCCTCCATCCTATACAGGATCTCAGTACTGGGTATTCAAGGACACGGTGGCCATGAGTGGTTACCCTCGACCCCTGTACGAATGGGGCATGAAGACCAAAAATGGGGCATTGGTGGACAGGGTGGACGCAGCCTTTATCTGGGCTCACAATGGCAAGACCTACCTGTTTAGCCGAGGGGAGTTTTGGAGGTTTGACGAGAGCCGCAGAGGCGAACAGGTGACCAGAAATCCGGATCCCGGCTATCCAAAGGACTCCGGCCTCTGGGAAGGCGTGCCCTCTGACATGGATGATATCATCAGCTGGGGAGAAGGTAATGCTACAAATATGCAATACATTTCATAAAGTCAAGTAAACAAAACCAAGGTGTGATGACAGGCTCATCGATAGATGCTTCTGGAAGGAATGAAATGTCAAAGTAATACCAGAGAGCTGATTGAAGTCTAGATAAGAAGTAATCACAAATCAATCAACAGCCCACAGATGAACTGCATTAACTTCTTGAGTCACTCTGCTTTTTAGGAGATACCTACTTCTTTAAGGACAACCTCTACTGGGTCATTAAGAATGGAGGACTGAACCAAGATGTCATCTCTCCTAAATCCATCGCTGTCGACTGGCTCAGATGTCCCGCTCCCCCTTCGACCCCCACTCCAGCAGGTCCTCGATTCCCAAAGGAGTGCAAGTGTGACTTAAGGGGATCGTCTTCAGTTCTAAGAAGCAGCTGGATCCTGCTCATTTCTGTTTTATTGGCCTTTAATGACTTTATTAGAAAATAGAAATGTGATTTTTTTTGGATGCTTTGTTTGCTCTGAACCTGATTGGTTTGTTCTCGGATGGTTTGAAGGCAAATTTGTATTTATTCTGATGTGTGACTTATGTTGAGCGGGGGAGTAAAGAGGACTGGAAAAGTTTTTATATTTGTCCTACTACTACTCATTTTTTCTTGCTTATTGGCTGTTATATTTTATGAAGTCGATTTGTTTTTCAGGTTCTAAAATACATAAAGAATAAAAATATTATTAATAATTGGGGTTGCATGGATATTCTACAATCATGCAAACGAAGCACACAGTTCCCTTATCAGCATTTAAAAAACTAATTAAAAAATACCATAAAACCAGTTTCAACACATAAATCAAAAGAAACTGACACCAAATCATTTTAATTAGATATTCAAGAAATCCCAGCTCTTCATTGCACCTCAGACCTTCATTACACTTTGATCAGCTTGACAAGTTAATAAGTAATGTAAAGCAATATAAAACACACAAAATCAAAATTGACCATTTTAAGCATCAACAACTGTTGCCAAAACGTTCAAACCAATTTGTAACTTCATTAAGCTTGGTGCGCCCCAAGACAATTAGCTTAAATTGTGACCACTCCCACTGTCAGATTGTATTGATGAAATACTTTTCAAAACCAGCATTACTAAAGGTACTCAGTAAACTTGGCACATTATCCCTTTCTCAGGCATCTGAATATAGCCTTGTCAGCTCAAAGTGGACACAAGCTGTTGTCCATATCATGAGTATAAGATGTGCAAGTATGCAATTTAAAAGCTTATGAATAATTATTGTCATTAATGTGACGACTCTGATAGTCTTACCTATCAACAACAACAATAACAACATTGTTAATACATTTGTAAGTGTTTTGGATGCTTCCTTTACCTTCATTTAAATTAGAGGGATCACATGTGCTTGTTGCATCCTACATGTTGCATTAAATGCACCAATGACAAGTGACTTAAGCAAAGACTTACTTGAACAAGGCTATAGTCAGATGAAATCATATGGGAAAACAACAGGTTCACCGGGAACACAGGAAGCTGCTGGGAACCGTTTGGTGTCTAGCTCCACAGAGCAAGACTCAGCACCATCAGCCCCAGAGAGTAGCAGGTTGAGGAGGCAGAGCTTTCTCTGACATCAAGATCTGGCTGGATGTGTCGGTAGGTATAAGTCATTAAAGGTGATGAACCGTTGTCGATGTGCACCGTTGTGCTAAAGAGGTCAATCTGGAGAAAGAACATCGGGTCAGTTTAGTCACTGTTGGAGAAAATGTGCTGTATGAACTGAACACTGTAGCTAAGGAGGAAGAGAAACTGACCAAATCCTTGCTGATATTGACTGGCTCTTTGAACACAGTCCAAACCACAGCTTCATTGCATTTAGGGGTTGTCAAGGAGCCAAGGTAACGAAAGTACTTAGTGCGGTCCACGCCTTCAACGAGGGAATCCAGAGAAATTCCAGCTGGAATGGTAAAGTTTGTACCTGAGGACAGAAACACAAGGTCTGAAGGGACTGCAGGCGACATCGTTGTACTGATTGAATATAGTCAATTAGTCTAAAACTTCTCCTTACCTTTGGTTTTTGTGTTAGACATATAGTCAGTCAATTTCTTCCAGCTTTCAGGCTTTCCAGTCTCGCTGCCTGACATTACCTGAAAGAATGCACCGAGGAATTATTTTGGCTGACTTGTTTTAATTTGCGTGGCATTGCGTGACAGTACACATCGGCTTTGCTTATCGTTACCTGAAACAGGCAACTTACGGAGACTAATTTGAGTGTTTGAATGACGCCAAAATGTTAGAAACAAATCTTAAAAAAATGAACAAAGCTGCAGCTGTATCATTCTTGAAAATATTGTATAATCTGAAGTCTTTAAATCCCGCCAGATTTGATTTGATTGACGTCAGCTGAAGTTCCATGGAAAGTAGCATTAAACCAGAAGTGTAGTTCCAGTGAAACCCCTGTTATTCCAGTGAGCCAGTTAGGAAGAGGCTTGAAAAGACGAGCTTAAAAGAGGTGACTAATTTGAATCCATTCCTGAATGCTTGGAATATCTCACATCAATGAAGAAACCAAGAGCAGCAAGTCCCTTGCCGTCGGCAACAGCCTGGGTGGTGTTGCCATTGTAGGATGACTTGATGTTAACGATGTGCAGCTGTGGGAGAGAAGATTAAAAAAAAATGTTAATGAACATGCAAATGTTTCCTCCTCTACTCTGACCTCCTCTTACTTTAACTGACAAAAACTCTTATGCCAGTACACGGATTAACTGACACACCTCCATGGGGTACCGCTTGCCATCCACTGTGTGCTCAGAACCAGGGACTGAGGAGCCGTTTCCCCAGTGCAAGTGGAACTGCAGGCTGTCGTATGTTTCAGAGAGATCTCCTCCTGAAATCTGAACGCCGCTGTCCAAAACAACCTTGACTGTAAGATGTTAAAGAAAAGGATGAATCAGTGCTGATGGCCACCAAATCCAAGCACATTTTCAAAAAACAACCAGTTTTTCATTGAGTAACTCACTTGTCTTGCCGGTGTTTTCCATGTATTTCAGTTTGCTTGTACTGTTAAAGTTGGTAAACGTGAATGCTTTCAGGTTGGAATCGATTGTTGTGTTTTTTGTCTTGATGTCAATGGGTGACTGTCGGGAGCCATTGCAATATTGAGGCGCGATGTCTGGCCAGGTGTTGGAATCTGTAAAACATGAACACAACTTAGACCAGCATTAGAGGAGCATCTGATATTTTGGACTGGTGGAGGATTACAGGAGATTACTCACTGCAGCTCGCTAGATTGTAACACCATGCTGGAGAAGGAAGAATAGTATAAGAATCACTTCATCATGACAAGCGGTCTCTAAGGAGATGCAGAGTCAATTAAAAAAAATCCTAAATACAATTCGCTGAAAAATACTTTTGAAATACCTACCAACACTTGAACTGGCACAATCGACCCTTGATACAAGCGAGGTCAGAGTGAGCACAACTGCTACAAGGAAGATCATCTAAAAAACAGTCACAAATTCAAATTGCTTTTCCAAACTCAATTTGCATCCACTTTTACATCCCGCATCATTCACATGTCTAAACGAGAGAATGGTTGTAATTTAAAATACCTTTGTTGATGAATGGCAGTAATCCAAAGGTTGGAAAAAGGTTCCTCTGTAAAGCGCAGTTGGAGTAAATCTCTCTTCAGCTGAGTCCAGGTCACCCGAGCAGCAGAAACGTTCTTACCTGTCTTACAACACTTACCTCTCCTTTTATTATCTAACCTCCGCCCAGAGACTCTGGTGGGTGTCACCTCCTTCTAATTTTTTGTCAACTCTGATGTCACATTTTGCGCTGTAGTTAATGAAACCCACACAAATGTTTAACCTATTATTTAAGGAAAATCTTTTTTTCGTTTTTTTTCAACACGTTTTTTTCAACACGTTTTTTTCAACGCCTCAACTATATTGAGACTCATTTATGGACATCACCAAAAGCAGTATCTGTCAGCTGCTCAAAGATTTGGAACACAGTGATGCTTGGACATTGCTTACATTTCTGTGATAAGGTTGGGGCATGAGTCATGAGGGCTGTTTGCACATTAAAAAACTGAATGCCAGACAGACAGGCAGGTAGAGAGAGATGTTTGGAAATCGAAATTCTTCGTAGTCACGAGGATTGCAAGCAAAGGTGGGTCCTCTAAAGAGTCTTCTCATTTGCATATAAACAAATTCCTGGGCAAAACCTAACACACCACAGTGCAGGAATGCAGTATAAAGAGATAGACAAGTGCTGTTGAGCATTTTCAAGTTACTGTAACTCTGTAAGTCTGTCTCTTCCTGTCAGTGCTCAAAGCCACTTGGCTCTTTTTTTGCAGAATTACTGTGTAGGGTTAGGACTTTCTTCATGGTAGATGTAATCTCAATTACCTGCTACCACTGACATCTCTAAACCAGTTTGTTCAGCAGGCTAACAAGAGCATACCTCTGATCAGTCATGTGCAAATGAACCCAGTGTTTGGACTTTCTCCACTTCTTCAAATGAATAAGTGAAGCTTCAGGATTCATTCTTATTTTTGCTGTTTTGTTGGCTGGTTGGATGTTGCTCTTTTTGCATCCATGCCTCACTTTGCTTCATTTTTTATTTTTTGTTTTTAAACCAGTTTTACTGCCTGCACAATTACATTCAATTGTTCAAGTGTTAAGTTAAGAGTGTCCTGTTACACCCATGGTTGGCTTTGCATATGCTGTAGGTGCCCCTCCGTAACGCCGCAGTGCACTTAGTGAAAACAGCCAGAGATGTAAATAAATGATGAGACACATATAAAAAATGTTTGATATATAATTTTATCAACAATTGCAATGTTGGTGTTGCCTCTGTTTTGGAAGGATTTCAAACCTCAGGGTTGTACTTCCAAAGCAAAGACCCCATGCTGAATGGAAAGGATGTTAACAAGAGGACAACCTGTTTTGTTATTCAGCATCAATGGGTTCATGTTACATCCCTGGGGGCAGAGCAGGAAGTCAGGTGGCAATGTATAGAGAGAGCAGCCATGATTGGATACTCGTTGGTTGGCTGGATTCATAAATCATTCGCACAGGAGGCATTGCTAAACTCTCTCGAGTTTTTTAAATTAAGTGTGATGATATATAGGTGCATTGTCAAGACGGGTGTGACAAAGAGTATGATCAAGACTGTCTGCCCATGGGGAAGAAGAAGAATCAGAGCGCTTGTTTTCTTCATTGCTGTCACAGCTCAGTGCACGGTGACTATATTTCTCTTTTAAAGTCATACTGTATGTACAGTATTAAAACCAATGGGCTCTTGATATTTATTTCCTTTCAATTTCTTAAATCAGTTGTTTGACATGCGTGCGATTTGACTTTTAAATGAGGTCAGCAGTGGAGTGTCACAAGGCCCTGTTGAATTGCTGCTCAGCTGACAAACCTGGAAAACCTGAACCTCTTCAGTACATTTTCAGCCCCTTTCATGAGGGGAATCCATCCCCCGGGGGGGGAGACACACTTTTACAACAGCTCAGGAGAAAATTGATAAAGGGCTGCAAAAGAAACAGTTTACGTAGTATGTATATATATATATAAAAAAAGATAGAAGAAAAAGAACGCAATCTGCAAAATGCAGAAATTTAACACCAGTGCAGAAATTGTACTGACTGGGCATTATACATTGCAGAAATAGTGAGGCATAGTGAGACAAATTGTAAGAATTGTGCCTCCACAGAGTCATAGAAAGTCCGGAGGAGAGGCTTGTTGAAGCCCTCGTTCAATTTGTTGGCACATCGCTGGTCCCCCTCTGATGTGGGGGGACCCCAATGGACCTTGGGGGCACTGATTGACCCTTTTGACAGGGGTGGGACACTTTGACACTGCTTTACAGCCATTTCCATCCAGCGGGGAGTTGTCACTGATTTGCAATGTGGTGTTGCTCAGTTTTCCTGAGCCGCACCTAGACAAGGTAGGTGTCTGGACTTTCACAGTGAGTGTACCATGTCACACCTCTGACACTTTCCTGGACCATTCCATTGTTAATTATGTCACTGGATTGGACAAAAATCAACTGGCAACTCCCAGTTGCAACTGGTAACCAGCAGCAAACTTGATTGTCAGGTCCGCTGCAGGTCTGGGGCCTCAGTCGCCTTTTCAATGCTTGCATCGGCACGCAACTTATGGAACCTGATGTTATCGTCTGATGGCTGGGTGGAGCAAGTTTTGAGTTTCAAGATTTATCATCATATGCGGCTGACAAGGGAGAATGCTACAATGAGAGGCGTTGGATAAGAAGAAACAGGCCAGCAGCAGTGCAATAGAAATGAAAATAAAAGGAAGGTACAACAAAAAGGTCATAGGCAACACTATACAAAAAATGTTACATTCAAAAGGAGTGTGTGTGATCACTGCACATGCACATGTGAGTCACCTTGTGTGCATCATAGCACTGTTTCCAAATTAAGTGCAAACCCACAGGAAAAAGATGTGCGTAGGCTTGTGAGTCACGACTTGTGTCATAATGATGAGGACGTGAGAGGGGAAAGCAACAGGTGAACATCCTCCTGCACATCCAACATCACAAATGGGAGCTACTTGAGTTCTGTTAGATCATTTTATTAACACCTCTGTCAACTTAATGAGCGGTTCACACGTAAGCACAGATGAGCAGAGTCACGCGCCTGTTAGGATATGGGGATGTAAGAAATATTCCCCTCGGGGCGGATGGTCACGTAGATAAGATGAAAGATCAGGCGTCTTCCTGACGCTCCTATATGCAGAATCACTGCAGCGTGAAACAGGGCCTGGTCATGATAAGTCATTATGGAACAGTGTTATCAAGCCAGATCCTGGATTTAGGCCAGGGGATTATTCCATTTTCAGAGCCTTGTGCATTCCCGACTGCAATTTACAACTGCTAATTAACAAGTCTGTTTTGGGTGTGGCTGCTGCAGTCACCCAATAGGTCCAGGAAGAGTAAACGGTTAAAGTTCTGTAAAGTTATGCATATGTGTGCAGCGACAACACCCATTAATTGACATTGTTGTCACACGTGATAATAACTCAGCGGTATGAGACTTCTAGCTGTTTAGAGTCACCTTTTGTGACGTGCGTTCCAGCTGTCATACCGTATTAATCACACGATCAAAACAGGCTATCCCATAATATGTTCTTAATGTCTCTATTGCCATCTATTCATGATCTATTCCCCTTATTATTGCAGTATTGTAGTACTTTTATTTATACATTTGATATTGTATTAGTTTTTTTCCAATCACAGTTTTTTGTGGTTAACCATAATTAATGTCATATGGTTTGTTTTATTGTGCCGCGAATAATCTTCAGCAAGAAAACAATTATTAATCACAGTGAGTTACTGACCTTTTCCATACAAGCAGCTGTTTTATTACTAATATTTGTGAAGACATACATTCGGTACAAATTATGATTATATATATATCCAACAAATGCCCAAGAAATTATGGTTTAAGTTAAATAATAATAACAAAAATAACACAATAATGGGTGGAGACAATGGGAGGGAGGAGGAGCAATATTCCTACAACACAAATACTACTGTTAATACTACATAAAATACTTCAAAATCCTCTCAAGACTTTTAACGTTAAAAGGAAACTATGATATAAGAATGGTGTCTTTGAACCCATAGTGGATGGGTGGTATCTGACACCTCTGTGCATGCTGTCCCTGGCAACAATCGAAACCCAAATGCGCAAAAGCACGATCCACAAATAAGTTTATACACGCCTCAGCGGCTGCTCGGATGGTATTACATTTGTTTCACCGTGAAATGGATCTTTTAATCTATGGGTGGCACTGCAAGCTGATACCGTAGAAGCTCTACACTCAAGCTTCTCTCTTACACCAGCCATTGTAGGGATGTGGGGGAATGTGAAGTGCTGTCCTGTGTCCTGGTACAGTGCCATTTGTGTCATTATACTACTGACTGAACTTCAGATGATCTGCAGATAAGAGGTTAAATGTTGTGCATGTTAATGGTTTTCATTGCAAACAATGACTAATTTAATTATGATCCCACAAATATTTTAATGGAAGACGAATTAATGTTAAGATGTGATTTTACAACGGGGTTGATGAAGTCTCATTCACTGTGCGGTGAAGCCCTGCAGTAAATCATTCAATATTTTTTGTTTTATTTTATTATCCTAAGGAGCCAATAAATCATGCCAGCATGTCATGGTACTGATTCATACAAATTAGAAATTTAAAAAAAGAATTGCATCACCAAACCGACATGGTAATATTTGTTGATGTGGGTAATGAGGGGAAAAACCAAGAGCTTTAAAAACAGGGACTAGTAAAGTATGAACATAGTAAATAGACACCTTGTTAGTCGAGTTTTATTTAACCGTTTTGCGGTTAGTTCAATGACCTGAGTCACTTTTATGTCACTACCCTGCGACTGAATCTACACATTGCTCTGCACTTACTGTATCTAATTGTACACATTTGCGTTACTCAAGTGAGACAGACATACCCTGGATGACATGCTGAGCGTTGTCTTGAGCAAACAGAATTGGAGTCAGCGTGACAGCACTGATTTCTGTCTAGATTAGGAGCGATCCTCCCCCCTGGCAAGTTGAGCTGTCACATAAAGTTACAGCGTACGGTGAAGAATGTCCACCAGCCTGACGGATGAGTGTCTGCTGTTCTTTGTCTCACAGGTGACCTGATGTGAGATAAATAGCTTGGATTTTCAGTAAGTGATTAGAAGTGACTAGAAACTGACAAAGTGATGCAAATCATTTTTTATTCGAATCGTTTGAATGAAACTGCCTTGAAAAACATGCACATGAAAGAATGTGCGGAACTCGTGCAATATCAAATATGTCATCTTTCAATTTAACCATTGAATGTTCTTCAAAGCATCATTCAAGTTCTTCAAGCAGGTAAATGTTTTATTTCAATTTCCTCGTGCTGTGGTGATCCTGGAAATATGAGCCAGGCTGTAAATGGCACAAGGCAATAAAAGTTGAAAGCTCAAAATGGAAAAGGCTGCAGTGACACAATCATCAGTTATGAGGAAGTGACTTGGAATTGTGGCACAACCACTTCAACGAGGTTTGTCAGCCTATACTGTAGGGACTGCTGCTGAGGAGCTCTCTAAAACCAGGCACCTCCATGTGCAAGAAAACAAACCACAAGGTTTACAAAGAAAAGTAAAAACCAGAGCCCGATTAGAGTGCATGTGCCAGTACTTTAACACAAGGTAGCAAAGGCATACATTTATAATTGTGTATATAAAGATGGAAGACTAGATGCCACACTCAGATGGATGTAATGAAATAAACTCCCTATTATTCAAGGTACCCAGTAAACTTGGTAGAATATCCCTTTTTCAGATACCTGAATGTAGCCTTGCCTGCTGCATAGAAAACATCCATTCACAACTTGCTTTTGTTATTAGAGTTGTTAGAGCAGTAGCTACCCATTGTCAGTGTTATGGATGCTTTCTTTTATCTTGGATTAAATTAGAGGCATCAAAGACTTATTAACAACTTGAACAAGGCTACAGTCAGATGAAATCATATGGGAAAACAACAGGTTCACCGGGAACACAAGAAGCTGCTGGGAACCGTTTGGTGTCTAGCTCCACAGAGCAAGACTCAGCACCATCAGCCCCAGAGAGTAGCAGGTTGAGGAGGCAGAGCTTTCTCTGACATCAAGATCTGGCTGGGTTATTCTGTAGTTTTTTGTTATTAAAGGTGATGAAAGGCTGTCGATGTGCACCGTTGTGCTAAAGAGGTCAATCTGGAGAAAGAACATCGAGTGAGTTAGCTGCATTTGGTCACTGTTGGAGTAAATGTACTGTATGAACTGGCGACTGATGGCAAGGGTGAAGACACACTTACCAACTCCTTGCTGACTTTGATTGGCTCTTTGTACACAGTCCAAACCACAGTTTCATCACAAGTGGGGCTGGTGAAGGAGCCAAGGTAACGGTAGTACTTAGTGAGGTTCACGCCGTCAATGAGGGAATCCAGGGTAATTCCAGGCGGAATGGAAAAAGTTTGATCTGAGGACAGAAACGGTGACCTCTGAATGGACTGCAGCTGACGTTGTACTGCAGAGCAATGGATCAAATTTAGTCAATAAGTCTAAAACTTCTCCTTACCTTTGGATTTGACGTTAGACAAATAGTCAGTCAATTTCTTCCAGCTTTCAGGTTTGTCAGTGGCGCTACCTGACATTTGCTGAAAGAATGCACATAGGAATTAAGGTTGTTTTTTTGTTTTTTTATTTACCACAGTGATTTTTTTGCATATTTATGGATGAGATGTAGGTAAGCCCTGCAAGAATGGAAATATGGGATGTGGTCATTGTTTTCTCAGCTAGCAGAAACTCCCCGCTAGTATTCAAAACAGATCTAAGGATTTGGTTCAAATTCAACATTTGTGTGTATGAAAACCTTCGGCACTTTCTCGAAGACTGACCTCAGGATGGAAGATATAAATTCAATTCACCTCAATGAAGAAGCCAAGAATGGCAAAGCCTGTGGAGTCTCCTGCCGCCTTGGTTTTGTTGCGACCGTAGGTGTCCTTGAGGCTTAAAATCTGCAACTATGGAAGCAAAGAGAAAATAAAGTTATCGTTGAAAGTTAAATTTGTGAGTTTACATGGAAAACAAAATGTACCTCCATGGGGTAGCGCTTGCCATCCACTGTGTGGTCAGACCCGGGGACAGAGCTTTTATTTCCCCAGTGCAAGTAGAACTCCAGGACATCATAGACATGAGACAGATTTGTTCCAGAAATCTTGACACCCTCATTTAGGACGACTTTGACTGGATGGGAGGAAAAATGAAAACCGGTGAGAAAAGGGCGTGGTGCTGTGTCCAGTGCTATGGAAGCAACATCGTCACATGATAGAATGTCACAAATGTCCCACAAATCTCCCTCCCTTCTCCCCGGTGTGACCCTCTAATCAGCTTTTGAGCAGCTGCCAGTCCTCACCTGTTTTGCCAGTGTTTTTCATGTAGCTCAGAGAGGTGTTAATGTTGAATTTGGTAAAGGACAGTGCTTTCAGATCGGGATCAAATGTTGCCATTGTTGTGTTGATGTCAATGGGCGACTGTCGGGAGCCTTTACAATTTACTGGCACGATGGTTGGCCAGGTGCTGGGACCTGTGAAACACAAACAACTTTGAGCAGCAGTCGAGGAGCAGCAGAGGTGCTGAGATCGGAAGAGGTTACAGGACATCACTCACCGCAGCTTGATAGATGGTAGCACCAATCTGGAGGCAGAAGAGAACGTACGAGTGTCACTTCATGGGGACAAGTAGTCTCCATGGAGACGCAGTGCACAAAAATTGAAAAAAAAAATTTTAAATACCTACCGACACAATCAACCCTTGACATGAGGGCACACATGGTGAGCAAAACTGTTCTGAGGAACATCATCTGAAGAAACAGTCACAAATGATCATCCACATAAATTCAGAAAATGAATAATTCAAATATCTAAATAAACAAATGAAGCCTAGCTTACTGTCAATAGTCATAAAAAAAAGAAAGTAATCAGTGGAACACTTCTAGACACAGCTTTTTAAATTATTAAAATAATTATCAGTGATGATGCAATTTCACGTTCGTTCAGAGAGGGATGGCAGAGATCTGCTCAAAGGTCCGTTTCAGGTTGTTGGATCAGATCTGTGAGCAGAGCACTGGAGCAGCAGATGGTCTTACCTTTGATGCACTTGCGCTGTCCTCTGGGCACAGCTGTGGAGACTCAACCACCGCTTTTTATTCCGTCTGTCCCTTCATTATTGTCTCCTCCCTGTCCCATTTTAATCCACTGAGACATTAAGAGTAACACTTTCATTTCCTGTTTTAAAGAACAAGAGGTGTGGTATTTTTGTTTTTTTTTAAGCTCTATTGGTTTCATGTCGATGGTATGCTGAGGTGGATCTTCAGGAGATGCCTGTGGTTCAGAACTGTATGTAATGAGGTATGAGGAAAAACAGCCTTGCAAGGCGGGGGGGGAACAAGGAGCAGAAGGCAGTAAAATTGTGTTACACCCTGGACAAGTCGCCAGTTCATCACAGGGGTGACATACTACCACGGCTACATAAAAACATGCCAAGATTCTGAAAGGGTAGTTCATTGTTGATGTTGGCAACCAACGTCAAGGCACACTACAAGCCATGCTGCATTGTTGCACTTGTGAACATCGCCAAGAATGCTTTTTATGATTTACCGTACTTTGTGGCGAATTGTGCCAAGACTAACGCCCATTTCTGTGAATGGTAGGTAGATCATCACTAACCTGTGCTTTTAATTGAAGGTGTTCTTTGACTGATGGTGTCAGGGTTAAGTTTATTATAAAACTTTACCAGAAGTCATCATGTTTGTTGTTTCTGTCAATTGAAGTCTTTGCCGTTTACTTAAGATGTAATTCTGGGGGCTTATTGGTTGCATATTTTTAATTTGTGACTTTCACCTATCAACGATTCTTGTAAACAATCACCAAACCAGCCAGATACGCAAACATGTTCAAAAAAAAAAAACAAAAAAAAACAGAAATATCAGATCAGGCAACTCTTTATTTTTTTAAGCTTCAGTAGCAGGTGGTGATGGAGATTACTGTCAGATCAAATTCCATTTTTCCAAAACACCCATTCCCAGAGATAGTCTTGATTACCATAAACGGTGCAGATTGACCTACTTGTGACACACACCCAAACACTGGTTAGTTTGATTCATGTTTGTTTTTTAGCCATACAGCATATAATGCATTTGTGGTTAGCAAGCTGGAGGGTTTAGTTATTCAGATCAGTTGAAGGTTGATAATGAGCTGATGACAGATTTTAACAATGCATAAGATTTTATTTTGATCAAACATCTGGTCAGCGTATAGTCAACATCTTGATGAGCTCACAGCATATAAATACGGCATTTACTACAGAAACATTTTGCCCTTTCATTACAGCTACTGAACCAACCCTGAGAATAAAAACAAAATCAATACGATGCGATTATCTGTCACAGTAATTTCAGGTCACTTTTTTTTTTTTTTAAAGATGCAAATTGGATAAAATGGTGAAGAGACATGCCGGCAGGAGAAAGTGCATGATGGGTAGAGGGCTGCTGGCTGGGGATGAGGTATAGACCGTCCTGCTCTGTAGAGCCTGTGGAGCCCGATACACGTTGTTGTAGTGCATCATAGTAGGGAACTGCATAATCTGGTGGGGTGGGAAACAAATACACATGCTTCACTCATCCACCCAAAGAATCATTTACTTCTCCTTAAACTGGAGAGCTTTTTTTGGTCCGATAACACAAGGCAAGTCATGGTCACACCAACTCTGACAAAGAATCAAGGCAAGGTTGAGATTCATTAAATGTTTGCTGTGTTCTACAGATACTTTTAAAGTATTCACAAGGGAAAGAACAACCCATTTCCCATAAGACACCTGACTCACATGTCTGTTATTCCAGCCAAGACGGTGCATTTGATTATCAAAGTTCTCATCAAGGTTGAGACAAGCTTGTCATGGCAGTGGACTGCCAGCATTCATTAGGCAGTCACTCAAAGTTGAAGGAACGCCTGTGAACAAAGTCACATTTGTCTGTTGGCTGCACTGATAAGCATCAAGCCGAAAGCAAACAACTGCAGGTGAAACCAATGTAGCCAACTGGAAATGGTGTCTTCGAGCTTGTTGATCCGGCCGGACTTGTAATTCAGAACCGAGACTTCTCGGAAGCCTGATCAGTAGTTAAGTGTGGATTTCTCTGAAAAGAACATTCCATTCTGATTACATTTTATAGCTTACAACTCCTGCCAAGAGACACCGAGGTAAAATACGTTTTAAAAGTGCCGTCTCAGAGTGACCACTGCCGGTCTCGTATCTCGTTGTTTGGCTTGTTAACTTCCCACGCCAAACAATCAAGACTTAATTACAGGTACAGTTGAATATTTGACTCTGCTGACCAGACAGACGGGGGGGGGGGGGGGGGGGGGTACGGGGGGGTGTGGGGGTGGGGGGGGGGGGGGAAGTAGTACGGAGGTGTGTTAATTACACATCACCGTTGTTGTAATACCTGTTTGAAAACAGATGAGTCCACTTACCAGTGTTTGGTCGACTTTGATGGGCTCTTTAAAGATGGTCCAAACCACTGCTTCGTTACACATAGGGGTGGTTAAGGAGCCATTGTAGCGGTAGTAACCAGTTTTGCTCACGCTGCTCAACAGGTCATCAAGGGAGAGCTTGTCTGTGAAGTTAACTCTTGAACCTGTATTGAAGCAGAAATGCAGAGGTGCATTTAATGTGTATCTGGGCATTCAGTGTCATCTGCATTGAAACAAAGGGACACTCACCAATGTCTTTAATAGCCAAGAGATAGCTGGCCAGTTTCTTCCAGGTGTCAGTACCAGATGCAGGACTCTGAGTGGGTTTTGTCTACGGAGACCAAAGACTGTAACACATCGCCTCTACATTCGACTTCCATAGTAAAAAAGGAAGCCAGAAAACTAGGTTTGCCAGCAGCAAACAGTATGGCACTATGATGGTGACCAACTGAAAGTGTGGTCAGCTCACATCGTGTCATGAAACAAGGACCAACCTGAAAACATCAAAATCTGTCATCAACATTTGAGGCCCTCGTTTAACAAAGCCATGGCACATACCCCGTGTCCTGAGCTGCTGCCGCCACCGCCGCCACTTTTGGTCATTTTAGTCGATGCACCCTGGAAAATGCGTGAGGTCAAATAACGATGGGGAATACACATTGTTCAGTCCCTCTAAACAAACAACGTTACCTCAATAAAGAAGCCCAGAACTGCAAGGCCATTTGAAGTCTTTACAGCCTTGTCCAAAGTCAGATCCTTTCTCTTGTTCACTATGTGCAGCTGGACAGACACACACAAGGAAGCTCCATTGCAAACCACTGCATTTAATGTAACAGAAGGATTCTGAGTTTTGCATTTACCTCCATTGAGTATCTCTTTGAGTCCACCATGTGCTCCGAACCCTTCGAGACAGAGGAGCCCCAATGGAAATGGAACTGAATGGTGGAGTAGACATGTCCCAGACCGCCCCCCGATATCTCTATTGCGTTTTCTTTCAGCACACACTTAACTGGGAGGTGAGAGAGTACACAAGTATAGGTGTAAATAACCCTCACACATTTAAATAGGGTCAGGCTAGATTAGAGCAAGCCAAGTTTTTCCTTTAAGGTAACACTCATCAAAATGCAGCAAGCTTGAGTTTTGCGTTGGATTTCAGAAACACTGCAGCCTGTAGAGGGAAAACTGTCAAACCTGCGTGGCCGGTGTTAGTGATATACTCGATGATGTCTTTGTTGTCAAAGTTTGAAAAGGCGAAGGGTTCAAGACTTTTGTCCAGCACAACCTTCTTTGTCTCAATGTTGATGGGCGACTGATTTTGACCACCACAGTACGACTGAGACAGAAGGTGCCAGTGAGACTGACTGTATGCTGACGGAAGAGGGGAGGGAAAAAAAAAAAAAAGTTTAACCAGCCAGAGTCCTCTGCCACCAATGTGTCTGTGCTGTAACTTAAGTTTGGTGATACATACCACAGTGATCATCATAGCACCACGTCGGGCCTGGAAGGGAGGGAACGTAATATTTAAAGCGCCAACACAGAAATATCATGAGTCACATGTGTGCTTGTAACACTCACTGGGAGGCAGAGGAACTTCGGGAGAAGCAAACACATGACGTCCATTAAGTGCTTGTACAGGCCGATAAACATTGGTGAGTCCCGTGGTCGAGGCAAACTGAGCAATCTAAAAAAAAAAAATTAAAAAGTAACTCAGCAATTAATTTAAATTGTTCAGTCTAATCTTTTGGATTGTACAGCATAAACTGCAAAGGTGTAGCTGGCACGACAGACTGGGAACAATGGAAAGTGTTTAACCTTATTAAACAAAAAAAAGGTGCCGTGTGAAATGTTCTTTCCCTTCAACGCAGCAAAGACAAAAAAAAAAAAAAATCTTGTGCAGTTGCTGATGAGCAGCACCATCAACTGGTTCACACAGTATTGGGTGAACTAAACATTCTGATTGTTTACACTGAATTTATTCCAATCCTAAACATTTGACACGTGCTGTTGTTCCATCATGCACTGCTCAAGTATGGCACATGCCAAAGAACGATCCACGTGCAGAGAAACGTGAAACTTTATTGCCGTCACAGATACCAAATCTTTAACCATCGCATTCAGCTAACCAGGTGCTTCTGTGTTGCTGCAACAGAGCGGTTATGAAACAAAATTATCCAACCATGTAGAGAACAAAACAGGCTGTACCAGTATGACTCATGTCTATAAAACATCCAGTCCAGGGTGTGTGTCCTCTCGACTTTGTCGCTTCATTACTACCTCGACCAAAACTATGTGACCTCAAACGTAAATAGAAGCTTAAGCGTCAGTTTGTCTTGCATCTTGCGCTGCTGGCCTGCTCGTGCCCATTTTAGCTGTCATTGAAGTCACCTGAGGACAGAAACAGAAAAAAACAGCCTCCAAGACTGCGGGGAAATGTCCCTGTCCACAGCCCCTGTTGACTGACAGTGGAATAATTATCTGACGGTTGGTCTCGGGTAAAATGAATTAAAGACAATGGGTACTTCATAGAAAGTCATGGCTTTGTGTTTTTGAACAATTAATAATTGAAGAACTACGGCGTACTTGTGGGTGTGACCGCCAACATGTTGACTGACATTGTGGCCGAGTAGGAATGTCTGCTTGGAAACTACCAGCACGTTGCATGTGGCATCTCTAGATTATTTCGATAAAGAAACACACGCCTCCAGCCCTGAAGCGGGTTCACGACTTGCGCTAAATGGATTCCCTCTATGGAAAATCAATGGCAGCGTACATTGTCATGGTATGGTTCAGTGAACGTGTTGGACTGTTTTCCACCCGTTACTCTCCAGGAGAAAACATCCAGGCTGCTCAACTGACCAGATTTTTGTTGATGTTGATTGGCTCTTGAAAGACCGTCCACACGACTGCTTCGCTGCAATTCGGCGTCGTCAGGGAGCCCATGTAGCGATAGTACTTCGTTCGGGAAACGCTTCCGAGCAGGTCATCAATAGAGAGGCTATGACTTACGGCTGTCTCGGTACCTATGGAAAAAAGGGGCGGACGGCATTGTCAACTAAATTACCCATACACCCGTATCTGCTGGAGCCCTGCATCACACAATTATTCTTAAATTCCTTCTGGCCCCATTTTATGTGTTCTTACCTATGCTGTTCGTCAGGTAAGACGTGAGATGGCCCCAGGGTCCTGACGTATCGCCATCTTCCGTTGCCTTGAAGGTGAACACACAATTACATTCCAGATGCAAACGCTGTAATTATGTTTCGACAGTTCATGCATTTCTTGTTGGGAGAACTATTTGGAGTGTTCGCGGTCAGAAGCTGCTGATGGATGACCTTTAACAAATGGATGCATTCCCAGTTCAAATTGGCAAACTGGATTTGTCGTTTGTGTTACTTGTGTGCACGTACGTTCAGAAAAAACCCAAGAACAGCGATTCCTTCTGGATCGGCGACGGCCTGATCCACAGAGAGACCCTTCTTCAGACTGACGATGTGCATCTACGAGAGGTCACAGGATTAGTGGTGAAATGGGAGGAAGTGGCAACACAGAAGAGGAGCTGTGAATTTCAAAACAATACCTCCATTGGATATCTCAACTGGTCAACAGTGTGCTCCGAGCCTGGGTGGTGTCGAGTGTCACCCCAGTGAAAGTGGAACTGGAGCGTGGAATATGTTCCATTTAGCCCACCTCCACTCACTTCTACTTCATTTTCCTTCAACTTGCATACCACTGTGCACAGAAGAATGCTGACGTTTACTTAAATGCTTACATTCCTTTTAAAACATCGGTCAAATCCTGCTCTAGGTTTTCGCTGCTTGACAATATGCTTCAGGACAACCAGCAGAGTTACATTCCTGAGCTGAAGAGCACCACACTCAGAATGCGGACACTTTAAATCACCCCAGATCCTGAATGAATGACTAAAGTTGAAAAACTTTCCTGATCAACATTGTATGGGGAGGGAAACTGGTTGGGAAAGAGGCCGAGTGAGAATGAACAAGCAAAGAGTAAACCGTGTAAACAGCAATTTGCATACAAGACGGCACATACGGAACACTGCATCATCTTTGTGTTCAAACCTTCAAATGATCGTTTTTACATACAACAGTACCTCAGGTCAAACTCCTTACCTGTGTGTCCGTTGTTGGTGATGGATTTGAACACGTCCCGAGAGGAGAAGTTTTTGAAGGTAAAGTTCAGCAGCTTCGGGTCTTTGAGAACATGGCTGGTGTTTATATTAATTGGAGACTGCCTATGCCCCCCACAGAAAGAGGAGACCTCCCCCCAGTGGGCCGGGGTGTGAGCTGTGAAGGGTCGAGATTTTTTTTTTCTCCCCTCAATCTCTCTTCAGAACCAACGGAAGCAGACGGTTGATCCAAATCATTCAGCGAGTGAAATCTGTCAGTACTTACCACAGCCAGTGTAGCACCACTCACTTCCAGCAGCTGAGAGAGAAAAGAAACACAGCAAATGTTTCTTAAACTCATGTTAAAAACAAGTGAAATTTCTAATTTGAGTTCTACCAATTACAAGTCTTTAGACACTTTCCTTTTTTTGAGGTTACACTAAAAGATTTGTCATTAACACACAATTGACCTGAAATTGATTTATTTTACTCACCACATTTTACCAAAGCTCCCAAACTGAGCCACAACACCAGCGAGTAGGGACACATCTGCAGAAGGAATGAGGAATATCCTCTTGAAATCAATATGAATCACGATGTGACTGCCCATTTAATACGACCTTGCGCGAGGTTAGCCAGGTACGAACTTCATTAATTTAGAATATTACGTGGAAGTGCCCCATGGGCAAAACAGCTAAAGTGACAGATATAAACGTCTGAAATCGTCTTACCATATGTCCCTGAAAAACGAGGAGAACAAAGAGTGACAACTGTTTCAAGTTAGTGCTTTAAGTAAGAGGACAGGAGGGGGATGAACTGTTTAGACAACACTAAACCAACATGACGGTGACATGACCACAGGCCTTGCTGGATGTTGTAAATAAAGGTGTTCAGACTGAATAAGGGATCTTGTTTGGTTAAATGATCATCATTGCTTTCCATGTCAAACCACAGAGAGGAATAGTCCCCATTAATAAGCAGTATAAGTCTGTATATGAAGATTGCCCTTTGATCTATACTGCAGCCAGCCACCAGGTGGAAAACACTTCACTTAGGGAGCACTCACAATCTCGACATCACATTTTCTGCATATGAGTACGACTGAAACACAAAGGAGCACAATCCAGATAAGTGCAGTGACCCCACAGAGATTGGCCCTCACAGCTTTAACAGTGAAATCAAACTTTCAATTTAAAGGCGACTCTGCAAACTGACAGCGGAGAAGCTTTGCACACGTGCGTCTCTCACACCAGTCACTGCAGCAACAAATTGAGAAATGCTGCCATTTGTGTCATTAAGCTTTGGATTTCACATCTCGCCGACAGATCAGAAGGTTGGAAATCACAGGCTGTTGAATGTTATCTAATGCAGCGATTCCACCTGTTGCAGAGGTTGAGCTCTTCCGGTTTGACTCAACTCGATTTAATAATGACAAAAGCAAGTTTACAATAAAAACATTGACACTTAAGAGTGAGTGTCACTTTGCCTGGAGGGAAACCAAATGCCTTTGTCTGGTAATGTTTATCGTTCACACACTTCAGCGGTCACGGCATTGATTTCCTGGAGCCTTAATCAAACCGTAGTTTCAAAACTTTCAATACTATCTAATTGGCTTAATCTTTAATTATTTACTCTCTGGGGTGTTACTAAGGAAGACAAGTCACCAAATGTCACAGGAAGAGGAGATTTTAGCCCCCCTGCCCCCCACCCACCCACCCACACACACACAGCGCTACACCTCATTGCCCTCAGCCTTCAGACACAAAGCCTCCAGAACAGCTTTTGATATGAAGTGGTCTGTTTTTTCAATAAAACAATCATCAAAAGTGCATGAAATTACTCAGACAATAAAACAAAAACATGAAAAATCCAGGAGGCCTGCTGTTCAGCGATCTTTAGGTTCAAATGTGCCAGTTAAATGTTCCATTTTACATGCATGTGTTTTTAATGTGCATCTAGTTTACCACCAGGAGCAGCTGTGGGTCAACTAACTTCAGTCTGAGGAGCGGTGGAGAATCAGGCACTTACTTATGTATAGTTTTCCCCCATGATAATACCAACCTTGTTTCTGCAGCGAGCTGCGTCTGAGGGAAACGAGGGAGAACTTGGCTTTTCTTTAGGCTCAGCACAGAACCACACCTGAAAACCATCCGGAGGGAATGACCGCCATCAGCGAGTGATTGGCCGAGCACCTGACCGCCTTCTTCACCGGCTGCACCACGTGCAAGTGTGTCAGCGTACGCGTGCACGGCGGCATTTAAAACACCTGTGTTCCGCAGTCTGACAGAAAATACACAACTTTATTGAAACAGCTGAGAAGATGCACTCATAAAGGAGTCACAGTTATTGACACAAGGTGGTGGGGAAATACATGCACAGTAATAAAAACTACAAATTAAAGTGCACATCAGACAATCTAATTAGAGGCAAATAACGTCACACAATCTGTGCACGTGATCGACGTGTGATATGAGACAAAGCTTTATGGATAAGCAGAATTTTATTCTAAAATGAGAGTCACATCAGCATGAAATATAAAATTGTATTGTTACAAAGTGAAATGATATATCCTGAGAAGCTTCCTATCCCTTTATATTTACAATCATTTTCATCTATTAGGTGTTTCAATACAGACTCCTGCCACACTCCTGTCTTGCTCAGCTAAAGTTGTTTTAGAACAATGCTCCTAAAAAAAAAAAAAAAAACACATACAAATAACACTAAGGCTTAGAAATACTGTATTTTGCTTAAAATACACAAAATTAAGGTCATCAAATGAAAGTCGACAAACGGACTCTTACAGCTTTAAGTAACGATTGAAACGTGAGACGGCAGATTCGATCCTCAGCGACGCACATCTTGCGACCACAGGAGAATGCGACAGGGACGAAGTCTCAGGCGTTCCTCAAAGAAGATGGGAAAAGGTCCTGCAGGAATGAAGGTACCTCGGATCAACCACAGCGTACAGTTGCACCCCCTCTCCCCCAGCATAACCTGTACAACGTCTGGCTCTCGCTGGTCCCAGTTGGCTGTGGTTGTGTAAAAAGAGTGTGTTTTATAGTAACCACGAACCATGGAAATAATTGATCAAGTAGTTTTGGCAGGAGAATGGGTGCAGACGCCTGCAGGTATGTGCGGTTGTCTTGACACAGGAGTGCCTTGTAAACAGTTTGAACGGCAAACACTAATAATAATAATTAGAACGGAAAAAAATTGTAGTCGTCTGGTAAAGGATGTGAGAGGAGTCATAGTGTCTGCGTTGGTCATTTAACCTGTGGATCGACAGTAGACTACTCTCCGAGTAAAAGTAGAGTTCTCTCAAAATCAAGAATGTATGTTCAGTTGAAACTCACTGAAAGAGGGACCCGGTCAGCTCGTCCACAAGGCCGCCTGTAATACAAACGAATATTAGTACTTCAGCAGAATACACAAACTACTGGCACGTGCACCGTATGACTGATAAGTCCCGTTGTTTACCTGGGGAGCAAATGGTGTCACACAGTATGGGGCAGAGGTAGCAGGACGAGCATCCCTGCGGGACAAACAGAGTGAGTACGGGAGGACGCCGTGGATCGTGGGGGAAATGAGCGCGGCGCGTGGGAAGTTACCTGACAGTGCTCACAGTGTTTGGACTCGTCTCCCTCCTCACAGGGGCACTTGTCACAGCTACTAGAGCAGTGCTGACAGGAGAAACACACGCCACCAGGGCACAGCTTATTACCCAGAGTTCTGCTGGAGCAGTGATGGCTCGTACGGCTCTCGGCGGCTTACCTCGCAGACGGAGCAGACGCTGCACAAAGAGCCAGAGCGGAACTGCAGCATGTCAGAGATGGCCTCCTCGTCACCTTGCGTCTTGGCCGTGACGTCCTCATGCTCGTCTGTAGTCAGGAAAGTCAACAACTTAGAATATTGGACAATTGTTGACAATAACTTGAGTCAGTGTGCATGTTGCGAATCAGCAGATACAAGGAAACTGCAACAAGAAAGGTGAAAATATTTCCTTAAAAATAATATACGGAAGGACCTAGATCAAGATATTTTGCATTATGTCCTAAACTGTCAAATGTCAATATCTATTCCTGAGGCTATCTAAGTCTATTCTTGGCCCACTTCATGTAAACCCTCAGCACAGACCATGAGATCAAATTATTGGTGTCAGGTTGGTGGTGTGAGGTTATGTTAAATGTGAATCAGCTTCAATTTTGTGTGAAGAGCACGACGCCAGGGACAAGACACGTGCCAAACGCTGTCAAAAAGACAAAATGTGCAGATCTGGACGGATTAAAAAGCACACATTTTTGTGTCTGGTTTTGTGAACCTGCGTCATAGGAATAACACGATGAACACTTTGTAAGGATCAACAAGTGTTTTTCTCTTATTCTGTCCTGAAATAGCCACGTTAGCCGGACAAAAGGAATGATACCGCCGGGTGCCATGCAGTTACCACACAGATAAGCCGAGCTATTTTCAGACAGTGTCACAGTGTTCTCACAGTTCACTTTAACAATGTCAGAGAAGGAAGTATGGGAGGACTGAGAGGACGATTTGGGTAGTTGGGAAAGTTTTGCCCGATGAAAGATTAAATTTGAAAGCTGTGCAGAATGTTTGACTGGCTGCAAACATTGTTTTTTCCTTCTGAAACTGCTGCACGTTACTGCACGTTAAATGTTCAGGCTTGAGTTTTAAAAGGTCTGTTCCTCCAGAGGTGACAGAGGTTTGATTTGGAACATTTTCTCCTGACCTGTCAAAGTTCTGTTTTCATCAGATTTCAAGCTCTTCAAAACACCAAGTTTGAACTTTTCAAAACATTTGATCCATGTCATGATCTTCACTCCAAAAACTCATCGTGTTTGAAATGACATTTTTGGCTTGTTTTAGTTTCACTTTCCTTAAATATAATCAGAATGGGTTTAATAAATCGATATGATGAGGAAGTGGACATACCATCATCGTCCTCTTCCTCCTCATCTTCCTCTGCCTCATCACCCTCTTTTTGTGCAGCTCCTTCAGTTGCCTCCTCTTCTTCATCATCATCTTCTTCTGCACCCTCATCCTCTTCCTCATCATCTTCTTCTGTATGCTCCTCCTCCTCAGCTGCTACCTCATCCTCTGCCTCATCTGCTTCTTCATCATCATCCTCTGCCTCATCTGCAGCCTCTTCCTCCTCATCATCCTCCTCCTCCTCTTCTTCATCATCATCATCATCCTCTGCCTCCGCTGCAGCCTCTTCCTCCTCATCGTCCTCCTCCTCCTCATCATCCTCTACCTCATCTGCAGCCTCTTCCTCCTCATCATCATCCTCTACCTCATCTGCAGCCTCTTCCTCCTCATTATCATCCTCATCCTCCTCCTCATCTGCAGCCTCTTCCTCCTCCTCCTCATCCTCTACCTCATCTGCAGCCTCTTCCTCCTCATTATCATCCTCATCCTCTACCTCATCTGCAGCCTCTCCCTCCTCATCCTCCTCTACCTCATCTGCAGCCTCTCCCTCCTCATCCTCCTCTACCTCATCTGCAGCCTCTCCCTCTTCGTCCTCCTCTTCTTCATCATCATCTTCTCCTCCCTCAGCTGCCTCCTCATCTGATTCTTCTTCACCTTCCTCTTCTTCTACCTCTTCCTCTACCTCAATGGCCCCACCGTCGCCCTCAGAGGCTTCCCCCTCCTCTGCCACAGCCTCGACGTCTCCGGCTCGGAGGTCGGCCTCTGCTTCGGCCACATTCTGGGCACTCACGACCATAGAAAGCGGCAGCTGGAATGAGCACAGGAGCACCAGCAGGAGTCCCAGTACCGAACTCTTCAGAGATGCCATCTTGGAAGATTAACACAACTCTTAAAAAAAAAAGTCCACTCTGAAGAAATGTCTCCCACTGTGGTTCTTCCACCAAAAAAAGCAAAAAACAAATGGTTTATCAAAAAAAAAAATTTAAAAAAATCCACTGAAAGTAAGAGGGAGTTGCAGACAGTTCAGGAAATGATCTTGGATCTTTGCTCCAGGCTGCAGAGAGGTGGGTTGAAGAGGACCGAGCTCAGGAGCCACAGAGCAGTGTGTGCCAGTCTGGTGCCGGTGAACACAGAGGACACAGTGGAAACATACAGCTGGGTGTGTGACGTATGGTTGTGTGGCTGCGTGTGCATGAGTGACAGAGACACATGTGTGGGAAGAATGCTCCTGATGCCTTTAACACAGTGTATTGGGGGGGGGGCATGGCATTTATAATTGCTGACATCAAATGATTTAGTAAAACAATTGTAGGCCCATACATGTGTACATAAAGTATATTGTACATGCAGTGGGGACACTTTTCACATGTCCACACTTGTTTGTGTGCTTGTGTTACCTTTGTTGAATTCATGAATCTTCTTGCAGCGTTATAGAACCTAAAGTCCTTGCACAAAAGTTGAATTGGAATCAGTGTTTCTTTAATTTTATGTATAAACCAACATACAACCAACAGGTTTAAGCCACTAGAATGGCTTCCTGTGCAGCCAGGTCCTCCAGGGCCAATGAATCAATTACCCTCTGGGAAACCACTGAACATTTAAATGTTAAAGAAATGAATTTGCACAATTGCCTGGTTCCATATGAAACTGGTTCTTTCTTGACCTGTGACTCTAAACTTTCAAGAAAATCAAATCTTGCAGTTGACATTCACACACCAACCCTGCCTTTTGCTGCATCAGCTAAATAAAAATCTTTGGGGGTCATGAAGTTCACCCATACACCCCATTCCTCTGTAACCCAATCTACTGTAACCTGCTTGAAACTCTGGACTGTATGTGCTGTACAGATCTAGAACACACGTGGCTGCCGACCCTTTCCGATGAAAACGTGCACTGAAGGTTCATATCATACAATAGAGAATTATGCAACCTGAGGGAGTGAAATCTTAAACAACAGCTTAAAAAATGACTCAACAGCGTTGAGTTGTTTGCCTGCCAATCCCAAAGCTGAGGAGAGCCTGACAGCATGATGTATGGAATGGATGCAAATAGACAGAAATGGAGATGATGAGAGTCTGTGTCCCCTGTGCCGTGTGTTAGAAGAGCAGACGTGAGCAGCTGACATTCCACAGAAATTGCAGTTGAGTCATTTTACTCCAGGGTTGCGATTGAGACAAAGTTTGAGTTTATATTAAAATCACTGAGAAACTGAGTCATCGGGAGGGACACGCATATGGTCGCGCAGGTTTGCACGTGCAGCCGCCATGCCACGAGAGAAGCAGAAAGTGATGACACCACCTCTCCCTCTGTGTGTGTGTGTGTGTGTGTGAGGCGCTGGTGCGGCTGACAGGTGGCCCAGCCAGCTATTTACAGTAAAGGCTCCTTCAATAGCCCTGCTCCACTATGTGACCTTCAGTGGAGCTCTGACAAACTGAAACTAAGCACCATGCTGCAGCTCGTTGAACCACCTCGCGTCCATGTTTTAGTTCATATTTTTACTGCTTTTTTATTTTATTTTTATTGGATTAGTTGTGCATCGCCCAAGTTGAGCCTTGCTCAGTTTGGCAATGAGAACTATTCACTTGCATTCTTGTCTGAGGTCTTTGGTAAACATGAACCTGAAGTGAACGGCTGATTTTAGCTACAGGTAAACATAGCCTGAAGCTGACTAATAAAGATGGTATATATTTGCTTAAGAACTCACTACGCCTACTGTAAATATACTTTATTAAACAGGATCAAAAATGCAGTAAAACATATACCCATGCTAATAAACAGAGAATTCTGTCTTTGGAAATTCTCAAACGTCTCAATAAACAATGTCGTCATCCCCAATCAGATGAGCGGGTTTCGAAAGACAGAGAACAAACACAAATTTGTTGGAGAGATTAAAATCAACAATTAACAACAAATACAACTAAACACAAGAGTAATAGAATGTGCCCCTGAAAACAGTATCATTAGTTTAGTTATGATCAAAAAAAAATATAAAAAAAACCTTTATATATAAAAAAAGAATAAGCATAATGCTTGAACACCAATGCAAAATTAAATACATAAAATATTTCCTACCACATTATAAATACATGCACCTGACTTTGGCATTAGAATGAGATGACTGCACATTGAAGTCATCTATTTCATTAACATGGCACTGTAACAGGAAATCTCGACATCTCTCTCTTTACGGGAAGAACTGCGGAGGATCTTTGGGTCCAGTGTTGAACACGACAGAAGAAAAGCAAGAGTGGTTTCACCATTCACCATTGTCTTTTACTGACCATGTGAAGCAAGTGAACGCATCACAGAGGCACGTCAGTTGGAATTGGCCCCAGAAGGAAACACATCTGTGCAGAGGAAGAAGCAAAGTTATGCATCTTCAAGGGAGAAGGCAGAGAGCTGTGTGAAGGCATGTTCGGGTTTGGGGGTACCTCTTAGTGTAGGTGGAGGACGAGGAGGTTTAAACGTGCTGCCTTGAGCCAGAGTGTCCACGATCCAGCTGAGGGCGCTTGAGCAGTACTCCATCTGAGATCAAGAATTCAGAATCAGCAAACTCTCAATACATTACTGCAGGTTTCAGTCAGACAACTCACTTCAGTCCAAACAAACAGCCCAGCTTCCAAACATGAGGGTTCGAGAGGCAAGTTCAACAGAATTACGTTTCCTGTTTATTGCACATGCTCACAGTGACATAGCAGGATTTAAAGATTTTAAAGTATGTACCTGTTATTTAGAAAAAAAGAAAAAGAGAGCTCCAGTGACAGGGACATTTTGGAAAAGTTGCATCCTGTTAAATCATTCAAATGATTACTAGAAGCTACTTGCATTCCATCACCTCTTGTTGGTTTTGTTTGATGTAAAAATAATTGAGAAAACACTTGACTTCACCCTCGGCCTGCATTGACATTTGTGTTTGAGTCATCAGCTCTGTTTATCTTACACATCGTCTGTACTCTGAGAGCAGTTTGTGTCACAGAGCCACTGGGCACACGCTGTCACTCTCCCCTCCGGTTTTTCCACCTTCTTGTTTAGACCGAAGAAACATTTTACGGCGAAGGAGAATTCAGTCCTTAGATGCTTTAAGACCACTTTAGAGTTAATCACCTCATTCTCCAGAGTCCTTAGCCTGTGGTCAAAGTCTCTGGTTTCACTCAGGTGTTTCAGGACGCCATCCACTCTGAAGAAGGAGACGTACAGCTCAGTAAAAGAAGCAGAATGGCACTGCTAACGTGTGGAAAGGTGCAAGGAGGTGCACTTACTTGGCCGACATCCGTTTAAGCCTTTCGGAGTCGCTGCTTTTCTGGATCTTGGTCTGTGTGGTGAGGAAGTCCTCCTTCTGAATGGTTTCCCACGTCATCAGCCTGTTCGCCACTTTCCCTCGCAACTGCAACACTGGGAGAAAAAGATCAGAACTGTTCAGCTCAGTTCAGCATTTAATGTGAAATTACTTTATTTCATTTATTTTAAAAACTCTACTGTGACACTGACCAAAATGGTGGATCTTGATGGAGGGCACTTTGCGGATCGTCCTCTTGATAAACAGGTTGATGTGAGAGAGGATGATGAAGGGAGGAGCCAGCGAGGGACGGGAGTGGTACTGAACAATCAGGTTGTAGCGCTGGAATTTCCAGTAGATGTCGCTGTTCGCCTGCACCTCAGAGAAGGTGGAGCTGAGAGAGCACATATAGTTACCATGAAAGCTGTGAAGCCACGCAGATGATGACTGACTGAGAGCAGCGACCTCGTCCTTTTTACCTGAACATGGCGATTAGAAGGTTGATAAGCAGGATGTTGGTGACGAGCAGGTAAACGACAAGTAGAATCACCACCAGCCAGTTACTTTCCTTCGTCCTGCACGGCTCAGCACCGCCCATGATCATTGTCGCGTTACTTGTGCAGGGCATGTCCCACTCCTTCCCAACTGGAAGAGATGAAAAGATATGGAGGATCTTTTAAAAAAAATGAAAAAGCGGCAGTAATCTACCACTGGTTTGATTTCAATTTCCTTCTGTTTGCATCATGATTTACCGTCCATCTCTTCCACAGGAATCTGCCCAAAGATGTGTAAATACGGCCGGTAGAAGACCCGGCGGAAGATGCGATTCAGATTCGGGTCATAGGAATACAGCAAGGCCTGATTGGCTACTCCATACGCCATGAGCCACACCCCCAGAAAGAAGAGGAAGAAGAAGATGTCCTTCATCTGGAGAGAAAAAAAAAACTTTTTTGTTTTGTTTGTTTGTATTGCTTGGTTGTCACTGGGTGGCCAGTATCGTGGTGAATTTAAACATCGGTAGCTTGATGGCATCTTCTCACCATCTTGCCGACAATGATGATTTTTGGGCCCAGCTGTTTATGGATGGCAAAGATGTGAATGAGGCGGAGGGTGAACACCATGTAGTCCACACACAGGATGTCCCGGCCAAATTGATACGACACCGGGAACATCCTAAATGCACAGAGTGAGGCAAATGAGCTGTGCTAACAGCGACACCCAGTGGGCAGTTGCTAAAATAACAACATGTGCATATTTTGAATGCAGACAGACTGTGACAGGGCAGAAAATGTCGGTGCGTAACCATACCTGCAGATTAGTCCAAATATGAAGAGAATGATGGCGGTCAGGTCACACTTGTTCCACACATCTTGAATGTACACTCTCATCCTCTGGCGCCAAGTCATCGCCCCCAAAAAGAAAGTCTTGGAGAGGCAAACACCGACTTCAAAGATCAGTTCATCCTCAAACCTAATTCATGTACTCACTAAAAGCTGTTTTAGCTTCACTGCATATTTACAATTGTTAGATATATATATATATATATTCCACGTCTCTCTCACCTCTCGGATCTCCTCACACACGATAGTGAACACCCAGAAGTACAGCACATACTCAGTGATCGCCGGACCATTGGGCGGCGGGGGTGCAGAGTCCACCAACAGCACGTAGGCGAAAAGCAGGAGGAAGAGAAAGTACATCAGGACGTTGCCCATAAATGAGGTGACGGGCGCGAACCAGAACTGGCGCCATCTCGACACGATGAACGGGCGCTTTGGAGGCCTGGGAGTCTGAGGTATGCCTGTGAGGAAGGCCATTGGACTTTGGGTTAGGGAGAGGAACCCTGTGTCTGTTGGTGTGTTGGATTTTATTTTATAAAGATGACCCACCTTTGATTTGTGCCGTCCTCGGTGTGGTTGCGTCTTGTGCGTCAGCTTCACTGGTGAAACAGCAACAACACATTTTTTTAAAGAACACGACACAAATCAAGTGGTTCTCATTCTCAGATGCTCTCCAAAGAAATCCCCCGAGTTATGTCGGCAGGGGCATTACATGTGCTTGATGTCAGAAAAAGAGAAGACGGTGGTGCCGTATAGGCTGTCGTTGTCCCGGCATAGACCGTCCTCGTTTGGCTTCCCCTCCTCCTCTTGATGCTGGTCCTCATGTTTCCTGTGTTTCATAAAGAGATGAGACTCTAGAGAGCAGGCAGCTTTCTGTGGGAAAATGTATGGAGACCGGATAGAAGTCACAAAAAACATTGTCGTCAACAATTCCCAACGTGGCCTTTACCTGAAGGAGATTAAGTTGGTGTAGCAGAGGAAGGGGCAGAAGAATGTGATCACGAGCTTCCACACCTCAGTGTTCCTCTTCATGTCACCCCACCAGATCTGCGACAACAGAGACTGGAGCAGGAGGAGAGACCATTAACGTTATTAGAATATTATTCATGACTTATTACAAGTTACAGCAGATATGAGAAAGAGCGAATAGGTTTTGATTTATTTGAGAATTTACCTGTAGACCACATAAACAGAGCGGGTGAAGGATTCATGTTTCAGTTACACCTCCAACCACTAGGTGGCTGTATTGAATAGTTTTACTGAGCCAGCTGTTGGCATGGCTCAGGCCTGCAGGTTAGGGAAGACTGAGTACACAGGTGTTGCTAATGACAACGGGAGGAGAAGCAAAACAGAAAACAACAAACAAACCTGCACTCCATCGTTACTGAAGAAAAGCCGAGCGTCAGCACCCATGCCCATCTGGAGGCAGGTGGTACCGCCCCAAACCGGAGACTTCCTGATCAGCAGAGTGAAGGAGCGACTCTCATTGCTCCGATAGCAAGAGCTGAAGACGTCTGGGGGGTTAAAACAGCAACATCATTTACTCATGAGGAGTGACCAAATAACAGTAAAGTTTTGAGGATGAGACCTTCAAGCTCTCACCATGTGCCAGGTTCTCGAAACTCTGGGCCAACTCTTTCATGGAGACCTTGTTCTCAGTCTCATTCTCCAGCTTGGAAAGTTCTCTCAGGATCTTACAGCCGCTCAGAGCGCTCAGCACCGGCTCTGCCGCCTGACAAACAATGATAGACATTGGATACTTCAGTTGTGATGGTCATAGAGCAGAGAAGCTATGAGCATGTAAGCAACAACAAGAGTATCATTGGTGCAAATGTGGGGTTTCTGTAATTGTCGGTCCAGATTTTTTACCATCTCCCAGAAGAAAGTAGCCATCTCCCTGCGATTCTGCAGAACAGCCCAGATGAAAAGCGACGCCCAGGGGAAGAGGCAGCGTTTATTCCGATACAGGCAGTCACCGTACAGCAGCTTACTGGCCCGCTGAGACGGAGAAAGATTCACTTAGAGGGCATCGAGTTGAGGTGGAAATCTGTGAGCATGTCAATCACTATTGACCTATAAAGCAATAGGATTTAATAAACTTTGAGCTACTTTTACATCTAAAAATCTAGTAGATTTTCCAAGCAACATAAGAAACTGTCCTCTGAGTTTATGTCTGCATATTAGCAGGTTTAACATACCCTGAGTGCCTTTCTCTTGGATGTGATTTTCTCTAAACCCAAAGCTTCGTAGTAGAATGGCTGGCAGACGTCACCCAGCAACAGCTCCAGCACTCCTGACACCTGCCATTTGTAGAATCAAAAATAAAGTTCAAGATGCTTGTCATGTTAGTTCTGATTTCATTTTAGAAAGATTATTGTGGGGAAAAAAAAATATAAAGAAGAACCTCAAAAAGGCTGATATCCAGCCCTGGCCCACGCTGCATCTTCTTCTCCACTTTGGAGGGCGAGGCCTTCTGCCCCGCCACGTTCGACGCAGGAGTGGCAGTTCCCTCCCGTA
The DNA here is from genome assembly GCA_016785235.1 of Pseudorhombus dupliciocellatus. Taxonomy (NCBI): domain Eukaryota; kingdom Metazoa; phylum Chordata; class Actinopteri; order Pleuronectiformes; family Paralichthyidae; genus Pseudorhombus; species Pseudorhombus dupliciocellatus. The sequence continues at coordinate 149,557 of JAFBJW010000620.1, read as the reverse complement.
TCATGAGTTGGCGCTGCAGCAGGTAGTAAAGGAGGGTGCCATCAGCCACGGAACGGTACAGGCTCTCCAGCCTGTCATTGGTCAGGTAGTCCAGGATGTTGAGACCATTCTCAGTGAAAAGTCGCACGAACTGAGGCTTGTCGTTGATCAAGGCGTCCGTCATTGAGTCCTCCAAGTCTTCATACTGATTGGATGAAGGTAATCGATTAATGGGCAGGTTTAAATACAGGGTCAATAAAGATATATACATCATCAGTTCCTCTGGGCATCAATAAAAGTCATTTCATCAATGATTGATTTCATTGAAGGTCTCATCTGATGACATCCTCCTCTTACCCTCCACTGTATGTCGCCATTGAAGAGTTCGCTCTTGGCAATGTCCACCCGGTTCCACGTGACCGCCAGCTTCAGCTCCTCATTGTAAGGGCTGGCATCCACGGACGCACGGTGCTTACTGGCTGAGAAACATCACAAAAATCAGAATACGCATGTGTTACCATGTAAAGCATTTTTAAATGCCAGTTAGGTATATCTACCTCCTACTAATGCTTTGAGCAGAACTGTGTCGAAGTCATTTGGGCCCTCCTGGTCCCCGTGGTAGATCGTGATCATACCTCTGTTCTGGTAGATGCTCAGGGCCTGAAGACACAGAATGAGGAGACAATAAAAAAGATGACATTTTTGAATAAATCAGCACAATATTTTGGGGTGAACTGTGACTTCAAACAGCTCCTGATTCATTATAACATGATTGGATTTTATACACTGATGAGTTAATAAGTGTTACTGTAAAATAGTTACAGGGCTTACAGCAAGAAACATTTCTATTCCTGTATCATCAACCAGTTTAAGACATTTGTGTCATTAGAATAACCCTTTAACACTGCATTAAACCTGAAACTGATTTTCAAACTTCACTGTGTGGCAAGAACAAATGAGAAGGAGAAAAGATCCAAGCAGTTTCAGGAATGTAGGACAAACTGAAAACAGGAGTTTGTGAATAGCCTGAGGTGCACAGGGCAATGATTTAGTTCTTGGAGTTCTGTAGCAGCAGTGGAGCTAAGAATGTGAGCTTGCCCTGAGGAGGTGTGCAACAACAGAGGCTTTTCGGGCCATAAACATCTGAGGACACCACCGAGTTGGAAGCACAAATATGCTCAGCAATCTGAAATATCTTGTGAGTAAAGGTGGAGTCTTTGAACAGGTCAAACTGCAGGACATTTGTAAACCTCTGAGACCATGAATATAATTTTGAAGCCAGTAGTTTTCCAGTACACAAAAAATAAACCCTCTAGCTTCGGGAATATACAAGGTAAAGAATACCCTTGGACATTCCTCCTCCTCCTGTTCTGTGGGTCATGGACAACATGATAATGAGACATGGCGCTGTGAACTGATCTTACTCGCTCGACAAGTTTGTCTGTCTCCGCTTCAGAGGGGAAATACTTTTTAACCCGTTCAGCCATTCGCTCTTTCAGGTCCACGCTGGGAACCCCCTCGCCCTCCCCCTCGTTGGAGGACTGCACCACGGGGACCGACGACAGGTTTTCCAAGACGTCGCCCAGGAAATCGGCCATACCTCCTGAGCCGGCGAGCACCAGCCAGGGCATGTTTTTTTTCAGAGAGACATCCACTCTCTGACAGAAGACAGAAAAAGACATTTTGATAAATAGTCTTAGTATTAATAAGTTGACCTTATCATTGATTTGATCATCAAGAGCTGTGATTGTACCTCCAGCATGCTCGCCTCCCCGGACACCAGCATACAAAGGACGGGGATGTCAATGCTGCCGCTGCCTGCAGGGACACAAGCAATCTTTTAAGAACTTATATTCTTATATTTGCTTTGTTGCAAACTTTACAAACACATTCGCAAAATTGGAATAATCAAAGTGCATCTTTATCCAGTAACACAAGAGCAGAGTGGCAGCAGAGACACAGAAAGAAGATCCTGTTCAACCTTTAAGACTCTGCTTGATTTTACATGTTGACGAGCCACGTCTCAAACTCGAGCAGTGACATGCATCGGCATGCATCCGGTGGATTCCAGAGAATCACATGCAGTAATGAAAGATCATCACAAAAGGCTCAAATAGCTTGAGATCAAGGTTGAAGCCACGTGTCCCACATCCAGTTCTACCAGATTCTAAAAGAAACAACAACTAGAAGCTACCAAAGCAGAAGTGTTTACACGCCTGCTTCTTCATTTCTCAAGGGGAGAGTTAATGAGATTTTAAGGCGAACTCTCACCCCAGATGCCTGTGCGCTGGTGGGAGATGTAATCCTCCAGTTTGGCCCTGAAGCCTGTATCGCCTCCTCTGCGTCCTACGCTCCCGTCGTCTACCAGCAGAAAGGCCTGGTAGTTGTTGTCTAAGCAGCAGGAGTCCCGCGTCATATTCTGGACGTAGTACTTAGCAGGAAAGCTGCCCTGCAAAGGAAGAACAATCCTAAAGTGAATTAGTGGACACTTTCTTCTGGTACCACTCTTAATGTGTTTTAATACATAACATTTTTGTAGAGGATGAAAAAGTGCTGGGGAAATGAACCTGAGGGTTGATCAGCTGCTCCCGGTTGTGGACCAGGCCCCAGGGAGCGATGCCCAGCGCCACCACCTTGCTGAGGGAGACAGACGAGGCTGCTGTGGCGTGATCCCTCACCGCCTCTCCGACACACTTCCCCACACCTTCACGCAGGCCGGCAGTCAGGATCCATGCTCCTGGGGAGGAGAATGCAAGGAGATATGAGACATGTTGTAGCTTTGCAAAGCCTCAGATCTGTGGCATATCTCGTCTTCACTTAAAAATATCAAGTAAAACACAACTTGAATAACAACATAACTTGGAGGAGAGAATTAGGCAGCACATCCAGTATTTTTTTCAAAAAGGCACATTACTGGAACTGATACTGGAACTGATTATTACAAAATATATTTATTTTCACATGTGCTTTCATCACTTGGTCTTTTTTTACTTTGTTCTGCAAAGATTAATTTCCACTTCTGCCGTGTCTCCAAATATCTAATAGGTTAACCAGAGTCATGTCCCTTGCGCTCATGTGTCCGCCTGAATGTTTTTGTTTTGATCCCGGCCACAGAAAGAACAGCTACTTGAAGTGTCCTTAGATGATGAGGTTCACAGTGTGCCACCTGTCCTTGGCACAGTAGCCAGGAAACGGCCATTGTATGACTAAATCAGGATCGCACCCCAGAGAGCCATGAAGTTTAATGGTGCTGCAGTTCTATAACTTGTTCTGCAGTAGCAGGCTTCTTCCTGTTATAACTTCAGCGTGTCAGCTCTTTGAATTTTCCAGGAAAGCATCGATTCATTATTTATGTTTGTCCCTTCTTGAGCAGTTGTCCTGTTGACAAATTTCAGGTGGGAAAACCACAAGCACATTCAGAATATATATTAGTCCCCAAATTAAAAAAGAAGCTGCATCAGTGAGAATGACTACTTTAGGGGGGAATAAGTTGATTTAATCAAGACAAAATAGAGCTGCTCTTATGTTATCAGGATAAAGTAAACAGTGGCTGTGGGCTCGACAACACTGATAACTGGGTTACAACCCCTGATCCACTTCTGTAGCAGGGTGAGTTGTTGATTTAGTTACTTCACACGGTGATTGCACAGTGTTTACCTGTGCTTTGTGAGGCTTTCACCAGTCCCTGCCTCAGGACCTCCCGTACCCACGTCTTCACCTTTGTCCTTCCCTCTCCACCCACTACAGACACCACCAGATTGGGCGGTGGCAGGCCCCAGTGGGCCGTCATCAGGGTGTAGACCATTGACGGAGGGGTGTCCCATGACAGGCGTAGGAACTGAGAAAAAAAATAGTAGGCATATTTCAAAAGTAGAAAAATGAGCCAAAAGACTAGCAAGACATAAAAAAAAAGGATTCTGATCATTTTTGTATAATATGAGCTTCTCAGTATCGATATGTGATTGCATGTGGTGTTTGTATAGAAGCAGGGTAAAGGTTACCCAGATTAATATAGATTTAATCATAAAGACTGTAGAAATAAAGTGTTTAGTGATCCCTCCAGAGAACATCACCCACATAGCTATGTCTCTTGCTGGCCCCTGCAAACTGGAGCTCTCCAAAGGCATCCGTCGGGTACTCAGAGGAGTGCTGGGCGCTGTCCCAGTGGTTGACGATCGCTGTGCTGAAGTAGTCACCCAGGGCCACAGAGCCGTGGGAGTCTCTCGAATTCCCGCACTGGCAAAGGGCCCCATTACTGAGAGAAGTGAGAAGGAAATACACCAACGACATAAAGACATCTTTTCAACAGCACAGTGATCAGGCAGACATTAGAAAGAGCCGTACTCAAGTTCACGGTACCTGAACGAATCCTCTACGAAGGTAGAGCACACTCTTTTCTTTATGATTTTGGGGATCCAACTCTGAAAACAATGTCAGCGGGTTAGTAAACTGAGTTGTACGTGCAGAACGTGACAAAGAGAGTTTATTCCTGACATTACCCTTGAATGTCTGGAAATAAGAGTGTAGGGGATTCTGTTCAGATGAGAAATATTGACTTTGGCCCTGTGAAATACCGGATGATGGGCTGGTGAGTTATGCTGAGCATAAACACCTGACTGTTACTTCTGACACAGGGCTGCAGTTTCATCTGCTGTCCGTGTGTGTGTGTGTGTGTGTGTATGAACATGAATGTGTGCGTGGGCACGTAGGTATCTTCACTCTGCAAGACAACCACCAGACTACTGACACTTATCCAGACTCTCGTCAGAACTTTGATATCATAGTAACAGTGTAAAACCTATTTAAACATCGGTGCTAAAATTATCTCAAAGAGATTAATCCTCAGTGCCCTGTTTTGACAGGGATCATCCTGTGACCATAATAATGTTATCAGGCGGTGTTGATATAAAATACGTGTTTATATTTATCTGTAACGAAGTGTAGATATTGTGATATATCAACCTTAAAAAGTCCAAGCTTTGGGAGTATAAAACTAAGACAATAAACAAAATTTAAATGTAAATAAATCTATTGGAAATTACATTTACAATAGAGATTTTTTAAATAACTCACAAAAGTATGAGAGTAGGAGACTATCAGGGTAGATAATTAAAGAAGAAGGAATACATAAAATAATAATTTGAGTTACACTCCAGCATGAATTATCTTTCTAAATAAAATGTTATTAAATAAACAAAACGGAAAATGATCAAATACTCTTTAGCAATATATTCTATTCCCCTGGACCTTATTGGGAATACGCTTTGGGTGAAGTTTTAATCACTTTTGTGAAATGGAACGTACGCTGGAAGTTGCGCTGCAGTCACCGTGAATCGCCTCTTCCGTATAAAACGCTCGTAGCTGTGGAAGTTTTTTTTTTCCGCAGCGATGCTAACGTTAGCTTCACTTCCGCTGCCTGGACATGAGAGACTCAACAGCTGCACGGCAACAACAGACGGCAGCTTAATGACAGAGGACTGACAGGACACATGTACCGGTGTCCCCGTGCGTCCAGGACCACACACCGAGCTGTGAGTACCGAACTGTGCCCCGGGGTGAGTGAGTGTCCACCGTGAGTCACGAGCCACGGACACGAACTTGCACTTTTATCGACTCCCCTCCACTTGTCTTTGCCCGCACAAAAGTCACCATGCACGAAAAGTTCGAAACCCACCTGATCCTTTTTGTCTTCACCTCCTCCTCTTCCTCCTCCTGGAGTGTCCCTCATCTTGCTTCCTGTCTTCTTCCTTCGCTGCAGTTGTCGGTCTCGGGGGGAGACAGGCAGCAGGGAGGGACGAGAAGACTTCAGAGCTCTTTCCTGGTCATGTTACTCCGGGGACGAGACTCTGAAAGCTGAACGTTCGTGAAGGGACGCTAAGGAGACGCCATTTGTCCTCCCGCAGCCTCAGATTCTGGGTCAGGCTAAACAACCCTGCACAGGTGAGGGTGTGGTACCGCAGAGAGGCAGACGACTCGTCAGAGCCACCCCTCAAAAGTGTGAGGAAGGTGGGGCCACGTCTCAGACACTGACTGGTAAAACCTGGAGGGAGCTGGACCCCACACACAAGGATGATACACGTTTCATGGGTTTCACAGTTAAAGACTAGATAAGGAAGATAGGTATGTAGGAGGGAAGGAGGAAGTGAAGGTAGAAAGATAGGAAGGATGGTAGGTAGGATAGGAAGGAACTAGGTAGAAAGGAAGGAAGGTGGGTGGTAGTTGGAAGGACGGAAAGAGGTAGATACATAGAAATTCTAATATATCTTATTTTAATTGTCACAAATCACAAGAAGTGTCACAACTGTAGGCGGACACATGGACACATGGAGACAGACGTGTGTGTTTCCTGCTGTCATGGCTACCTAAATATATCACGGTGTAAAGCCAGGATTACCAGATGTCTCACAGCTTCACACCCTCGACTGGAATGAACAGCAGAATTCTTTTGAATGTTAATTTATTCATATTTTGCATACAGGCAATATCAATTGCAAAAAAACAAACTGCAGGGCCACTGCTAATGAAATGTGAGGCAAAACACTACTTTGCGATTTTACAATTTTACTAGAGGTCCCATGTAGGTTAAGCATATATAAACTATATCTGCAATACTTATTTATATTAAATAATTATTATACAATACATTTAAATATTGAAAAGACATTATAGGTTGAAAAATTTGGTAAGTACCAGTCAGTCAGAACATAAACAGATATATTTGGTTGTAGAAGTTGTGAACTCTCCACCTCCTCAGTCCATTATATTTCCTCCGGCTCCTATCTGCCGTATCCCTGTGGGTCGCTAGCCCTCTCCGACTTTTCTTTGTCATTTGTTTTGCTGAGGTTGTACAAAGTGTGGGCCAGGTTGTGGACCTGGCACGTCCCGACCTGGCAGCCACGCTGAGGTGTGCGTCGAGGGCGTAACCTCAGAGCCATGCTGTTGAGTAGAAAGAGGGTAGAGGTCAGAGTCTGCCCCTCGAAACACTTGAACTCAAACACAGCTACAGTCTAATTAGTGGTAAACCCCTGTGCGGTTTTCGTACTTGTGTTTCAGTGGATCCAGGCCCAGACGGTCGTCCCCTGAATGAAACGGGGTGATCTTCAGAGCTGGGACATGCTCTTCCCTTGTGTCTTCTGACTTTGTCACTCCTGAAACCTGGACAGAGTCCCCGGAGAGGGCAGTGTCTGCATCTGTCCTGCGAATTTCACAGAATGAGGTACACAACTCAGATTCTGAATGTAAGAGGAAGTGAAACTGCAGGGAAGCCTTAATGTACTGATTCCCTAAAAGTCACTGCGGTGGGTGTTTCTTCTCTGTGTGTTTACACTTACCTCTGAGTCAGTTTAAGTGGTGAGGCAACAGACAGAGTCAGCACAGTCAGCAGCAGCAGAACAGTTATCTCCATTCCGTTTTGACCTGTGGCAGAAAATGAATGAATCAACATCCTTAATTGTTAAAAACTGAATATCAGCTATTGAATCGCAGATACACTAGTCATATTTGAACAATAGGCATGTGAAATATGAGCATTAGAGAAATCATCCAAAGAAATTACAAGACAAATGAAGAAATGATACTCACCACCAAGAAAATGTGAAAACCTGCCGTGCCTGTTTGAGTGAACCATCAATGCAGATGTGCAGTTCTCTACAGGTTGCTGAGATGCTCAAACCTGTCACCCAACTCCACATCTGGTCCTTTATAGTGTGAAGGGAGGGTGTGGGGGTGTGTCCGTCACCTAGTCATCCCCCCAGACCAGTCATTAATCAGTGGTGGAGGCTTTTATCTTATTTACACAAGCTACCATACTAACATAAACAACATTTTTAACCATTCGCAGAATTGTACTTATAGTTGAAGTGGCCTTGTGCCTTGTGTGATGTTTACATTGATTCTTATGTTGCCCCCCCCCAACACACACACACACACACACACACACTCACCCGCCTTCCCCTCACTCCACTTGCTGCTGAGCAATTGTTCCAGAAAATCATTCTTTCATTTCCATCACCTGCAGGAAGCCCGCCAGGCCCAAAATAACCCTGATTCTCCTCCAGGCTTTTCTTTATCCCAGCCTTTTTTCCTGTGGGCTTCTTCCTTTGACTCACTTTTGCCGTCAATATGTTTATTCCCGAACTGTCCTTCACCCCCCCCCCCCCCCCCCCCCACTGTCCTTCACCCGCCCCCCCCCAACCCCCCAACCCCCCAAATAAAATGCAGTTTGGAAAACAACTGGCTGATCCTACCCCTCACCTCAGGCACGATATGTTTATGTTCATGTCATGTTAGTGTTGGTTTACTGGCTTTTATTTTCCCTCTGATCACAGGACTTAAGCTTTGGAACATTTAAACCTCTCTCTAGGAAATTCTCTCATAATTCTTCATGTTTTTATAATATAGTATCCGCGGGGTGCTGTGTTTAATGTTTCAGCCTCCACACCTCCCAGCTCCTGTCGTTCTCACAAAATTACGACATCCTTTCTAGAGTCTATTGTGCTTTCTTCCTGTGACAGCCATCTGGGTAGTATAAGCGTGCACTGAGTCATCACTGGCGTGCACGCACACCACAACAGTCATAATGATGAAGCAGTCTCGTGATTTCCAATGATTACGAACTAATAACACGTAGTTTTATGAACAATTTCCTCTAAAAGCTGTTACCGGTCTGATGACAGTTACTACGTGTGAAAAGCCTCGCAGCATCAGGGGAATCAGTTCCTGCACTTCTGCTGCTACTGGGTAAAAATATAGGGCAACAATTTATTATAGCCTCAATATATCCTACATAAGAAAACTAACTTCTAGGGAATGTGTACACTAACTAGGACTTGGACTTTACATTCCTCATGGTGTACTTACTTAAAAACAAACATGCAAATCAGGAGGATGTATACAACTAAAAAAGTTAATAATAATAATAATAATAATAATCTGTCTCTGCCATTCTTGTGGAAGCAGTATCTCAACAATGTCTGGAAGGGAATCTCTTGAAGCTGGTACAAATTTTAATTTGGATTTAAGGGTGAACTGATTTGATTTTGGTGGTCAAAGGTCAAGGTCACTATGACCTCAGAGTGTGTATTGTTTGCCTTGTGAATGTGATATCTCTGAAATGCTTGATTAGACATAGTGATTATGTTATTGTATTATTGTAGAAGGTAAAGGTTACAGTCACCTTTATAGGAACTGCGGGGAATGTTTGAGAAATACTTACAGAGAAAATTACCAGAGGCATTGACTGCAGAGCTGTAGTTTCAGGTTATTATTAATTTAATAAATACACCTTTTAGAGGATAGCTTACATTTCAAATGAACTTACTGTTTAAGTATAAACATAGTGTAAAAAGACTAAATTCACAAGTTAAAAAGAAATATTCTCTGCAGCCATACCTTGGATATTTAGCATGATATTAAATATAAAAACATTCTATCCTGTGGGCTCATCATTGGATAAAAATAATACTATGAATACACAAAAAAACAAAGAGATCCACGCTATGTCCAAAATAGCTTCCCTTCAGAGTGACCCTGAGAACATCCACTGGTGCATTGAGTGAAGGCTACGTACAGTATTTAGTGTCCCATGTGTTATGATGGCGAGTCACGATATGAGTCTCCATCAGGATGAGGAAAGTGGACAGTCCTGGATTGTGTGTGCATTTGTGACAAAGGTTGTTTTGAAAGGTCACCATGGGTCCTCGGCCCCTTGTTGTTGTTGTTGTTGTTGATATCCGATATGTCAAGCGGGTAATTCATCTTGGAAGTAATGTGCGTTTGTCAAACACTTTGTCAAAAGCACATTAGACTTTTCTCCCGCTCTCACTGACGTAACGCACATCCTGTTGTTGCAGACCCGCAGTTACCAGCCGACCACTTCAGCCTCTCTGCCCTGTTTCCTCTACCCACTGGGCATAAGACTGAGCATCCTGCCAGGAAGGCCTGTCTGTCACTCACATATCATCCTCTGACAGTTTCCAGCTTTTCAAGCCAATCTTTGCCACAACTTCTACTTCAGAAAGCAGAAAGTTAACGGTCTTGATGCAAAATTAAATTCACTGTAAACGGTACTGATATTATCTCAGGTGACTGTGTAAACTTGTTTCCCATCTGTGTTTTTCAAGTCCAGTTTAAAGAACCTCCAGCATGCTCACGCAACAGCTAGAGAAGTGAGATTAAAGCAAACTCTTAATGGTCATTTCAGTGTTTCCCCGGCTATCAACAGCTGTGAGTGAAACAGATAGAGACTAGACAGGCAGAGGGTTGTGTAGAAGCAGTCTGGAAAACCTGTAAAAGGTTGGAGGGTCAGCACTGAGAGATATAAGCCGAGAGTCCATTAGTGGATTATAACCATAACCACTCCATGGCCACTGCATCTCCCGGGATTAAAGTGAGAGAGAGACCGAGAGAGAGAGAGAGTGCATGAGGGCGACTGTAAAGCGAAGGGACCAAATTCAAATGCAGAACACTGCACTGTCTTCACACGTGGACCAATAAACCCAGAGAGACGTTGAACTGATAACCTTGGGTAGATTGGAGGTGGTTCTGGCACACATACGGTACGACGCCTGGCAGAGTGAACGGACTGAGGTAAGTTAACACATACTCGCCAAAATCTCTCCAGAAACATCAATAATAGGTTGACAGTGAGGAGGTATAACGCATTTGATCGACCTCAGATTTGTTTGTCATTCTCTGAACTCTGTAAAGAATTGTTCAAAAGTACAAAAGTACCTTTACTCGGGAGTAAAAAGTAGTAAATGATACTAATAATGTGGCATAATTGTGGATATAGATGGAGATGAACATTCTCATCTTGATATCTTTTTATGTCTAACCCTTCTCAACACAAAGTATTCAGTTTAAATATGTTGTAGAAAAGCTGCAGATTTCACCTGTAATTCTCCGGAATGATTCACCCAGTGCTGCCGAGAAGGTGATGTGATTCATGATGTGATGAATTCCCCATTTACTTTGCAGACACGTGTTCAGTATCTGATATATTCAGTGCGTTACCTGTCACCACCATGGTTGTTGTGTAACTTTAATTTTGTTATGGCGCTGAGTGATTATTCCTGTCTGTGTTTGTGTGTGCGCAGGAACCATGGATGTAGACGTGGAGGGGATTATCCTGTGCATTAAGGAGGGGGATGAGACCGGTGTTCAGACCCAGCTACAGGAGTTCAACAAAGAGGTAACTCCACACAGATATCTCACACGTCCTCATGTCTGGAGGACACACTGCTGCTTGGTCCAGTTGGGGATCATGTGTTTGTCGTCCTCTGTCTCCCCCCACAGTTCGCCCAGTGCTTCTTCTTCGACGCTGAGCTGAGGGACCAAAGGAAAGTACGTTGGTTTATGTGCCTGCGTCTGCTGACTAAGACTCAGCCCTGTCCCTGTCCTGCAAGTGTTCCTCCTCCCGCCTTGTATGGTGTCATCCCTCCCCACCCCCCTCTCGATAGTCAGTCCGCGATTAATAATTCTGCTGTATCAGTTGGATCCCTGATCCTCTCTCCTTGCATGCTCAGGCAGATTGAGCACAAGCAGAGTGATTGAGTGACCTGCACGTCCTGCACGTTAATCTATTCATCACAGCGCAGGCATTATGCAGCCACTGGAAAAGGAGATCCCTTATTGAAGTTACTGGGTTGTGAAGAAAGTCTGTTTTGTCCATTTAATTTGAGTTCGATTTAGCTGGTATTTATGTACATTTGTAATACAATTAAATTAAATCTCATTTTTTTTCATTTAATTTTAAATAATTGAATAGTCAGGTTGCACCCTCAACAGAGGTGTTATTAGTACAGTAGTGTTCTGTAAAACTGTGTGTGAATGACTCAGATTGAACTGATTTGCCATTGTGCAATATTAACTTTTCTCTGTGCTCTGCTGCATTCAAATCTGACTCACCCCATAAAGCAAAGAAAGCTAGAAGAGGTAAGTGCTGCTTCTGCTGCTTTGTGATCATTAACCTTGAACCACCTCAAGTGCGAATGGTGTTATTCTGTTTTTCTGCTCCAGTTCAGGAACAACAAAGTGAGGGATTACACAGATTCTGACTCCGACTGTGATGAGGATGAGCAGGTGGATCATGGCCTCATCCTCAGACAGGTAAGCAGTCATTTCCTGCTGCACAGACACTTGCTCTTTTTGACTTTGACTAAACGTCTGCTTCTCTGTTCCTGCAGAATTTAGCAGTTGTCCTTGTGAGGTTTATCAGAACGGGCGTTAAGTGTCACCTGCTAAGAGTGTCTTTACGCTCCTTGAGGATTCTCTCCAGGGACAAAAAGATCCTGGGCCCCTTGGTGACCGACAATGCTCTGCTGACTCTGGCCAAACTAGCCGGGCTGACCACAAGCGATGCCAGCGATGAAGCCTGCGACCCCGACACTGATTTCTACGACAACATCATCGCTTCCCTCGCCGAGGCCAAAGTCTTGCACAGCCGCGTCGAGGAGGACGAAGGCGACGCAGAGGCCAACGACCAAAGCGAAGAGTGCACAGCCTTGGACGAGGACGCCAAGAGCGACGTCAGCATGACTAACAGCGGGGACATGGAAAGCATCAGCTGGATGGGGAGCCACAGGACCAGTATCGATGAGATGCACCGAGGCAGTATCCATCAAAAGGTGCTGGAGCGAGGCAGGAGGGATCGCAGGGAGAGCAAGGTGGAGGAGACGGAAGAAGAGGAGGACGGGGAGTTGGGAGAGGAGGCTGTGAGGAAAGAGGCAATGAAGGTGTTGTGTAACGTGGTGTACAACAGCACCTGGGCACAGGAGAGGTTCAGTGCTCTCAGGTGGGCTCACACACACAGATGTTATTTTGTCCAACACAACACACTTCCTCTGAGGTACTCTGCAGAAATTAATCTAAAATAAGGGCGGTTGTAAGATGAGACCAATAACCAATAACATTAATTTGGATCAAGACGAATTGAACTTAGTAAATCCACGTTGCAGGTGCATGCTTGTGAATCAGAGAAACTTTTTTCTGACTCTTCACCAGTTATCTTCACAAGAAAACATCTGGGACAGCAGTGACTTGAGCCAGATTATGTGGTGATCTGTATACACATGCATTCAAATATTGTAAGCATCAAGTCCATGCCTGTTGTCTGAGGCATCTATATCCTAGGGCTACAAATTGACAGCACAGGCTGATGTGTGTGTGTGTTTATGCAGCTCCTCAGAGATAATTGATCATATCCCTTCATTCTATTGTTCAAATCAACATTTTTCTGTACATTTGATCTCCTGCCGTTTTCCCAATCAGCCTCCTTGGTGGTCTCATGGAGTGTCTATCCACCAGCATCAGCTCCTCGTCTCCCTCCAGTGTTCAGTTCTACGAACTGCGCCTCATGTTCCTCGTCACTGCTCTGCGGCCTGAGCTCAGGACTCAGCTCCAGCAGGTACCGAACCATAAGGCTGTCAGATCATTCCACAGTTACAATCCCCAGTATTGACAAGAACCTCGTCCTGCTGCCTCTCTCATCTTTATTTTGACTCCTCCAGCAGGGCGGGGTGTCCATCCTCACAGCGGCCCTGGAGAGCTGCCTGGAGGTGCAGTGGAAGGAGCAGTACGAGTGTGTGCTGCAGCCGGCGGCAAATCCAATCTCCCTGGAAGCCTCTCAGCGTGTCATAGAGATACTGAAAATCCTCTTTAACATCACCTACAGCACCCACAGACAGGAGCCCAGTGAGGTCAGCGCATAAGAGGGGCGGGTTGATAGAAATAAGCAGGATGAGGAAAGAAGAAAGAATCTGCATTTGGAACTACTCACAATTTAGATGAATTTAGAATCTTTGTTGGAATCATGTTTATTTATTTTACAGCTTATCTTTTAAAAAAAATTGAGGCCCTCTGATAAGAACAAGTAAACTGGTCTGGTCTGAGCTGATGAAGATAAAACTCTTCAACTCTGGTGCACTCTTTGTTTTCTCCTTTCTCAGGATAACGCAGCTCTTTACCGACACCTGGTGGCCATCCTGCGTCTGTGCCTGATGAGGAAGTGCATGCTGTCAGACGACACCGATGAGCTGCAGGGGTGAGAGAGACCTACAATGAAGATGAATAGAAGGAAATTAAAGTTCTGTGTTCGTGTCTGCTTATATTTTCTCATCTTTATAGATTTTATTTAACTATATTTCTAGCCCCAGTTTTAGTTTATATTTATGTGTATATTTTTGTATTTTCATTCCTAGTGAAAAACACAATGTGAGAGAAAAGTGGTTTTGATTTGCACCAAAATACAAATAGGTTCTCTTGTGATCCATATCATTTTCCTTCACCAAGTTCAGTCATTAAATAATCTTTCAAACAAATACAGCCAGGTGAAGACATAGCCTCCTTGACGCATGTAATAATGAATGTTAGCAGTATTCATCATCATGTCTCTCTGCCACAGTCACACAGTGAACCTGTTGACAGCGCTGCCCCTCCAGTGTCTGGACGTGTTGCTGATGGTCCCTCTGGAGCCTGACTCGGAGCAGTGCCTGGGGGTCAACATGGACTGTGTGCACACCCTCCTGACGTTCATGGAGAGACGCCTAGAGTCGGTGAGGGCTTACAGAGAGAGGAAGGACCTGTGATGTTCGGGCACTTTCTAGTTGGTTTGTGCTTTTTGATGAAGAGTTAAAATGTTGATCATTTTGACTTGTTTGATCCTCAGGGTGATAAAATCAAAGAGAAGCTGACACCGATCCTCAATCTGCTGACAGAAACATGCAGGGCCCACAGAGAAACGCGCCGCTACATCAGGAAACATGTAATCGCCTCCACTTATATTTCACAGTTTCCTCCTCACAATATTTTCAATATATGAACCCAGTATTCTTTTCTATGTTCTCTTAATTTATCTCCATCATTAGGTCCTGCCTCCTCTGACAGATGTATCCCACCGGCCGGAGGAAGGCTCCGCACTGAAGAATCGTCTTATCCGCCTCATGACTCACCTGGATACTGACCTCAAACACTGTGCAGCCGACCTCCTCTTCGTCCTCTGCAAGGAAAACGGTAAGACATCATCACCTCCTCTGCATAAATGGGAAACATTCAACTAATCAAATGTCTACCTCTTCTTCCTCCTCCTCCAGTGAGGCGTTTCGTCAAGTACACAGGTTACGGCAATGCAGCGGGCCTGCTGGCCACCAGGGGCCTGCTGGGCGGCCAGGGGCCCAGAAGGTCCAGCTCTGCCGGGAATTATTCCAGTGACTCCGACTCTGACACCGAGGAGTACCGGCAGGTCAAAGATCGCATCAACCCTGTGACAGGCCGGCTGGAGGTGGAGCAGTCGAATCCCATGGCAGACATGACAGAGGAGGAGAAGGAGGAGGAGGCCAAGAGGCTCATCATGCTCTTCAACAAGCTGTCCAAGTCAGTGAAACAACACAAGTCACCACTGGAGATATTTGAATAAACCCTAAGTTAACCCTATTTCAACAGGTCGTGAGACTGAGAACAAGACAAAGTTAAACGAGAAAAAATACTGGACTTTTTTTTTTTGACAATGATCAGTTTCTGAGTTTCTTCTCTGCCTGGTGTTTTGCAGAAGTGACGTCATGCAGACCATGGGTGTGGACTCAGAGGGGAAGCTGGTCCCACTGTCGAGCCTGAGGGAGAATCCACTCACTGAGGAGATGAGGTCTGAGTCAGAGAATGACGGAGAGGCAGAAGAAGGAGAGAAGAACTGAAACATGTCAAATTCACTCTTTTAAATTATTCAGGGGTTTTTTTTGGTGGGGGGGGGGGTATTCAGTTTCTCTAGACCTTGGAAAATAATGTATCAAAAATATACTAAGGACATGAAAGTGAATGGATGAAGGAACTGCACTCAAGCAATTTTTGATTTTATTTATTTGGATAAATAATAATAAGATTATAGAGCAAATTTTAGTTTGAGTGGAGAAATATATTCTGAATTGACAGTAGGTCCTAAGAACATGAGGAAATCATAATATTTTAATAAAGTCTTGAAATCTTATTCTTTGTGAGGTAAATATTTAAGTTAAGTTTAATTCAACATTGCCTCAGTCAGGACAGCTGAGACACAAAAATACATTATCACTTCAGTTCTGAATTTGCATGAATGATGTTAACAAAAAAAAAGATCATTTCACATTTCAAGAAATCTAATTCCTTGAGAGTGAAATCTGCCCACCAGCACAAACTGAAGCGGGGAGGCACATATTTCTGCACAAACACTTTATTTGCTGAAGCTGAACGCAGCATGAGTCACTGGTTACGTCTGCCGAGTATTTACGTTTCTTCTTTTTTAAATGTGTGCAATCAGTGCATCTGCTTGAAATCTTTGCATCGACAGCTAAAACCATTATTTTTAGCACCCAATCCGTTCCAGTGGCTCTCTGAGATGCTCTCTTCAAGGTTAAGGCAGACGTGGAAACAAGGGGTAAACAATGCCTTTCTTCAGGCATCACGAAGCACGTCAGCACAACTCCATCATCTCCTCCAGGGACAACTGCAATTCCACAGACTGCAGGGAGGAGGCGCCACCGCTGACGGCGAGTTTCTTCAGCAGCTCCATTGAAGTCAGCACCACCTGAGAAAGGTGGGGGGTCAGAAGTCAGACACCAATGGCAAAAGAGGTGCAGCAATGCGAAGCCTGATGGTTTCTTTAACTTTTCATTTCATTTAACTTTTTTTTTCCCTTTCTTTTCTTTTAACTTTTTTTTTCCCTGCATGTTGAGAAAAAAACCCCCCCCCCCCCCCCGAGGGATCGGCTGTCACCACTGGTATTCAGGCTTTTGTTCTCTCTGTGCTATTAATCAATACTGAGACAGAATTGCCTTTTGAGAAGTGCCGCTAACTACCGCTCCCTTGAGTGGGCAATTTTCGGCATTTGATGAAATTTGATGGAGGTGTGTGAAGCAAAAAGAGAAAGACTCGACCACACTGAGCCTCTGCTTTAAGCTCTGTGGTGGAGTTTGAATAATTCAAAGGTTCCCTAACCTCCACTGTGATGAGTTTCTTCTCCCAAGGCCTGTTGTCTAGGTCAGGCCACTTTTCCCCAAGGCAGAAGAACATGGAGCAGGGGGGGCATTCTCTCCCCTTCATGAAGTCAATAATTCCTAGAGGGATAAGACCAGCGCCCACTGTGTCAAGCCGACATTTATTCGTGGGTGTGCTACAAAGCTGCACTCTCTTTCCTTTCACCTACCTTGCACAAAGTCCTTGAACATGTAGAGTGGCTGCGGCTGCAGTTTAGAGACCTCCTGAGGCTGCCGGCTCTTATCAAACTTGGAGAAGCTCCAAAAGGCCTTGATCTCGCCCCGTCGCTGGCCATAGACCACGTAGCCGGACACGCCCACGTCCAAACCACCACCCAGCCTGTCCAGGATGCGTTGGGTGAGCCTCGCCTGAGTTTGGTCCAACATGGCTCCAGGACTCGGCAGGAAGACCATGGTCAGGCCGGACTCCTTGTCCAAAAGTGTCCCACTGACCTCAGGGCTGATATGATGACAACATGTCCGTTTGAGTGTTTGAATGGCAGACAAATAGAATCTTAGTTTGTTAAGTGCACGTGCTGCAGGGACTTGATTTGCTTCAATACATACACTTTGGGATACATTTCTCAATAGTAAGAGGATGTGAGGACACTTTCCAACTAGTCTTTGTGCTAAGCTAAGTGCTGAACAGACCATTTCTAACTCTGAGTCAGGTTAAGGCTCAGGTTGTGATGTTGAGGATCATGTTTGGTTTAATCCCTCCGATGTTACCTGTAGACTAGGCGGACCCCGGCTTCATTCACGACCTCTTGCTCCATCACCTTCAGCCCTCTGTAGTACACCGACACCCTGAACTGTGTCTCTGAGGTTTAAGGAGGAGGAGATAAGCGGGCAAGTTACAAAAATAGCCACCTCACCATGTAGTCTAACAATGTGACTGATAGATTCATTAATTCTAATCTTATTTTGGGAGGGTGTCTGTGAGTGGTTGCGTGAACGCCACGTTTCATTTGCACAGCGCCGTCTGTCAACTCACTGAAATGATCTCCGTCGTTGCTCTGGCTCATGGTGTGTAGGAACTGCTCCACCAGCTGCCCACCACAGGCCCCTCCCACATCTCCCCCCGCTGGATGTGCCGGTTGCTCAGGCAACCCAGTTTCACCGCCCGCACCCTCCAACGTTACTGGATGCTGCTGTTGCCCGGGCAACGCGTATCCACCAATCACCACCTCGTGCTGCAGCTGCTGTTGCTCGGGAACAGGCTCAGAGGCTGTGGTTCCCTCTGTAGAAAAGTTGGAGAGCATAATAATAAAAAAAAAAAAAAAAAAAAAAATACATTTTGAGGAAAATTCCTCGTGTTACTCTTAGGTTTCCTGCGTGTACTGCGGCAGCGGGGAGGAAGGATGAGTCTACCTGTGTCAGGGCCGATGTGCAGATCGTTCAGACACTCCTGGAGAATGTCCTGGTTGATGGTGGGCACTGCCAGAAACAGGGATTTATTCAGAAACCTGACAGAGAGTGCACATTTATAACTCTCAAATCAAAAACAAATAAAGTAGTAAATAGATAAATATTACAAGAGGCTCCTGTAACCTGTAAGCAGGGTTTCGTCTCCAAGGTAGAGGTAGTCGTCAAAGCACGTGATGTCCTGGCTCTAATCACACACACAAACACACAAGGATGAGTTCTCACGTAGTTCCATTATTACACATCATTTACCAGGTGTTTGCATACATCACACACCCCGGGACTGGAGGCATTCACCTCCTGTGTGGGGAGGCCGCACTCCTCGAACAGAGGAGAGTCCTCTTTGACGAGGGTTCCAGGCGAAGACTTGGAAGAAGCTTTGAGGATGAAAGAAAAAAAACTATTCTTACTCTATTTTTTAATTTCTCCTCAAATGTTAGTGGTCAGCTTCCTGATACCTGGAGTCATTAAAATGGTGCAAAGTACTGATCTGATACCAGAGTGTAAAAACTTCACAATCCAGGCTGAAACTGCCAAATTGCTGGTGCCAGAACTTGATAGTGGCGGCACAGTGTTTGAATTTTGTGGAATAATTTCTGAGTTTTTGATGCCACGTACTAATGAAAACACCTCACCTCCCGACGCTGACTTGTCCGGCCAGCGAAACACTTTGTGGGGGTCGGCGGTTTCGTTCTTTTTGTCGTTGACCAGTTTAAAGCCTTTTGACCGCAGGGCACTGCGGAAGTTCCTCTTCCAGACCGAGGGGTCCCCCTGAGCCCGACCATTGCCGCTCACCTCAGCCCAGGCCTAAAGGGAAGAGAGAGGTAGGAGGAGTTCAGCTGCATGAGCATCAGCTGGAGGTAAGCTACACACTGGAGGTTGGAATGTCACTGGGTAGAACCCATTTTAAAAACATGGTAGATCAGTGTCATTCCTGTCTGTTCTGAACGCTACCTTAAAGAGGAGACTGTCAGTGTCGGAGGAGTCCTGTCTCAACCCGTGTTTCCAGGGGACAGAGAACTCTGTATGTTCCGGATTTGTCCACTCGACGCCGGGATACTTGCCGCTGTCAATCTGCACTCGCAGCCACGGGACGATCAGAGGCTTCAAATGTGACATTTCAAGTAAAACTGAAAACACACAGAGAATTGTTAAATATGGAAAATCTACAAATCAACATTTTAGTCTATGAAGATTCAGGAACAGAACCGATGTGTTTCAAAGACTGCATAATGTGGAGGGGGGTTTATAATGGTGATTTGTGTTTCTACTCATTGTTAGACTCTAATGGCTCTGGAGGACAGGTTTCACCTGCAGAGGGGGCTATTTACTAATCTTTCAACAATATTTTCATACAGAAATAAATGATCATCTATGATTTTACACAAGAAATTCAATTCCGCAGGAGCTCTTTATTGAGATTCAATATAATGTTAGGAAGAATAATTTAAATGACTTGATGAAAATATTGATGCAAATGTACATTTTAATACATTAAATATTATATATATATATTTATTAAATATTATATATATGCTCTTTATTGAGATTCAATATAATGTTAGGAAGAATAATTTAAATGACTTGATGAAAATATTGATGCAAATGTACATTTTAATACATTAAATATTATATATATATTTATTAAATATTATATATATTTATTCTTTTAGCTAGGTTAAGGTGATGGAAATTTTAAAAACTGAATTACTATTAAATGCAAATATAGTATTATTCGAACAGAGGATAACTTTCCCCACTCCCGTTAAATGAGCAAATATAATAGAATTACAGCTGGGATTACAGAAGCTCTGAATATTAAGAAAGAGGAAGCAGGAAAATATGAGACCTGATTTATATATAGATAATACTACTGAGTAAAATATGTCTGATAATAGAAGTACTCAGTTGATTGTAGTAAAATGTTAAAAGGGTGAAAGGATGAAAAGTATAAGTACTTGTACCAAAGAGACAGATGATGATATTAGTGCAGCAGTAGATGTTTAATGGTCATCACTGTAGTAGTAAGGTACAGTCACAAACAGCAAATCATAGGAACACAGTCACAGAAACACTAACGTGATAAGGTTTAGATAGCAGGAGGAGGGTGGACATACCTTAGAAAGTTTAGATGTGTTGATCTGTGACTCTCTCACCCGCAGTGTTCAACTGAGAGGTTGACGTCCTGCCTGGTTCTGGGGGGTGTTGAGTTCAGGGACCGACGATTCTCTGGGGCCAGGAGCTGGACATGTGATGCCGGACGGCGGCTGCAGGTTTGTGATGGGGTCGCAGTAGATGTGAGACACAGTGAGGTGCAGTCTGAGCGGCTGGAAGCTGCGGAATAAACACACACTCTCCCGCAGCTTCCTGAAGTTTGTTTCACGGGAAAACCCGAGTCTTTCAGTTTCGTTTTCCAGATGTGACGTCAGCAGGGACCGCTAGGTGGGGCAAACACCCGTTTGTGTCTCTGCACTCGTGAGGACACGCATTCACCATTTGTCGACTCGTCGCTGCTTATTTGCTTTTAAATTATTTTTCTCATAATGTTTTGACTTTATCTCTTCATTACGGCTCCAATAGTTCCTTATATTGCTTTTTTAAAGAATAATACTGATACTGATTTCATAATTTAATTTAATTTTTTTTATGTTAATTAATGTTTTTATTCTTTGTGTAAATTTCTTCATAACTGAACCATAACTGAGATGTTTTCATAATGATACTCATGGTTCCTTGTTTTAATCTCAGCAACACAAAACTTCTCAACATCAACATAAAAAGTTTCATGTGTCAGATTAGACCAGACTTAATTTAAGTGAATTTATGTCTCCACTTCCTCCCACTATCCAGAAATGAAGACAAAAAACGCCCCCATAATGGACAACGGCTTCTTGCTCCGATGATGGAGTCAGAGCCTGCCCAGTGGCAATCAATGGATGGAGCTGGGAGGTCTGGACTGATACATGCGCACGACCAATCGTGAGTCAATCTCAGCTGTCGATTATCTTTCACCACGTTTTTAAGACCATCAAAAAATGTGTGAAGCCTAAACCTCCAGGGTCCACAAGCACTAACAGACCTAAAATGTCAGAAACCATCTTTGTCGTGTCCTTACATTTTTAGTTTGGTATATGTCCTATTAAGTAATAAGGAGTATAGAAGAGTCATAGAATCAAGCCGCATTTGTTCTTTGCAGATTTTATTTGTTTCTCAAATACAGGAGAGTTAATGTACAGAAGGACAAAGAATTTCATCAAGAACTGTACAATATTTACACGCCTTTTTTTTCCTTTTTTTATGGAAAATTAGATTGTTTTCAAAATAAGTCATAGTATGCACAAACATCAAAATGATAAAAATGAAATGACTATTTCCTCTTTAAATATTACTTATTTATACTCCTTCTTCCCACATGGGAAATGGATAGTTTACTTCTTTTTCTTTGCACCTGCATGACTGATGATTGAACTGAAGAACGACAATGTTACGTTTCAAATAGAATTTCCCATTCCCTTCTTTTTTCTTCTTTTCTTCCATTGTTTTTGTTATTTTACACCCACTGTATTTTATACAATATTCTGTCTCAACGTCTGTTCTTTTTGTATAGAGGGGAAGACGACTTGGATATGTGGGTTACCGATTGTACACTGAACCTATGGAAAATAAAAAAAGGTATTTAAAATGTCCGGGCAGCAAACCCAGCGCTTGTGAGAGTTTAAGTTAAAAACCTCCTCATATAAATAATAAAAATGTGTTTATATATTATCACACAGCGGACTGGTGCTGCCCGTGACATAACACGGGATGAGAGGGAGAGCGTTCGTTAACACACTTCATGTTTTTTTAATCCGTAGACGAGTCCATGTTCACGTTATCTCACGGCACGCTCGACACGCAGGTTAAAAAGCATTCTCACCCTCTTCCACTCTTTTCAAAAGCCAACAGCGAATGTTAGTCTTTTCAAAAAAATAATTTATGTAAAAACTAAGCGGTAGTTTCTCTTTGAACTATTGTCTTTATGACACACAGTTAACAAGATGTCAGTGGCTCCTCTGTTGACTTGGCATTTGCGGCTCCTCCTCTTCGAGTCCTTTGTCCACATCGCGTCGCTCCTGTTTCAACAACCGTCGATTCCCTCTTGACCCACCAGCGGCCCCGTATCTGGCGGGGTCCCCTTTCTCACAAAGTAAGATATTTCTTAAAGTCATTTATCAACAACAAGAAAAAGAAAAGAGGCCAGTGTCTGAGGTCACATGAACAGACCCAATTTTGTTCGTCAAAGGCCTTAAAAATTCATCCTCAGATATTAGAGATTTGAAGAGGGTTGGGGGGCTGTACAGTAGGATCCATCTCTTTCCGTGTTTGGATTTTCTTCTCTCTCTCTCTTTTTTTTTTTAAATCCGGTCGCTTTTAATGAATTCTCTGTGTCTTGCTGCGGTTGGCTCAAGCTTTGGTGCTGAGTGTGAGCAGCTCGATGAAGGAGCCGAAGAGGGTGTCCAGCCAGCTCTGGTTGGCCATACACTGCTGCACCACTTCCTCTTGGCCGGGGTCCTCAGCTGCCTGCTCAATGGTGTTGGTCTGGAAAAGTGGGACAGAAACTCAGACAATTGTGTTGCTGGTACTAAAACTAGGGTCTCAAGCAAAGTTTGTGGACTGCATTTGACCTACAACATAAAGCTGACATGATCCTAGGGGCATGCTTTCTTACCTCTTTCTTGCACTGTAAGAAGGTGTGGTATTTGTAGTGATGAAGGGAGTGGTAGAGACTGTAGATCCGATATGTCTCGGATGACAGTTTAAGGTCCTGGAAAAAAGAAATCTGATTAAGAAATGTCAACTAGCATCAATAAACAAAAAAAAACCTCAGTACTAAAAGTCACTATCAACTCTGCAGCTCTGTTTGAGAAAGAGGAAAGATAGAGCCGGTTCAGAAACTTGCAGCAGGTGTTTGAAGGGGAAGCTCATTCTGTTTCATTCTCTCATCAGCAATCCATCTGTCTGCCACTCTCCACTGTTATTAAGTTTAACAGCAGAGGTTATTTTTGTTTAGCAGGGGTTTCTGTGTCTATATTTTCTACTCCTCAGGGAACCAACAAAGATCTTCAAGTGCGTCAATTATCTCACCAAGAAACAAGATACAATCTGCTGGTCACAGGCTAAAAATGTCCTGAGATGAGCCATAGAGGTTCCGCTAATGTTTGAGAGCTCAACAAATCAAATGTGAATGAATCCACCATTACATCTGAACAAAAATGCTGTTAAGGCACCGATGACTCATCACTGGGAGAGCACCCACACAGAAGCCTACCTGTGGTTTAGGCAGGGTCTTCTTGACTCTGTTGAGGGTCTTGCGGTTGTAAGCGTCTCCGCTCAGCCGCACCCTCACCACTCCTGAATCCAGGGGGTCTACAATGATCTGGGGGTAAGCATGCACGACTTCCTGTTGAGGGAGGGGGACAAAGAATAACTCTCAGACAGTTACAGGGAGGAGCGTTGACTGAGAAACAAATATACATTTATTTTATGGCTTATGGAATAGGCAATGTGTGTGAAGGGAGTACAGTATTGGGTATTAAAAATGAGAGAGAGGGAGAGAGAGAGAGAGAGAGAGAGACATTCAGGACAGATTACCTGGTGCTGAGAGTTCATGCTGACTCTCCTCAGTAGCCTCCTCTTCTGTTCGCTGAGGATGCTGTCAATCTTCCTCATCGGTGGGAGGTACAGCTCGTCTGGTGGCCAATCAACACAGGGGAAGTTTCATTAGCGATCATTCATGCGGCTGCCAATCATTCTAATACGACAGGGCAAAATCAAAGAGGCTCTTTCTGGCTGCAAATTTTTCAGGATTCGGGGGGCTTTCTGTCAACCTGTCACTTCCTGTTTATTTGGATTTCTTAAAACCCCATTAAAAGATTCATCTGAGTATGTGCGCTACACAGCTCGCTAACAATTCCCCTGCTGTCCTAAAGCAGGTTGTTGAGCTGCATGGCTTCATTTAAAACCTGACACGTGCTGCTTATCTGTGGTGGCGATGTTTACTGCCCATCTTAAAATGCGTCAATATTGTTTGGAATGAATCCTGTGAATAATATGTCTCCAGACAGGGAGGTCTGGTTAGATTAGAGATCTTACACATTCTCAGTCTGAGCTAATCTAATGCTTCAGTTGATTTCTCACCGTCAGTGTCCTCCAGAGCTTGGATCATGTCGGGGTCCAGAGCCGTACTGACCAGCATCTCCACATAGCTCCTGAACATCTCCCTCATGGCACGGTTGTTCACTCCGCCTTTCACCGGCACTGAGCGGCAGAGAAGCAGCTTCATTATTTTGGCCTCAAACGGGATAGAAACTCTCAGAACCTCAAAATACAAGTACAAAGAATCAAAATGGCTGCTCACTTTCATTCTCACTAGCTGCGTCATCCGATGAGTCTGAGTCTGATGATGAAGGTACTTCCTTCAGCCACTTCTTCCTCTTCTTGGGCGGTGGCTCAGCCTTCACTTTGGCCGGCTTGGACTTGGGTGGGCGCTCAGCCTTTTCTTTCTCTTTCCTCTCCACCGCTTTCTTCTCCTCCTTCACTCGACCTCGTTCCGTTGCTGCAGCTCGTTTCTCTACTTTGTCCTGCTGCGGCTGCACTCGCTTCTCCTTCTCTCTCTCACGCTCCTTCTCGTGCTCCTTCTCTTTTTCCTTCTCCCGCTCTCTCTCCTTGGCTTTGGGCACAGCAGATGGAGCCTCCTTCTTCTCCCGTTGTTCTTTTGCTGTTGTTGTAGTCGCTGTTCTCGTTTTCTCTCTCTGTTCGCGCGGCACTGGTGGAGCCACTCTCTCCTCTTTTTCCGCTACTTTGGGTGGTGCCTGGTGCGCGGGAGGGGAGGCCATCCTCGGGAGGGACTGGCGTCTGTAGCACATGAAGCAATTGTTCAGTTTAAGATATGTCTACTCTATATTTACTGCATTTAGTCATTAAAAAAGACAGAAAGGATCTCATCTTCATCAGGTGTAATAGCAAAATAATTCACTGCGTAACTACAGTTCCTTCCCAGAAATGATATCTCTGTGTGTGTCTCGATTAAAAAAAAGAAAAGGACAAAAGAGCTTGTGAGAGAAAATACTTATTTTACATATGATAAATACTGGTACCTGAGAGCAGGTGTGGCTCTGCGCCAAGGTCTCCGAGAGCAGACTCTGACGTAGTCCTTCTTATTGACATTCTCCAAAAACTTGACATAGATTCGCTGGTATCGCCTCTTGGCATCTCCGAAGTAGCCAAGATACTGACAGAGAAACAAATGACATAACATGATAATATTAAAATTGGTACCCATTTATATTCCACATACACTACGTTACAGAACCTTAATCACATACTGTGATGTAGCAGTAAACTCACGTTGCTTGTGGCGCAGAACTGCCTCTGCCCATCTTTAATCTCTGGACTGAACTTCTGCAGCAGGGCTTTCTGCACCCTCCAGATGGGGGGAGGCTCACGGCCCGTCTGCAGGGCCAGCTATGACGAAACACATGAGATGTGAGTGAGTAAAACATCAACATGGTGGCCACTGAAAGATTCAAATCTTAGAACTTATTTGTTAAAAAAACAAAAGGTCATTTTCCCTGATGATTTTCCCTTAATAATTTACACACAAAAAACACAAATACCTTGAGAGTCCGGATGTCTTCCACTCGCACCACAAACTCATCCCTTTCTCTGAAGATGCCCTCCCCGCCGCTTTCACTCTCATCCTCCTCACTCTCTCCAACAATGGCAGCATCTTCTTGCTTCTGAGCAAGATGCAGTGAGGTGATTTTGGGAGGTGGGGGCTCTTCTGGAGAGGCGGGGGACTCTGGAGATGGCATGGGAGACTCCTTCTGAGTAGGAGGCTCTGGAGCAGCAGGAGGAGGGGAAGGAGCAGGGGGTGGAGGGGAAGGAGGCGAAGGCGATGTCGCAGAAGGAGGAGTGGCAGGCTGAGGGAGAGGAGCGAGTGTGGGAGGCGGCGGAGATGGGGATGTAGGAGCGATGGGGCTCGGAGGCTGGGAGGGCTCCTCTTGTTCTTCTGGTGGAGGCAGGGGTGATGGGAGCGAGAGGGGAGGCAGCGGGGAGTGAGATGGCGAGGAGGATGAGGAGGGAGACGGGGGAGCAGAGGGAGGCTCAGGAGTTGCTGGTGCAGGAGGGATCTCAGGGAGCGGCACTGGAATGAAAGAGGAAGTAAAGGTCACTTTTACAGATCTATTTAGTTCAATGAATTGGATGAAATAATGGTTTACAAATATATAATAGGACATACAATTTATATACTAATGCAAATATAACTCATACTTCATCATTATAATTTCCAACAGTGAGGGTGAAAAGGATGTGATGTGCAAGAAAGGGGAATGAATACAAATCTGGCTTACCATCATGCTTAGGTGCACCCAGGGTTTCAAGCTGTGGTTCACTCTCCTCTGTCATATCATTCTCTTCGTCCCCTCCTGTGCTTCTTTCCTCCTCAATCTCCTCTTCCTTGTTCGCCTCCTCCATGTCTCCATCTTCTGGCTGGAGATCATCGGGTTCGTCAGACTGGGGCTGGGTGTGGGGAGTATGCATGGTGGGCTGCGGGCTGAGCGTGGGGGGCGGCAGTGTTGGAGTGAGAGGGCTCTGGGTGGTTTGAGGCTGAGGCTGGGGTGGCGGTGGAGGAGGGAGTGGGGGCTGGATATTCGAGGTGAGCTGAGGTGTGTCGTACAGAGCAGAAATGGCCGAGGAGATGCTCTTCTGGAGGTCCTGGTTCTTTCCCACCGAGTCTTCCTCATCAGAAGAGAACGAGGGCAGGGTCTCCAGATTCCTCTTTAGCTCATCTTCCAAGCGCTTGGGGCTGGGGCAGTTGCCCAGGGCCAGACCGCCATTCCCTTCACCATCCCCAAACGGAGGTGGTGGAGGTGGAGGAGGAGGAGCAGGAGACAGTGGACGAAGGCCCCCTGGTTTACACGGTGAAGTTTCTCCGTTGTCATGCTCCATTCCTGGTGAGATGTCCAAGCCTGGAGGTCTCTTTCCCGTTTTGAGGAAGTCCAAGAATGAAGCAACGAAGCCAGCCTTGGACTCGGAGTCCTTATCATCTCCCTGAGAAAACACAAGCCACAACTGTCAAGCCATGAACTTAAAATAAATCCAATTCATTTGATCTTTAAGCATCTTAAAGCATTCTCTACTCAACAATGCTAGGATACAATCCCGTTGCCGTTACCCTTTCCTCCATCACATCATCATCCACTCCCTCGCCCATCATCTGGATTTTCTGTTTGTTCTTGTCCTGACTTCTGGTGCTTTCCGTGCTGCAGGGGGGTCCAGGACTTAGACCGAGTGATGGCGCTGATCCCACAGAACCATCAGACAGAGCTGGGTCTGTGCCAGACAAAGAGTCTGTCCTCAGCAAGGCATCGGAGGAGGACAGGGTACCGATGGGTAATTTTATCTAAAAACAAAAGTGAGTAAACAGAAATGTTTCAAGTAATGCATTTTGAGCTTTATGCACATGCAAATAAACCACATATCATTATCGGATAAATGTGAACAACATCTTAAATCTGTGTGTTTTAGCATGTGACTGAAGCTACTGACCTTCAGAGGAGGAATAGGTTCGTGTTGTTGCTGTTGGGGCTGATGATGGAGCTGCTGCTGCTGCTGCTGCTGCTGCTGCTGCTGCTGCTGATGATGATGATGATGCTGCTGATGCTGATGTAGGTGATGGTGGTGCATCTGTTCCTGCTCCTTCCCACTCATTTCCATGTACATGTCCTCCCTCCTTCCTCCTCTACCTCTGCTTCCACGACCCCTGCCTCTGCCTCGTCCCTCCACACTGAATCCTCCTCCCACTGTTGTTCCACCCATCTCCCCCATCATACCTCTCGGAGTATACGGCTCCGGCATCGGGCGGATGCGTGGCCTGCCTCTTGGCCTAGGGGGACCCTCTCTCTTGGGTCTAGTAGGCTTCCGGCCCCTCTTCTTGGGTCCATCCTGAGGCATGAGAGGGTGTGAACCCATAGGTGTGTATCCAGATGGGTGGTAGAAGTCAATGTCACCCATTAAAGGGCTGAGAGAGCCACTTCCTCCTCCCTTTCTGCAACTGGACACCAGGTCTGGTAACAGGTCCGGGAGCCTCCGACTGTTTAAGCGGATGTCAGCTGGTTGGTCAGCTTTATCCTCATCATCTTCAAACTCATACTCTTGAGCATAACTTTTCTTAGGCAGTGTGTTGGGGTCCCTGCGCTCCTTTAACAGATGGAAAGAGCTGGACTTCAGCAGCTTCTTGGGACGAGATGAGCAGAAAATGGGAGACTGGAGGCCTCCAGAAGCACTTCCTGCATTACTTCCTCCAGGCCCAGCAGACATTTTGGCTCCAACATTGTTGGGACCAGCACTATTGGGGCCCATACCCATAGCGGGACCCTGTGACTGTATCAGTCCAAGCTGCTCAGTGTTGACAGTGGAGGGGAGCTCATGGGTTTTAAGGGAGTCTAAATCCAGAGTCATGGTGTTGTTGCTGGGCTCTTCCAGGCCATGACAGTATGATTCATAACCCTGATCTCCGCCATGGTGGCCCATCATATCATAGCCCGCTCCAGCACCTCCCCCTGCTCCACCTGCACTCTGTCCAGCTTTCATGGAGTCCATCCCCTCTTGACCAGGGTGGTTGTCATTCATCTCTCCCTGCCCTGGACCTCCACCCCCTGCACAGCTAGACTTGTAGTCCTCTGTGCAAAACATGTCTTCCATTCCTGGAAAAAAGGAACGGTCCTCGTCCTGAAGGAGGGAATCTGGAAAGCAGATAGAAGTTAGGGGCACAAAGCGGTTACTTTGTTGATTCTGGTCTGCTTTCTCCACAGGGCTGACTGTGTCAAACTGGTGTTGCTCTGAGCGCTGCTGGTCCAGCTGGTTCTGCTGAGGGGTGAGCTGGGATGAGAGCGGCTGCTGTGGGTCAGGCTGAGGCTGGGAGTGGGCCGAGGCAGAGGTTGCAGCTATGTGGTGAGGGAGTGGGGGTTGCGAGTGAGGGTGATGCGAGTGGGTTTGTTGATGCTGAGGGTGGTGCTGTGAGAGGTGGTGCATGTGAGATGGAGCAGATAAGCTCATGTCAGGTTCGGAAAGAAAGGAGTGGAGTTCTGAAGCTGAGTGTTGCTGTGAGTGGTGGTGGGACGGATGCTGCTCCTGCTGTCTGTGTCGCTCGCTGCTTGCGCCGCTCCTCCCGCCACTGCCGGGTCCACCGCGCCGGTCTTCAGCTACGTCTGCACTGGACGTCTGAGAGAGGGAGCGCTCCAACATGTCCAAGGAGGAGACCACTGTGCTTTGTTTCACCTGACTTTGCTCATGCTGATGAGGAGGGGGCCCATGGTTGTAGTGAGCTGCGGCAACTTCTAAAGCCTGGGACTGGAGTTGAAGCTGGAGCTGGGTGGTTTGGGACTGAGACTGAGCTTGATGTTTACTAGTGCCAAGTCTCCCACCAGCACTTTCCATTACAGCTTGCTGTTGGCTAATTGAGTGCTGCTGTTGGGCATGAGAGTCCATTTTATGGTGCTGTTGATGTTGTGAGTGAGAATCAATTTTGTGGTGCTGCTGATGCTGATGGGAGTCCATCTTCGGATGCTGCTGATGTTGAGGGAGGGAGTCCATTTTTGGGTGTTGCGGATGTGGTTGGTGGGAGTCCATCTTGTGATGCTGCGGGTGCTGCCGGTGAGAGTCCATTTTGTGGTGCTGTTGATGAGGCTCCAGTTTGTTTCGGGTGGTGTGAGACAGCACTGACTGGAGCAGGTGCGGCGGCTGACGGGACTGATCAGTGGGGGAGTCCATAAGGGAGGCTGCGGCTTGAGACTGTGAATGCTGTTGCTGGACTTCTGGTGTTTTCCGAGGATACGGGATGTCAGCTCGCTCCTGTGACTTCTTTTGAAGCTCCATTTGGGGGTGGGACGGCATCTGTGAGTGAGAAGTCACATGTTGACTATGTGAGGAGTGTTGGGGGGCAAGGGAGTGTTGGGAGTATGGGTCACCCCTCCCATAGTGTACTACTGAGCCTAGGTTGTCATGGTGATGGAGATGAGAGTGCACTTGTTCAGCGCTGCCCCTCCCTCCAGTGCTTCTGCTGCTTCCAACAGACCTCTCGTTCCTCTGCTGCTGCTGCTGCTGTTGATGGTGATGTTGCTGATGTTGCTGCTGTTGTTTCTTAAGTGACATCTCCAGCTGGCTGTCCAGCCCTGATATTGACCCTGCAGACCCCGCATTTCCTACTCCGGCCGTTGACGTAGCACTGTGGGTTCGTATGACACTCTGGGGGTGGTACCGCTCCTCAGAGGTCTTACCCATGTCATAGCTCAGCCCTTTGCCTGAATCAGTAGTTGGGGGCACTGGCTGGGACTGAGACTGAGTTTGTTGTGATGCCTGCTGGGGTGGTTGCTGAGGGTGGTGATGAGCAGTCTGTGGAGCGGGACTTGCTTGGGCTTGTAGCAAGTGCTGTATCAAAAACTCATCGTCATCATCTACTTCTTCTTGTGATCTCTGTGAGCCCACCCCGAGCATAGAAGTGTCTGCCTTTGTTTTAGAAGAGGTGGAATGATAGGACTGAGGTTGGGAGTTAGGGCCTCTGGTGTCAGGGTAGCCCTGTGGGGAGGCCATGAAAGTGGGGGAGAGAACTGAGGAAATGTATTTATTGGAGCCTGCACCTCCTGGAGACTGTGTGGGGCAGGTGGGCACTGGGGAGTGCAACCCTGGACGGATAATGCCTGAGTTGCCTGATGGGGATGGGCTGGAGTCTGGAATATGATAGGACCCACCACCACTACCTCCCCCACCTCTCTCATTGGTCATACTGTTTCCTGCTCCTCCTCCTGAGCCAGAGTTTCCACTTCCTGTGCCAGAACTACTTCCTCCACCTGATGCTCCACTACCTGATGAACCACTTGATCTTAAAAGAGCAGGGGAGTGTCCTGGGGCTCCGTAGCCTAGTGACGGGCTTCCAGCTCCACCCAGTGAAGATGGAAGTGATCCATAGGCAGAGTCTGTTCCATATATATCAGTGGAGTACGACTGGCTTCGCCCAGCTAAACTCCCATATCCTTTTCCAGCAGTTCCTGAGCTCAGGTCTTGAGCTTGCGGTGAACTGAAGCCTCCATAGGACTGAGACAGGTGGGAAGTAGGGTGCTGATTAGGTGAATATGACTGTGTTTGTTGTTGGGGTGGGGTCTGACCAGTAAGCGCAGCGGTGGGGGTCTTCACTGGCGGTACAGGAGAACCGTAGCCTGAGAGGCAGGATTTGGGGAGAGACTGGGGTGCTGAGGAGGAGGTGGAAGGAGGCTGCTGCTGAGGGGCAGGGGGAGGAGGAGCTGGCTGAGGGGGTGGCTGCTGCCTGGAAGGGGCAGCGCTGGAGCTGGAGGTGGGAATGGAGTTAGAAGGATGAGCACCAGAAGTAGCAGAAGAAGAGGAGGAGGAAGAGGATGTAGAGGAAGCAGAGGGGGGTGTGTGAGGAGTTCGTGAGGACGAAGCTGAACTGGCAGAAGAGTAGCCACTGCTGGAGCTGCTTTTTGTACCTTTGCCAGCTGAGGATGAGGATGAGGACGAGGAGGATGACGAATAGGGAGGCTGGATGATTGGCCGATATTGTTCAGTGCGTGAGGGGGCTTTGTGGTCAGATGAGGGGCTCTGGTCACCCAGTGGGCTGCAAGAGAGGCCAGCATGTCTGTGGTGGGTAGCTATCTGCTGGTACCCTGCCCCTCCACAGCTGAGATAGTGCTGAAGGGAGTGGGCAGCAGAGGATGAAAGCTGTGATTGAGCTGGAGTGGGCCGCTGGTAATGTTTGATAACACTGTCCTGGCGGGGCACGGCCCGTTCCTGAGCCGAATTCGACTGCGACTGAGACTGAGCCTGGGGCTGGGCCGAAGAAAAGACAGATGCATTATATAGCTGGGAGGACTGGTCCTGCAGCTGTGATGAAAGCAGGTTGAACTGGTGGGACTG
Source organism: Pseudorhombus dupliciocellatus (assembly GCA_016785235.1). Lineage (NCBI taxonomy): Eukaryota > Metazoa > Chordata > Actinopteri > Pleuronectiformes > Paralichthyidae > Pseudorhombus > Pseudorhombus dupliciocellatus. The sequence goes on along the minus strand of JAFBJW010000620.1, from coordinate 117,182 downwards.
CAGGTGCCTGGCGGACGACGCCTGGGCTGATGTGGCTCCCGTGGGATCCTGGCTGCCCCTGTAGGCAGCTGCAGCAGCACCCTGTGAGGACAGGAGTCTATCAAAACCCAGGCTAGACTGGGAGGGAGCCTTTATGTGTAGTAGGGGGTCATGTGGGGAGAGCAGGCCATTGGATGTGGGACTAAATGTGGGCGTGTCCTGGAGGGAAAGGGAGGCAGTGGGGAAAGAACGGCTGGAGAAGGATGCTGGATGCTGATAGGCTGAGAGAGCGGAGGAGGAGGGGAAGGATCCAGAGCCAGGAAGGGCTCCAGAGATGAACAGTTCAGGAGGAGCAGGCGTGTGCATCGCTGTTAGGAAAAGGAAGACATATTTCAAGATTACACAATATCCATTGAGCTATCATTTGAATTAAGAGATGATGAATTAGTCATAAGTGAGATGATCAAATACAGTAAATAAAATATGGAAATGCCCACATAGCAAAACTCTGAATGATAATGCAGGAAACGCTGAGAGGTTCTTTAAATGTCATGTTGACTGTGGGGCCTGTTTGAATGTCAACACAAGAGGGAAGATATAACTCAGCCCCACCTGTCTGCCAGGATGGTGTGCGGAACTGGGAGAGAAGGGAGGAGGCTGAGGGCGGAGGCTGAGGACCCCGGGACTCCAGGGCAGAGATCAGATTCATAACAGATGCATCAGGAGCAGAGGGGCTGGCATGGTGTAGGCCAGTGTCAAAGAGCCCCGAAAGACCTATCACAAGACGGAACACTGATTAAAATGCAAATATTAACATATTAAATAACAAGAAATTTTGTTTTTAGCAAAAATTGAATCTTATTGGAAAACATAAACTCGATGAATCTGCTGCCACACACACAAAGAATCAAGTCAAGGATTCAGTCGTTCTTACTGTGACTATGAGTACACCATCCTCTCTCGTTGAAAACTAACCTAAAACATCAGCAAAACTGTATGAAAACCAATGCTGTGACAACAAATCGGGCTGGAACATCTCCAGCTCCAATTCATCTGAGCTATAATGTTATCATCTTTCAATGACAATCTACTGGGGCCTGCATGGAGAGACACAATAAGTCATTGTCGGGGTCCCTTATGGTGGTGACATGGAAGGTATGACATTTATCTCACCCAAACTACGTCCAGCTGCTCCCCAAGCCCCGCCTTGGCCAGAGCTCCCTGGGTGGTGATTGGTGGCATAGCCCTGCAGAGGGTGTGGGGTGGCGTAGGCTTGTCTGTGGAGGAGCTCAGACTCAGGGTGGGATGATCTGGAACTCCCATATACAAGACTGGGGAAGAGGGAGAATGTCATTCACATTTCGCACATTTACATAAACCTATTCCATTCCCAAATAATATGACCCTTGAGAAAACACTGCCTAGGCCTGGGTCATGTAAAATAAATCCATAAAACTCTTAACATGCAAGTTAATTGTTCTGTAATTGAAAAGGATGCTAATTTGTTTCCATATGCAGATTCATGACATGTGAAAATCAAAATCCCTCATGGGTCTCATTTACATTTTTAATTTGACGGAAAATAATCTGTACTAACAACAATCTACTAAAATATCAGTGGCAGAATTATACAATTATTACATGTTACTAAACCGAAATAGTGTTATACTGAGTGCAAATCTGTCAGATCAGCAATAAAAGTGTCATGCAAAAAATGATGGGGCACTTAATTTGCAATTATCATGGAGTCTGGTGACCAAAGCATGAGACAAATCGAAAATGTGCGCAAGCAGTTTATTCAAAAAGCTTTGAGTGATCCTGCAGCATAAGTTTGCGTTGCAAAAACAGATGAAATGCGTGGATGTCTGACCAAGGGAACATGTTAGCATTTGTGCTGCTGGCTGCTAGCACCGCCTAGCAGCAATGCACAGCTCAAATGGGAGAAATGCAGACTAGGCCCAAACAGCAAGGCCAATACTTTACGTTTAAATATACCACAGGTGCCTAATGTGCAGATCGATGGATGTTGAAAGAACGGATTTAGCTGAAGTCGTTCAGGAAAAAAGCCTAAACACCCGTTTTGTCTGCGAGCACTCATTATGTGGGTACGGCTAACAGCTGGATTGAGCAGGTCGACGCAAATGCATGCTAAAGCTGCATGCACACACCAGCGATTAGCCAAGCTTGTTTTGGCCAAATTACATTTCAGATTGTGCCGTGGTGGCTTGCAGCTTCAACCAGGAGGGTAACCGGGGGTCTAACTATCACATACGCGCAGCCAAACATGAGACAATGATGCTGGCGTGCACAGGCCTCAAGTCTCTCCTATGCAACAGAGCGCTAGCTTGCAGGCTAACACAAGGCTAACAGACAAGAGCTATCCTCCACAGCTCGGACCATTCCCATCATTATCACCATCATCTCGCGAATGCAACCTAGCCGTGTTATTAGCATCGCTTGTTTTCGACAAATAGCCAGATTGTGCGTTTGACGCGTGAGGACTGTGGTGATATTTCATAATGCAAATTAACATAATCCACCAGCAATTATCTGGATCACGGTTGGGAGAAAATGCACGATAAATCTGATATCAGGGGAGTGTGGCATCGCCCCTGCTTGAGGATGAGCATTCCCTGCTTCCCTTTGCAGTGCGTCGCTATTGATATTGGACCTTCCCGGTTAATATGCATCGGTTCTTGTTGATGTCTGTCAGGGGGGCTGTTGTGAGGTGGATAGATAGATAGGTGATGGTGGTGGAGGGGGTTGCTGCTGCGTCTGCACTCTTCGCAGTTCCCATCAATCCGGGTGAATTTATATCTATCAGGGGTCTGTATCCAGGCCTGCACACGGGGAACAATAATTCCTATGGATGCTCCAGACATGCACCCCCTCCCCCTCTCCCACCCTGTGCCAGGTCTACCTAAAAAACCCACGTCTGTCAATCACACTCAATTCATCTCCCCAACCTTCTCCTTTCTCCACCCCGCCCACCCCCACGACACGCACACTGCCCCATTCCTGCTTATAATATTATTACTATGCAAGTGTGTCGGGGATGACAATGCACTGCACATTAACACGAGCCGTGGCACTGGATCATCAACATAATTTGTTTACACGGGTCACACCGTGCCCTGCAAAGCGCCACTGATGCATATGCACATTGTCTGAATCCGATGCATACCTTGCTTTTGCCGATCTCTCGTAACTCCATCCTGCTCCTGCGCCCAGATCACCAAATCCTGTTCCCGGGTAATTTCTATCCATTTATGTGTCGGAACAAAAAAACGTGTGCGATGAGGACGAAAAGCAACGAGATCGTCGCGACAAGCAGATCACGGAGAAAGAGGGAGAAAGGGGGGGATAAAAATCCCCGTGTTTCCCTTTCTCGGTTTCAGGCTATTTTCCCCGGTTTCATAAGCAAGTCCTCAGGAGTGGAAAACAGCATATTGAAAGAGAAATGGAGGGGAGGAGGAGAAAACTGGATGAAAAAAAAGAGGGGGGTCTACGGGGTTATAATCCAACCACCTCCAAAAAAGCCAGTCTTTCTCCTTTTCCTGCGTTTATCATTTCCCCGAATGGAGCTTCAGTCCAAAATCAGTCGCGGTCATGATGGAGATGCGGCGGATTTGGCCGGTGATGGACGAATTGCTGATAAACATTTGATTTGAATGCGTCCCTTTTTTCTCTCCCTCTCTCCCTCCGCCGTCTCTCCTCCCCTTTCTTTAGGCTAGTTTTGCTGCTACGCTGCTAACACCATAAAGGATCGCGATCGACGGGCCACGTTGGTAGCGACCGATCCCCGTAGACGAGGCGAAGAAATCCCCAAATCTCTCCCCCTCCTAAAAAAAAAAAAAAAAAAATCTTTTCTTCCCCCCCTTGCTTTTACAAATGGTTCCCACCCCCCGTCTCTGTCCCTCTGTGTCTCCGGAGCTGTGCAGCTAGCAGCAGATGCTAGCTGTCAGTAACGACGCATCAAAATAAAACAGGGCTGCTTTTCTTTCCCCCCCCAAACGCCTGCTCCGTGTGTCTCTGCCTCCTCTTTAATGGCCACCCGCGTCACAGTCGAGCTTCACCAGCACCGAGGTGAAAATGCGAGCACGACGATAAATCAGGAGGAGGAAAAAAAACCCGCAGAAACGAGGGGAGCACGAAGGGGAAAAAAAAGCAAGGCCGCGGCGTTTTAATATTTTTTACTCATTTTCCTCCGGAGACGCCATGTTTGAAGGCGGTTGGCCGCTGTCCTGTCCTGTCCTCCCTCTCCCCCTCTCCGTCTCACCGCCGAGACTCATTCAGTGTCTGCGGTGACCTCCATTCCCCGGGCCCGCTTCAGCCCAGCCTCTCAGTCAGTCAGTCAGTCGGTCTGCAGGCGGCCATGCGCGCTTTCCCACACTTTCATCGTTATTGTTTGGCTTAAAAATGTCGCGTCGAGACTTTGACACGAGACGAAGAAGAAGAAATAGTGCGCTGTTTGCTCCTGCACGCTGTGATTGGCCGAGGCGCCACCTCGGGTTTTCCAGGTTTATATTAAAATGCCTTCCGCAGTCACATCCACATTGTGCAGCCTGGTTTGCAGTTTCCTGCCAACAATCACATGATGCCATTTATTAAATAACCTTCAGCCTGTGATTAGAATCTGTCACGTCACACTGGCTTCCGCATTTTTCTCCATTATATGAGCCACAGATGTTTAAAAACACCAACACCTATTTTGGTCCTTTTTCATTCTGATTTTATTATTTGGACCTCACATGCAGTGAGCGTGTCCACCTGCAGGCGGCAGTCTGGAGTGTATAGGTCTAATAAAAAAAAGGAGGGACCATCGAGATGTGCTTTGCTCTTCTGTCTATTTCACATTTATATATGTATAAATACACACATCTGATCCCATTTCTTTACCAGCACAATATCCATAACTAGAACTCATAATTATCTTCAATTAATGTGCGGAATCCAAGCGTTAAAATAGGTCGAAGTAACATTTTGGCGGTTTTCACTGTCAATGTGGCTCCTTTTGTTTACAGGTAATAATAATGGACTGAGTCCAGAGCCCAGGAATCCATCATCGTGTTACACGCCACAGTGTTTGTTGCCCTCCAGTGGTGCTTTTAAAATCTGCAACTACAACACTTCAATATCGCAGTGGTTACAATGATATAATATTGTAATATTATAGCAATACATTAATTATTGTTAGAATCTGAGGTGGCATAAAAATCCATAAGACATCGACAGGGGATAATAATATGATAATGAAACAGGATGCAGTACGATTTGTGACTGTTCCGAGACACTGTTTACTTTGAAAATGGGAGGAAAAACCTTTAAACATTTTACAGTTTAAACAGTTTAAATCACATTCCGTTTATTATTATTGAAACTATTCTTTGACCTATAATGAAAAAAAAAAAACAACAACTGTGTAGTTACACAAATCATCTGGCTTTGTTGACATTTAAAAACGTGTGTTCCTCTGTGGATTACCATCACTAATGCAAACCCCTGTTCCCTTTCATTATTTTGTGTAAAAGCTTCAAAATTCTCGATTATTTTCAGAATATTAGCTGTGATGTTTCCAGTGACACGCTCAATGCTAATTCACAGGGTTTATCCGTTAAACAAATGCCACATCTCTGAGCTCAGCCTCCTAAGCCAACAAAACAGAGTAAAACAAAAAAGTCAGGCTCCCCAGTCTCTTTTCAGGAAAAAGCATCTCTGCCAGCTCCCCTGTTGTGAGCATTTTAGATGCACCATGAGGTCTTTGTGATGCATAATGATTGACTCAAAAGGTCCTTCATCTGCATATTCATTAAAAGGACCATAATACAAAAGGCAGGGATGAAGGAATTTTAAGAATAATCAGTTTGAGGAACCTAATATTAGAGAAAAGGAGTAAAGAAGGAAGAACTCACCTAAAAGTTTTCACGAGTACTCTCTAGCATATGATTATTTCCTTTCTCAGCTTCCTTGACCTCTTCCTCTCTGGAGCCTCTTACATATGACACCATCCTGTCATGCTTCCTCCCTCCCTCCCCGGCCTGTCTATATCTCTCCATCTCTGTTGCCCGTCAGTGACCATACTTGACTGCAGCTCTCACTGCAACACACCTCCACAGACCCCCCCCCAGCGCTCCATTGTCAGACATGCCAGACTGCAACGAGGCCGTGCCGGCGTCATGCCAGGTCATCAAGGAGGATGTCAACAAATGGTGAGTTCTGATGAGGCTTACGTGCAACTGCAGAGGCTGAAAGTGCTTTTTTATAAAATTACAATCATAATTATAGAAGGAGCGATTCATCTACAGGCACCGTGACAGTCTTTAGTGAGTGTAAGTGCTCGTACAGAGTGTCTGTGTGGAAGTTTGCACCCTTGAGGACTTTTCATTAACTGTGTTTGGGTTCCCGTTGAGTAATTGTCACTTTCCATTACATCCCTTTGGCCACTCTCAGTCATCACCTACCAAGCTCTATGTTTTCATATTAACTCTTTATCTGGACTCATCTTGTAAGAGCACCACTGGAGCAGATCATTAACTCCTAATTAATGAAGAATACATTTTCCCCACAACTTAAAGGGAAACCCACACTGGTGTGAAGTGCGAAGACATCCAGGGCCCTTCTGTGTTGAGGAGCATAAATAGACCTGACGTTTAAAAATAGGACTTGAAATACGTGGCCTATTGCAGGGGAATGGCACATTCCCGGAGCGTTGGTTCGTGTTACATGCACGCAGGAAGTGACAGATATTTAGTGTGTGTGTGTCCACGTGCGGCGGTGATTAGTGCTGACGAAGCCGCTGCACAGATTACACATTCGTGTTCTTCACAGAATGCAGATAAAAGCTGCTGTGGAGATTTGAGTTGGAATACACTGCGATCAGGCTACACTGTAGTAATCCCTCTGGTGCATATGCAGGCTAAATTTAGAGTTGGAATTTATGTGCAAAAAGTGATATAATGTCTAATGTCTGCATGTATTTTACCAAAGACGATAAGAGTTTAAAAAAATAAAAATAAAAATAAAAATCTTGTTTGTTTTTTTTTTTTCAGTGTCAGAGCGAAGAGTGTTGAAGACTGTAGAGATCTGATAGATGCCTTCCAGGCCTGTATAAAGACCCTGTCAGAGGGATCATAATGCATGAGGAAATGCATTTTGATCAAATGTAAGTTCATAAAAATGACAACACACTATAATTTTTATTTCCACTGTGCAAAAAGCAGCAAGGAACATATGTTCTTACACAGATAACATTGCAAAGCAGAATAACAACAAATCCCTCAAAGCCATGGAACAGTAAGCTGTGGTACTAATCACTGACACACAAATAAACAAACACACGTCATTCAATCTGGTTCAAAATCACACTATAGATGCACTACTTATTATTTAGAGTAAAAGCTCAGTCGCTGTTTCGGTATTTTACTTACTTTTAAATATTTTTTATGATTGTAGATTCTAATATAAATATACCACAGTGAGTTGTATTCTATTATAATACATTTGTATGGTTTAGATCACATAATTCTGTCACATGTTCAGCCTCTGTGTGTTAGTCATAACTTTTTCTATTTTTGATTTTTTTCCAATCATATCAGAGTCCTTCACTCTCTCACCACTTCCTTGTTTATTGTATTGGACCCAACCATGTGACAAACTGAGGAGGGGGGTGATGATGCTGCTGGACTTCAAATATATGCAGCTGTGAATGCAATGTCAATTTTCTTTTCATCAATGTAATAGCTCCATCATAGATAATGCTTTGACTGGGATAACTGATGCACTGTAATTCTAAATGCACAAACATATATATTATTATATTACATATATAATATAATAAATGTTAAAACACACAATCTCGTGTTTTGTTTTGAATTGTTCAGCATTTTCTTGTATGTATTAGAAGTACCACTTATTGGAAAGCCTCCATCCACTGAACATAGGCTTCTTCTGGAGTAGCTGCTCTTAATGGAATTAAGAAGATCTTGTTAATCTCTGCTTAATCCTCACATTAGTACCTGCCCCGAGCAGTCTAATGTCAATATCCCAGTCTGAGCTCTGGCAATGAATGTGGGAATGCACAGAGATTAGACTGCAGCAAAGACCTTGGAAATAAGTTTTATTTTTCTGAAGCCACCTGTTAGTATGGTCAGTATCAGTGGGAAGGAGAGGTGTTAAATCCTCTTGTGTATTTCTGGAGAGCAGACTGAGTCAACAAATGCCGGACAAACATGTTCCCACCAATCTTAGAAATGTGTACCTGCACATGTTTGTTTTTCATTTTCCACTGAAAGGTGTTGTTAACGCCACTCGTGGAGGCCTAAACGTGTAGTTCTCATAACGACCATCAGAATCAAACCAGAGAATTTCCGTTCTATTTCTGCTCCACGGCTGGAGACAAATCCTTCTGGCTGCGTGCAAATCAAGCAGCCAGGCACAGATGACGATGGGCTTTGGGGAATTATCCACCCACACAACATTTCAAATTGAGATTTTAGAGATTTTTCAAGGCACTTTACAGATGATTCATTCAAATGTCCTACTTTACTGTTTTGATACAACCATCATCTCTGTCTTATTCATTAAGATAGAAATCAACAATATACAGTCTGCTTGCAGATCACGAGGTGCGCTGGCTCACCGGTCTTTAAATGTCTCATGGCTTATAATGACGTGAAGGATTTTTATGGGCAATCATAGGCAATTACGGAATTCAGACCCAACTGATTTAATGATGAGAACTGTGCTTTTCTCATTGTGACACAAACTCTGAGGTACAGTTTCAATAACCTCTTTAAATAATTAGTTTGAATAAAAACATGTGGTCATCTCATCATGTGTATTCCTTTTTTGGAGATGAAACTGCTATGGATGGATAGATAGATAGTTTATTAATTGTGCCACAGTTTAGATTTTATACCTGATTTTGACTCCATTGATCGTTAGAGGCCCAGGAGAGGCCCTGCTCCCCCAGCACCTCCACACCCCAACCAGGCAGTGTGCCATCCGCTGGCCCCTCCGGTCATGTTTCATAAGAATGGCGAGAGAGGTGTCCGCAGAGGCCCCCGGGGGCCCCCACGGCCGAGGTGGCGAATGCAGAGATAAGCGTATTTGAGAGGAGGATGATCGGGAGGAGGAGGAGGTGAGAGGATGGAGAGGGACCCGGATGCTGATGCGAGTGAGACGAGGGGAGGAAGGAAGGAAGAGGAGAGAGAAAATATCGATTTACGGCAAGGAAAGGCGAAGCGGGTCTGAAACGGGAGGGGGGCCTATCTCACCCTGCGTGAACCGTGATCGAAAGTGAGGAGTGGGCACACGGGCCTCCATCAAGCCGCCGATCTGCGGATCCGTGTTTGTTTTTGCACCTGTGTATCCGCCGGTGAGGAGGAGAAGGGAGGAGGAGGAGGGAGGAGGACACGCCAGAGGAGAAGATGCTGTGATCTCGCAGGGATGTAGCGACGAGGAGGGAGGAGAGAGATTGAGAGAGACAGGACGCCACGCTAAGAAGATGGTTGTTTTGCGGGGGGTGCGCGGTTCACCACGGATTATTGCGGGAGCGCAGCGGCCGGCCGACGAATCCAACCGTTTGGCGACGCCCGGAAACTTCGGGAGGCGTCGGCTCTTCTGACCGGCGGCCGTCCGTCCGTCGGCGGCTAACTCCGAGCTAGCTCCGCCGCCGCTTGGGAGAGCGGCGGCCACGGCTAAAACACATAGCATGTTGTTGTTTCACCTGTAAAATAGGCCCGTCAAGATAGAGCGAGGATATAAAACCCCAGTCTTTCCCAACGTTTATCATAGAATCTACGTGTTTTTCACGTTTCGTTGCTAGACTCATCCACTAAATGACGTTCATTCCACGGCTTGTTTCGAGGCTACATCGCCTTTATATATAGTTAGCAAGCTATACAGGTAAGCTAATGTACAGAAGCCAAACTCATTGGTTGTCATGTTTATCTTTAGGCTAGTGGTTAATTTAGCGTCACCTCTGCTTTAGCTCGCCGTTTTTGTTAAATATCGAAAATAAGAAAAGGGAAGGCTAACGATAGGCAGCTTGTTTATGGGCTGAAGGATGCTCATTTATCATCCACATGTTGTAAATCAGCACCGGTCCCTCCTGAGTGTTCTCATCGCGACCAGAGGGCTCATTCCTAAGTTGAGCACCATCTTGTATCCCACGGTAACTTCTGTATAAAGCTGTGCAGTGACATCGAGAGTGAATCGCAGTAGTCGCTGTCATTAGCCTCCAGTGAGAGCAGTATGAGTAAGGAACTGTCTCTCGGTCAGTCAGCTCAATATGTTGGGCCCTACAGACTGGAGAAAACGCTGGGGAAGGGACAGACAGGTGAGTGCCATTCTTTCTGGATTCAGAGGCACCATGTTTGGACCTGATCCCTCCGTCCGTCCCCTGATTTCATGTGTCACGTTGTGTGTTCTAGGACTGGTCAAGCTCGGGGTCCACTGTATTACGGGTCAAAAGGTCGCGATCAAAATAGTCAACAGAGAGAAGCTGTCGGAGTCGGTCTTGATGAAGGTACAGTATGACCCCCGGTGCAAGCAAGGCCCCACACTGAAAACTGCAATGACAATTGGTAGAGCCCATACCTCCACTGAAGCCCGACATAGGTCAAGCCCTGCCCAATTCCTCACACTTATCAGTTGCCTAAATATTTCTGTATCTCAAAGCTAAATGAAGTTGTACAATATTTCTATACCCACACCAACATACCAAGTTTCGTGATATTCTGTCAAGTTGTTTTGGGGTAATCTTGTTCACAGACAGGGTTGGTAACCTTGGTGGAGGTAATCACCTGCTGATTTTAATATACAGCAAAGATGTGTCACGCTGTATGTTAACCGCTGCTTATTTCCTATATTTAACCTGTGTGTAAATTCACCTCACTTCTGTCGCTTCAACAACACTCTGCTTCAGTATCTTCATCTCTGTCTGTCTCTCTTTTTCTTCCGATCTGTCTCTTCCCTCTAACCAGGTTGAAAGGGAGATTGCCATTCTGAAACTGATTGAGCATCCGCATGTGTTGAAGCTGCATGATGTTTACGAGAATAACAAATACCTGTGAGTTCTGTCTGCTTTCCACCAAGCCTCGGAATCGGGGTCACTGCAGTCCGCATGCATTTCCTTTCTTGCTGAATACTGAACTTTTGTGTGGGATTGGTATGAATACTACTTTAAGAACTAAATAAATCTGCATCACCGTAATCCTTCCTTGTGATCTATCTTGAGAGGAACTTGTTACTGTTATAAAACAGCTGGAGTTAAAATAAGATATATTTTCCTGATTAAGGAGTAGACAGTATATAACAGAATCAGAGGATAGAGTTATGGTTTTTCCAAATGTTATTCACTTTTTCCTCCTGTCTCGTAGCGGTGAAAGTGTAAAATCCCACTTTCCTCCCCATTCATCATCAGGTACCTGGTGTTGGAGCATGTGTCTGGAGGAGAGCTGTTTGACTACCTGGTGAAGAAAGGCCGGCTGACTCCGAAAGAAGCCAGGAAGTTCTTCAGGCAGATCATCTCTGCTTTGGATTTCTGTCACAGTCACTCCATCTGGTTGGTGTTGGTCACAAAGCAGCAGTTCTAAAATAGGAATCTGGGGTCATGAGTAGGGTGATCGTTTTGGTTCTGCTGCCAATGTTCAAAGCTACAAAGAATGTAGTCAAAATAAGTTCCTGCTGATTTTTCATCTAAAATTATCTTAAATAGGACGCAATACTAAATAATATAATAACCAATATTAAAGCATTTTCAAACTGACGTAGTCGTACTTCGGCTGTGATGAGTATTTCCTGTTTTTGTGTCTGTGCATTTACAGTCACAGAGACCTGAAGCCAGAGAACTTGCTCCTGGATGAGAAGAACAACATCCGCATCGCTGACTTTGGGATGGCCTCCCTCCAGGTGGGAGACAGTTTGTTAGAGACTAGCTGTGGGTGAGTACCAACTCTTTGTGTAATTATAAATGTGTACACACTTAATTTTACCCTAATAGAAACAACACTTCCTTTTAGCCCCTTTTGGACTTGGCTCTCACTCCCACTGTTTGACTTATTTCATAATATGTTGAGTCATTACATTTTTAGCATGATAGTTTAGTAAAAGACCCCCACACATACATTGCTTTTTATATTTACTCTGCTGCAGAGTTGTAAGCGTTGTATTATCCCTTTAGCTTCTAATATTTCTTTTTCATTTCAGATCACCACATTATGCGTGCCCCGAAGTTATACGGGTAAGACTTGCGCAGCATCCTACTCAAATGTTCCCTCGCAATAACAAAATTAGCAAATGTTATTCATAAATTATTCATCGAGAGGCAAATAAACAGTGACAAAGCCACATGAACATTGCATATTGTTTTAGAATCATGAAGTATAATTTGAAAAGTCTTTATAGAATCTGACACCTGTGTTGTTAAGAAGATGGTTTTGGTGTTTTGAACTAAGCACTGGATTCAAATGGATCAGTGTTTCTTTTTAAGATTTAAATCAGATTAAATCTAGTTGCTGAATTGAAGTTCATGTGTGTTTTCACATTGTCAGTGGTTCATGAATTTTAATTCTGTGTTTGGCAGGGGGAGAAATATGATGGGCGGAGAGCAGATGTGTGGAGCTGTGGTGTCATCCTGTTTGCTCTTCTGGTGGTATGTCCGCTACTCCCGTTTGGTCCAGTTCTAATAAGCCCTTGTATGTTTACAATTTTCAACTTCCTCCATTCGTCAGCCTTTTTAAGTCTTCCCTCTCTCCTGAAGGGTGCCCTGCCTTTTGACCATGACAACTTGCGTCAGCTCCTGGAGAAGGTGAAGAGTGGGGTGTTCCACATGCCGCACTTCATCCCCCCGGACTGCCAGTCTCTGCTCAAGGGTATGATTGAGGTCAACCCTGAAAAGAGGCTCACGGTATGAAACAGAGCTCATATGCAGACAGCACCTGAATGCCTTTAATGAACTAATAATGATAAATGTAGAGTCTTTAATCAAACTCACATCTACATGATACTGCGCCAACTGGGGTAACTTCTTTCACATACACTGCCATTGAAGAGAGCAAATTTATTTGACTACTGTTGTAAGGCTTTCTGTGATCATCTGGCTGGGTAGAAACTAACAGCCCCATCTGCCATGTCACCCCTTACAGCTAGAGGCCATCCAGAAACACGCCTGGTATCAGTGAGTATATGTTCATCTTTGTTTATGTTAATGTTCAGAGGGATGTTGCATCATCATCTTAGCATACACATGACATCTGTATCGTTGTTTCATCACGTGTAACTTGTGTGTGTGTGTGTGTCTCCCAGGGGTGGTCGAAACGAGCCGTGTCCTGAGCAGCCTCCTCCCAGGCGAGTGTGTGTGAGGCGAATCTTGTCCCTGACTGAGCTGGACCCAGATGTGTTGGACAGCATGCACTCGCTTGGCTGTTTCCGAGACCGAGTCAAACTCACACGTGATTTGCAATGTGAAGAGTAAGAGTTTTTTTTTTTTTGTTTTTAACTCCAACCTTGACTGGGCTTGGAGGGACTACAATAATCTAAACATAACATAGTGCAATAAACCTGGCATCCCCATAGATTTTTACCCCAGAGTATAAGGCGTCTGACAATATTCTAAGCAAGAAATATGATCTATCCTCACTGATATCAAACTGATTTTATTTTTTGTTTTTTTTATCATTTTTCCTCAGAGAAAATCAGGAGAAGATGATCTATTACCTACTGCTGGACAGGAAAGAGCGTTACCCCAGCTATGAGGATGAGGACTTGCCTCCGCGCAATGACGTAGGTCAGTCTTTAGGGGGCAGGAGGGATCCACCTATGGCAGGGAGCTGCTTCTCTCAGCCTCACTTATGGGAGAAGCAAGTGCACCGCACAGGGCGGCTGGTGCTATACTCGGGTACTTAATATCTCAGCCAGTTAATCTTTAATCAATGGGCAATTTAAATGGAAAGTTCTAGATAAAATATGTTGCACTGGTATCCTTTAGCTCGAGAATCGCTTAAAGGAGTTGGTTTTATTGGCAAGAGGCCACTTTTCGCCTCACTGTGGACGTAGGTAAAATGGGGTCATTTTGCATCATTCATACCATGGAAAAGAACAGGGTTAACCGAATCATTCATCAAGCAGAAGAAGATGCGTTTATCACAGTGCCAGATGGCACAGCGACTGGAAAGCCTGTTTATTTTGTTGAATTGTGTTACAATTTTATGATGGTACTCTTCAGCAGACCCTCCTCGAAAGCGGGTTGACTCTCCCATGCTGACACGCCACGGCCGCTGTCGCCCTGAGAGGAAAAGTCTTGAAGTGCTGAGTGTTACAGAACAGGGGTCTCCCACCCCGCCTCGCAGGGCCCTGGATACAGCTGCACATAGTCAGAGGTACAATATATTAATTTGGACAATAATAATAAACACAGCTCTTCATCCATTCTCAGTTGAGATAATAACAGACTGGTATGACAATCTTTTGACCTCTGCTCTCTTTGTCAGGTCCCGCTCGGTGAGCGGAGCCTCCACTGGTCTCTCCTCCAGCCCTCTCAGCAGTCCACGGGTAAGGGCCTGTTGGCCAACTTTTTCTGGACTGTACACACTGCTTCGCTGTCACTGCACACATTACCAGCATGCCTCATAAAATGTTCAATTTTCAAGGTTAATTTCTGTTTTTTAACTTCCTCATGTGACTAAAGCTTGATGGTTAAAGATTAAATCTTCATCTTGTGTACTGCAGAATCAACATGTTTAACATTTCAATTGTGAGACCATATCAGTGGTAGTGCACTGTGATAATTAAGGCAGGTGTTATCAGCCTCTTCTGCTTAAAAGAAATTGTTACCACACTCCATTCCCCCCCAAGGTGTCCATTTTCCAAGATCCCTGTCATTTTTACACCTTAAATCTCTCAACCAGCTGCAGGTTTGCGTGGCATTTTTCTTCTGTCCTCATGTCACTTCTTTTCCACACCATGCATGAACTGGCACCTTCTGAAAAAGAACTTTGAGATTATTGAGTTTTGGTATATGGGGTTAAATAAAAAGGTAAATGGATGTTTAAATATCAGTAACTCTCTCACTCCCACTGTTTGAAGTGACCACATTATTAACCCTCACATGAGACATAGAAGTCACCTGTAAAGGACAGCGCTAAAGCTTTAATATTACAGGCTGGTAGAATTACATTTGACACGTTCACTTCTCATATGTTGCATTCGTTTTGTCATGAAGCATGGTATTCATTTCCATCCTTTCTCCATGTTCCATCCCTTCTCTTTCTTCTTTTCCATCTCTCCCACCTCCCCACCAACCCCCTCCCCACCCTACAAACCCACTCCCCAGTCCTATCAGAGCCCCATCTTCACTTTCAGCCAATCTGACGTCACCTCTGCCACCGCTACCCTCCTCACAAAGGAGCCCAAACAGGGAAACACCACCACACCTCGCTCAGCACGGGCTCATGACAAGCCCAAAGCTCCCCCCAACCCAAAGACCCAGACCCTGCCCAGCAAGGGACCCGCCGACCGACCCCACCTGCAGCCCATCAAATCCCTGCCTCTGCACAACCCATCCTCCCGCTCCCCCTCTCCGCTTCTGTCACCCATCCCCCGTTTCTTCTTCCCCTCGTCCTCTGTCCTAAAGTCCGTGACTAAGAGCTTCTACCCAAACTCTGCCCACTCTGTGCCGCAGGTCACCCCCCAGGGCTCTCCACTGCCCACACCCCTGGGCACCCCTGTCCACCACCCTCACCACCCCTCCTCCACCCCGCCCTCCTCCTCCTCGTCCTCGTCCTCCTCCCGGGCGGAGGGAGGGGGAGGTGTGGGCTCGCTCTCGCTGACCCCGCCCTCCAGTCCAGGGGGGGGTAGTGGCATGGCGGCCAGCAGCTCTGCTCACTGGAGGACTCGCCTCAATTCATTCAAGAACAACCTGCTGGGCTCGCCACGTTTCCACCGCCGCAAGCTGCAAGGTTAGTTTACCCCAGCCTTATTTTTACTGCACAGGTATGGGACCTTCAGACTTCAACAGAATATTTAATCTCTGCTAACTTTCTCTAATTTTCTCCTCGCATCAAGTGCGAGGACTAAAACTGTAGCTCAGCTTCATTTTGAATATAGATTTGTCTCTTTCAGTTCCTACATCAGAAGACATGTCCAGTCTAACTCCAGAGTCTAGCCCTGAGTAAGTCTCAGTCGTCCAGATGCATTTCTGCTTTTTTCCTGCTCTTGAGCATTTTTCTTGGGTATTTCTTGAGTATTTGCTCACTCTCTCTGTGTCTCCTTCTAGGCTGGCTAAGAAGTCCTGGTTTGGAAACTTCATCGGCCTGGAGAAAGAGGAGCAGATCTTCGTGGTCATCAGAGACAAACCTCTGAGCTCCGTCAAAGCCGACATTGTGCACGCCTTCCTGTCTGTGAGTTTCTGATGTGGCTTGTCTTTCACGCCTCGCACTGTCAAAGCTTGTTTGTGGAAAGCATGGCTCTCACTTTAACTGTAACATATTCACACATGCTCTGTACTGGATGCACTTCATTTCTCTCTTGATTTCAGTTTTCTCCTTTATTTCAATCTTGCTCACTGGTGGCACATTAACACTTTGCTTTCACCTATGGCTCACTCTTTCTCTCTTCTCCTCACCCTCGCCCTTTGTCTCCCTATACTCACGTTGGCCCCCGTACCTCTCCCGCCTCGTAAGTCTGTCGGTCTCTCTGCTTCTTCTCTGTCTCCCCACCACACAGATCCCATCACTCAGTCACAGCGTCCTTTCCCAGACCAGCTTCAGGGCCGAGTACAAGTCCTCCGGCGGCCCCTCCGTCTTCCAGAAGCCCGTCAAGTTCCAGGTGGACATTGCCTTCTCAGAGGGCGAGAGAGAGCGGGACAGGGAGAGGACAGAGAGGGAGGGCAGGAGGGAGACAGGAATCTACAGCGTGACGTTCACCCTCATATCAGGCAAGTGCAGTCACCGTTTAACCCTTTCAATTAGGAATTAACTGATATGGAGCTAATGTTGAAGGGTTTTGTTTCGATAAAATTAACAATAATGCATCACAGAATTCTGAGCTACTTTACTACATCTTCATCTTCAGGTCCAAGTCGCAGGTTCAGACGAGTGGTGGAAACGATTCAAGCCCAGCTTCTCAGCTCCCATGATCAACCCATGGTGCAAGCCCTATCTGGTAAGACTGCTCACTCACGCTACAAGCAACATGTTTTTGTGTAATCACAGACAAACAAAAGAACCCATTGTTCAGGCCCAGGGGCACTTTACGTTAAGGGTGACTTTCCTGTCTTCCTCTGCTGATCCCTTCCCAGATGAGA
Organism: Pseudorhombus dupliciocellatus; assembly: GCA_016785235.1. Lineage (NCBI taxonomy): Eukaryota > Metazoa > Chordata > Actinopteri > Pleuronectiformes > Paralichthyidae > Pseudorhombus > Pseudorhombus dupliciocellatus. Next base: position 99,898 of record JAFBJW010000620.1, on the reverse strand, counting down.
AGAACGGCCGGCCCCACGGGACCCCCACCCGCCAAAACTCGAGACGCTCCGAGGGTGGGGGCGACAGGTGTGAGTGGGGAGACCGAGCAGATGGAGGAGGCATCGGAGGCAGCGGGGGAGTTCTGCAGCGCAGAGGCTCAGCGAAAGAGAGAACCCGACTGCTGTCCTCCAACGGAACCCAGTCCCAGCCGTAGGATAGAAAGTGAGACCATGCAGCAGGATGCTTGAACTACACCCGAGAGACGACAGTGTAACTCCATCTCAACGTATCCCTGCAAGCCATGAGCTACTCCTCTTCTTCCTTGACTAAGTTAATGAAGGTGCTTGACCATAGCAAGGATTGAGCCTTTTCCGCTGTCGTGTTTTTTTTTTTTTTTTTTTTTTTTCCAAACTCATCATTCTCTTGATGTTTTCGGATCATCAGGATTCCTTCCCTTAAATGAGAAAGAAAAGTTAGGGAGTCACCCTTTAATGAAAAAAAAATGAAACTTTGTGAATGAGCAGTTTGGTATCCATCATAGATACAGCTTCACAGATCAAACTAGGAAATTTTGAAGTGCTAATGTGCATGCCAGTTAGCAAATCAGCCTGTTAAAGGATGCTGACCTGTTCAGATAGGCTAGTCTACCATATCATTGTTATAAAGTTTCTGACACCAAAAAGAAATATCCGTCTTGTTCTCAAGATTCAAATTAACCAGTGCGCTCATATCACTATCAAGCAACACGCAATTACCAGTCCATATTGAAAGACATATATATGTAATCTCAATAGAGGAGCCCTAAGCGTTAGCAGTCTGCTACCACTTCAGCACCGAGCTGAATAAAAAGGTCCTGATATTCTCAGAAGAAGACACGCTGGGATTCCTGCTGTGTCCTTTCCCGAGGTTAAGAAAACCAACAAAGTAAGCTAAGTAAGTGAATGTGAAAAAAAGATATTTTTTTATTTAGTTGTATTTATTTATGTTAACATGTTTTTATTTGGAAAGTGTCAGTAGCACAGGGATAGCAAGCAGGCAGTACAGGAGGTCACTAAAAACACTGCAGTGTTAAAGGGGAAGCTGACATTTTTTTGTTTTTTGGACAGGATTCTGTTTCAAGTTTAATGTTTTTAATTCTTTTGTATTATTATGTTTTGCTCAGAGACAATATGAAACAATGCATCTGAGGTTTTGGCATTGGACTCCTGTTGCTCTGAAGAAAAGTATTTTTGATTTGAACAGAAATATGAACATTACTATATGAAGAAGAAGAAAAAAAACACTATGCGTGAATAGTTTCATGAACCCCATCCCAACTGTTTGTGCCCAGATTGAATGAGAAGAAGAGCATCCCTGACCTGTGGATCTCATGGAGCTCGTCTCCCATCGCCATAGTATTCACGTACTGACTCTGAACAATATTAAATGATAAGAGAAAAAAAAAGATCTCAAAAAGGAAACTCATCCTCGGACATCGTCATCATATAGAGCTTGCAGCGTCACTTCCTCTTTGAACAGGACTTCAGAATAGGGAGCAAGCAGAGCCTCCTAACCCCACGCTCCTCACGTCAGTGTTCACCAACGAGCCAAGTAGTCCATCACCACACCCACACTCACCACCGCGAGTCGCACCATTCAGCAAACAGACGTAGCAACTCGGCCATGTGTTCCTCCATTCCTCTATCAGACTAGTCGACGTTCATCACCAGTCTTCCATACAGCACAATATGCAACGTTTTCAGAGAGATAACCACTGCTACATCTTAATGCCAACTTTTTTTTTTTTTTGTTGTTTTTATAGTTGCCTACTTATCTATCCATCTATCTATTTATTTATTTATTTATTTATTTGGTCATGTTGATGTTTGTGTCACGTAATTTGTTTACAATGTAGATTTTATGTCAACAAAACTATATCGACCCAATTCAAGAACCTGCTCTGCTTTATTTTTCAACATTTTTTGTTGTTGAGAATTTCACTCCATGACTTCAATAGCAGTACTGACTGATAGTCTGTTTGTTTATAGCCCACAGTTCATCACGCTTATCCCTGGTAACCGGAATGTGTGCGTGAGACGGCTGGATGATGGCTGACTGCGAGCGAAACTTTGTGCCCGCTGAGTAGGCCTGGAGACTTTAACTGACCCAAGAATATTAAATTAATTAACATTGCCAAACTCTAAGAGGTCATCCTTTCTCTTACTCATTGGATGCTTGCTCTTTTGTTTCATCTCTTGCCTTTATGTCTCGTTCCCTTGTCTGTCCGCCTCTTTTCCCCCTTGTGTAGCCATCATCCCAAGAGAAACTGTACCGTCGTTTGCCTCACTGTCCACACACTATGATTGCTTCACGATCATTGGTTTCATCTATTTCCTCACCACGTCACCTTCACTTTCATTGGCCCAACTCTGGCTAAGATTGTAAACTATTCTCCATCCATAAAGGGTCAGTAGAATAAGGTGTTTAAAAAAAGAAATGTCTGTATCATAATTTAAATATAAAAAGTGCACTATTATAACTATTGCCTGTGATAAAAAGAACAATTATGATTCAATTGATGGTCAAAATAAAGAGAGATCCACCTTATTGTTATGGTTACAATAATAAACCCTAAATTCATGTGCGTGTGTTTAGTCTCTGGGTTGAAATGGCGTGTGCTCCTTCATGCTACTGTCTCTTTTGCCAGCAAATGACACTATTGAGGTTTAGGATGCTGATATATGCTGTATGTATGGCATCATTTTACAGATCATTAAACAATATGGAATAATATTCTCAAGCAATAGCACAGTAGCTTTGAACATGTCTCTAGGAAAATATCAAAATCAATGCTACACATCAAGGCTACACATTTAAAGATTTTATTTCATGAGACAAACCTGAATTTGATCTGAAATATCAACTTGCTTGTGATTTTGAGTTTTGTTATCATGACGTGTTGATGACACAGCGTGACATGACACAAGCCCATTTACGTAACTGATATCTATCTGGGTGTGTGGGACCGCTTGTGCTCTACTATGTGAACCATCCAAGAGGCTTCATTTATTAGTCCTCGCTTTGATTGTGAACATGAGTTAATAACGATTCACAGGCTTCTGCGTGGTTGCACGATTTCCTACAGCCAGTGAACGCAGCACTAGCTTCATTCAGTGTAGTTCAGCGGTTCACAGAATAGGGGGAAGAAGAAGAGAAGGAGGAGGAGGAGGGGGAAAAGAAGAAGAAGAGGAAACAGGGCCGGACACTTGATCGACGTCAGAAGTTCAACAGTGGACCCCCGCATCCCTGGAGCTGTCCGCCAGCGACAACAGGTATGCTAACCGATGCTACCGTGCCACAGACGACGGTCTGCGATGCGTGAACACCAGAGAAACAACCCATTCTCACGTTAACAGCCGTTAGCGAGCAGCTAACTACGGGATGTTCGGCTAACAGCGCTAGCATCAGCCGATCCGCCAACCCAGCGCAGCTAGCCTAACAGCCAGCCTAAGCCACCGGGAGCTGTCAGGCATGGACGCAACAGAGAGGCTTTGTTGATATGATAACTTGTAAATAATGTTAAGAATACTGTGTACTTTGTTTGCCATTAAATACCGGACGTATTTTAGGAGTTACATTGTGCTGAGATGCAATTAGCTTTGTTAAAATTCACCAGTTTATCAGTGTGTTTATGGGGCTGAAAGAGCTGCTGTGGCAGGTTTACTGTCATCTATCCTGGATGTTTATAAGCTGGTGTTTCCATGCTAAGTTTACACATCAACTTCTTGCCTTAAGTTCAGTCTTTGTCAATGAGTGACACACACACACACACACACACACACACACTGCCTATCCTCATTAACACTGTCAGTGACTAAGACAATGATCTGAACTGTGGCTCAGAGCAGAGTTTGACTTCTTTGTAACTGGAATGTTACCGGTCTTTCAAATATCCATGCATTGATTTTGTGGTCTAACAAAGACTTAACCCTGCACCAGACCATAAATTAAACGCCACACACTGCAGGACACTGCAGCCAATGGCTATGGATCCCAACTGGGCCCCAAGATGCATGGGACATGACATCACCCTGTGGCGGGCCTGTATGGTGTATGTATGGGGACCTTAACACACTGTAAATGAAACATCTAAAGTACTTTGACAGCACATGCACCGTGAACAGTGTCAGACCTCAAAAACTTCTCAATGTATTATCGGTATAAGATAAGAAATGATAAAGCGGGGCTTTGTCAAACACACCGGCAATAAAACTCCGTTGTTTATCGGCAGAGATCAAGTAGCCCTTTCCTGGCCCGACCTTTCCTTGCTCATTCTTTTCTGACTCTGAACTCACTGTCTGATGTTGATTCAAAGACCACAATGCAAAGTTTATATATAATAAGTACAAAACAATTCTGGGTTTGTGTCAGTCCTTTACTATTCATAGTGCATTCCCCTTAATTAATTGCTCAACCGCTATATCTGTAGCACATTAGACATTGTTCGGCTGATTGTTTTGTAGCATCTGTAGCGACATGAAAATGGAAATGAAAGTTGCAGGGGTACAAAGAATGTAGCACAGATTAACCTATTAAAACGTTTACTTTATTCTAACAGAACCTCCATGGGACTTGACGATAATGACTCAAGAGTGTATGTGTATGTTTATGAGACCAGACATAGCCTCGATGGGGGTGCAGTCCAGTGTCACGCTGAATAAACCTCAGGGCATTATCCATAGCCTATTTGTGGAGGAAAATCAATTCCCTTTGTGAAGAGAAGCAGTAATTGCCTTAAACAAAACAAAATACCCAATCACATCAGCATCCAGTGAATGTTTCCCCATGGCTCTCCTTCAATTTCAATCACAGAGGAGTCATAAATAATTCAAGTTGTTTTAAAAAGGCTCACACGTGGGATGGATTTGTTTTGATGTGTTGACATGTCACAAAATGTTGTAAACGTCATAATCAGTTTGATAAATCTGTTCAGTCCCATGACAGCACCTTCAGTTCATCCATAAGTTTCTGTGTGTGTGTTTTGTATTGCTGAAGGTTGTTTAAGTTGGTCTTTGTGGTTGTTTTTCTTGTTGCTATATAATTCTCAGTACTATGTTAACCGCAGGCAGAGCTTTCATAACTAGGGATTAAACATCACCTTGTGTTAAAGGTGTCACTGTTTACACTAACAGCCTAAAGCACAACGGACTTGTGTCTTCACACACCGAGTTTTCTGTCCTGTGTGTTGGGTGCCTGAAAATAACATTAATATTGAGGTCAATGGGCGTTGAAGCAACACAGCAGGTGATTTTCTGGTCTGACGTCTTTTTTGGTCAGAGATCAGGCTTCAGACTCAGATATTTGTGTTCTCACATCGATCACCTTTCTGTATAGACTAGTGCATGACTGAAAGCAGCTGTATTGATCAGTTAAAGTAAGCTCCTCTTTTTCCCCCTCTCCTCGTGCACAGTAACCATGGCAGAAGCTCACCAGGCGGTGGCCTTCCAGTTCACCGTCACCCCAGAGGGCATTGATCTTCAGCTGTCCCACCAGGCCCTCACAGAGATCTACCTCTCTGGTGTGCGCTCCTGGAAGAAACGCATCATCAGACTTAAGGTATCTCCGCTCTGCTTGTTGTGTTTGTTCATGCAGACCATGTTTTTGAGTCCAAAACCATCTGCTTAAAATCTTTCTCTACCTTATTATTACTGTGGTATTTCCTCCTCTTGGTATGTCAGGAATGTGAGCTCTCACATCTGTGTCAGAGTTCCAGGTTGAGGAATCTGTCATTGACACTCTTCTGTTGGTTTGTCCGTATTATGGTAATGATTATATAAGACAGTTTGTATAAAGTCAATCTTCCTTCTCTGACTTAAACAGAACAGTGTGATAACAGGAGTGTATCCTGCTAGCCCGTCCTCCTGGCTCTTTGTGGTCATTGCAATCCTGGCCACGATGTACACTCGCTCTGACCCCTCCATGGGCCTCATTGCCAAGATACAGGAGCACCTGCCTGTCAGGTTAGTTAATGATACATCTTATTATTCACCAGACTCCTTCTGGTTTCCTGACTGTGTACTGTGTCACAGAGAGGACCGTCTGCAGTATAAATAGCACACCACCAGTGTGGTTTACATCATCCTCCTCACCCCTGTCAATTCTTCCTTCCTCATAGGCGAATGTGTTTTTCTTTGCGTCTCTCTGCATCGTGCGGTCTCCCTCTTTTCCCTTTCTCTGTCCCACTCACATTTGAATTAAAGGAACATCGCCCACAGAACTGATTTAATATTTAAAATTAAAAAGCGACTTGCTCTTTTAACGATAATTTATCAAAAAATGTCTTCTCTCCTCCCATCCATCCTTCCGACATGCGTGGTTTCTTTAATTCTGGCCATCTTCCTTCTCTTCTCATCTATTTCCCTCTCTGACATCCGCTGCCCCCCCCCTCTTCTATCCATCTGTTCACCTACTCCCACTGTTCTCAGCCAGTCCATGAGTGCCCAGTGCCAGACGGTGGTATCGGCAGTGCTCTTCAGCACCATGCTGTGGCTCTTGCTCATCTTCACCATGCGCCTGTGCCTCAAGCAGCTCCTCTCCTACCACCGCTGGATGTTTGAGCAGCATGGCAAAATGTCCAACACAACCAAAGTCTGGGTGGTCAGTGCTACTCACAGAGTTTCTATGTCCTTACATGCTACAAAATGTCCACGTTGTATTTTACTACCTACGTTATATTGTACTTCTTCAGTGAATAACCTCTGTCAAATTTTATAATGCACAATAAGCTGAATAAGCAATAAAAGAGCCAATAAATGTCCTCGTATAAATATTTGTGTGACTGTGCCAGGCGCTGGTGCGGATCTTTTCTGGCAGAAAGCCTCTACTGTACAGCTACCAGGGTTCTCTGCCAAACCTGCCTGTGCCCCCTGTCAAGGACACAGTCAAGAGGGTGAGACAAAAACAGGCTTCTCACTGATCACAAAACAAATCATGTGTCTCTTTTTCACGTTCAAATTATATGAAGAGAGAAGAGTTTCAGTATCAAATCTGAAATATACACGGGTTGTTGTCCTACTGGCATTTTAACATGTTATTTTCTCGAATTGCTGCTTATTTAACACACATGTGAATTGTTGCAGTACTTGGAATCTGTGCGTCCGCTCATGGACGATGCGAACTATGAACGCATGACCACTCTCGCTGCAGAGTTTGAGAGCAGCCTCGGCAACCGCCTGCAGTGGTACCTCAAACTCAAAGCTCTCTGGTCAGCAAACTATGTAAGTGCCCGACCACAATACTCTAGTTACATTAAGTGTGGCTACTTCAAATGTCCACAGGTCATTTAAAATTCCATTAACAATGCATCTGCATCGTGAGGTTCTGTGGTTTGAATTATTCATCTTGTCTGAATATGCAAGTGATGCGACTGCCAGTTGGCTACAGCATTTACTGCTTACCATTTCTTGTGTTTTAGGTCAGTGATTGGTGGGAGGAATACGTCTACCTGCGGGGACGAAGCCCCATCATGGTCAACAGTAACTACTATGGAATGGTATGAAAATGTTTGCTGTCCACACACTGTGCGTTGACAGAGAGACAGAGGAGCCTTCTCACGCCTCATCCTTCTTTTCAGAAATGATTAGCTTAAAGATCTGCTCCTAACGGATCCTTCCACCAAGTTTTTTGTGGAAATCCATCCTCTAAATTTTGTGTAATTCAAAGAACAAAGAAACAAACAATGCATATGAGCAAAAGCAGAGCACAACAACAAAATTTCTAATGCAAAAATGTCAAACGTGACATTTTAGTCTCATTTTATTTGTGCTTCTGACTTCTTGTGTCTTCTCCCACAGGACTTCTTGTACGTGACACCCACCCCCATCCAGGCAGCCAGGGCAGGCAACAGCATACATGCATTCTTTCTGTACCGTCGTAAACTCAACAAAGAGGAGATTAAACCTGTGAGTTTTGCTGCCATTCGAAGTTGAAAAAGTTGCAACAGCAACCAAATACTTATCAAGGAGACGTGTGAGACGTTGGGATGTTTCTACGTAGAACTGCAGAATATTGTTTTGACAGAGAATAATATGTATGTGTTTTTCTTGAGTGAGTAACATCCATAGTCTATAGTGTATCTCAATCATTTCTTTAGTTATGTGTATGTGAAGACATTTCCCTCATGTTCTCATACCATGCTCATTTCCCACCCCCCCTTCCTGTTGTCCTCCTTTCAACCTTTCCTTCTCTTGCCTGATTCCTCTTTATTTATCTCTTTATTTTGCCGCTTACTCTTTTTTATCATGCGTATCCTTTTTTGGCTCTGTGGTCACTCCTCCACTCCTCTCCTCTGTTGTCTCCTTACACTTTCGCCTCCTCCTTTTGTGTTTCCCAGAGTCGTATACCCGGCACTGTCATTCCTCTGTGTGCAGCTCAGTGTGAGAGGATATTCAACACCACACGCACTCCTGGACAGGAGACCGGTAAAGAGACTGACATGTGCACACACTGTGGCAGTGTGATGTTCCTCACAGTGCTGACTGTTTCATACATGATATTGTCTGAATAGGCGCAATTAACATGCAGGAGGAAGCAGGCAGTGGCTTCCTAGTGAGCGGTTACAAACTCACTGCTGCTCCAGAGATTATGAGTTGAGCTGACGAGGTCTGAAGTTGAAGTGTGGGATAGGAAAGTGGGTGAGAACCAACGTGTGTATGACTGAGACTGTATGGTCTCCTGAAACACTATCTCTTTCTGTCCAGCTCATCCTGTTGTCTCTTATCTGTCTCACCTTTCTGGTGTCTTCTCAGGTCTGTCTCTTCTCTACGGAGAGGTCCTGTCTTAAACTAATGTCTTTTTTCTTCTCTCCACACATTGTTATTTTCTTTTTTTCACCCCTCACAACCCTGGTTTCATTATTCCAACACCCTTTCTTGCCCTTTCCCCCCCCATACTTTTTTTGTATTGGCCCACCCTTCTTTTATCTTGCTCAGTGGTTGTTGAGGTCCGCAGTTCCTTGCTGTTCCTATCAATTTGAGCGGATGTTTGACTCTTGTCGAATCCCTGGAACACTTACAGGTAGTATTTATATCTTTTTTACAGCTGGTACTATCCCAGTTTTGCATCAGCTAATGTCTAAAACAATGTAAACCCTACTCAATATTGATATTGTGTATCATTAATAAGTTAAGATAAGAGGCTTCCCTGTTTCACACGTTTCCTGACATGTTTCCACATGTCTTGTCACATAATTTCCAAGCAGAACAGACAATGAAAAGAAACCATTTGCATCCTCACCTTCAGTGGTGCAGAACTGATCTGTACTCATGCATGTCTCCTCCAGTACGTTTTCCATTTATTTAAATCAGCCTCAAGCTTCATTTTCAACCTTCTAGGACAACACATTGGTGATACTGTATATAAGTATGTGGTTCAGGCCTTAACTCAGGTTGTTTTTCCGATCACACAAACTCCACTCCTCCTGACAACTCCTTACCATCTACTCAGTAACTGCAGAATTCACTCCCAATGTTAGCCTATGGATCAATAAGGATTAATTTCTTCTTTTGTTCTTTCCTGGGTATCCAAAGACATTCTGCAACATTGGCAGGACAGTGACTACATAGTGGTGTACCACAGGGGGCGCTACTTTCGTCTGAGGGTGTACCAGGCAGGCCGACTCCTGTCCCCTCGCGAGATTGAATTCCAGATTCAGAGGATCCTTGATGACACCACAGATCCTTGCCAAGGAGAAGCAAAACTGGGGGCCCTGACTGCAGGAGACAGGTCAGCTTTACAAGTCTCTTGTGACTTAATCACTAACGCATACCACATCCCTGAAGTAACACGTTTCCTCTGAAATGTTTCCCAGAATTCCATGGGCTAACGCAAGGAAGAAGTATTTCAGCAGTGGGGTCAACAAACGCTCCCTGGACTGCATCGAGAGAGCCGCCTTCTTTGTGACACTGGATGATGAAGAACAGGGCATGCTGGGAGATGACCCTGTAGCCAGTTTGGATCGCTACGCCAAGTGCTTGTTGCATGGGAAATGTTACGACAGGTAATTTTTCACAAAATTTCACTAAACACCGCCTTGTGAATTCCTCCTGCAGCTAATTAGAATAATGTTTGCCATGCAGGTGGTTTGACAAGTCCTTCTCAGTGGTTTACTTCAAGAATGGAAAGAATGGCATAAACGCAGAGCACTCGTGGGCCGACGCACCTGTGCTTGCACACTTATGGGAGGTAATAAAACATTTTGAGATGGATACCATCATCCACCTCCACAACAGCACAACAGAAGTCTGACACTGCAGATTGTTGTGTGTCTTCAGTACACCCTGGCCACCGACTGTTTCCAGCTGGGTTACAACTCAGAAGGTCACTGCAAAGGGGATGTGGATTCATCGCTACCACGACCACAGAAGCTGAACTGGGAAATCCCTCCAGAGGTAAGTCCTCTGCTTCAGGTGTTATTCTAAAACTCCTTACTCCCATGTTATCGACTACCTTTACTGGATAGTAATACATACAAGAAATGAGGCATGTGAACATCTTAATTTATGCTGTCATTGTTGTTATGTTATTGTTAACTGTGGGTGTCTGTCTCAGTGTGAAGAGCAGGTGTCTAGGTCCCTGTCGGTGGCCCAGGCTCTGGCTGATGACTTGGACTTTCACATTTTGACCTTCCGAGACTTTGGGAAGGGAAGAGTGAAGAAGTGTCGAGTCAGTCCAGACGCCTTCATTCAAATGGCACTTCAGCTAGCTTACTACAGGGTGAGCCTCTCTCTGAAGTATAACACACACATGCTCCACATCAGGGCGATCTGTTGTGTTTGGGTATGTCTTTATTGCATGTGACTTATTTTTTGTTTTGCAGAGCCGGGGGACATTCTGTCTAACGTACGAAGCCTCCATGACCCGTCTGTTCAGGGAGGGCAGGACTGAGACCGTTCGCTCCTGCACCAATGAGAACACTGCCTTCGTCCGAGCACTGGATGGAGGAGAGGTGAGACTGAATACTCCATGTGGATAATGGGTTCTCTTGATTTCAAATTAGGATTTCCGCTAGTTATATTCCTGTTGTAAATTAGACTGTGTCTATTTTTAATGTTTGCCGCTCATATTTTTCTCCAACAGGCAGCGGATGTGTGCAGACGTTTGTTCCACTCTGCGTCAGAGAAGCACCAGCAGCTTTACCGCATGGCGATGACTGGAGCTGGCATCGACAGACACCTCTTCTGCCTCTACGTGGTTTCCAAATACCTCGGGGTGGAGTCTCCTTTCTTGAATGAGGTTAGTTTCTTCCCTTTTTCATTTAATGACATAAGTCTTTAAATGTCACAGTTCAGTTCAGTCACATCTCTTTTGTTGGCTGTAAATTCAATAATCTGATGTGGCTGCCTCGTCTGTTTGTCTCAGGTTTTGTCTGAACCCTGGCGACTGTCCACCAGTCAGACTCCTATCCAGCAGGTGGAGCTCTTTGACTTAGTCAACCACCCAGAGTATGTCTCCTGCGGAGGGGGCTTTGGTCCGGTCAGTGCCACGTCATAATGTGGTTGAATAAGTTTTTGTCTGTGTAAAGTTACTATATATTTAGAATCCTTACACATATTCCTTTTAGAGATGGCTCTGTGTTCCACCAGAAACAAGAGTTCACATTTTATCTGACTGTGTTTCAGGTGGCTGACGATGGTTATGGGGTGTCCTACTACATTGTGGGAAACAACTTGATTAACTTCCACATCTCGTGCAAGATCTCATGCCCAGACACTGTGAGTGAAATGGAATCCATCTTTTTTACCTTTTACAATAACAAACACTCCTTATATTGGAGCAGAAAGAAAATGTGTTTTTGCAGTTAACACAATCACATCGGTATGTGTCTCCCTTCAAGGACGCCCACAAGTTTGGTGCTGAGATCAGAAAAGCCTTGCTTGACCTGATGGAGCTGCTCAGCCCGGCCCAGAAGGAGCCTCACAAGGCGGGAGAGATGCGGCCCGAGGTCAAGAAGGACCTGTAGCTACTGTAGTAACTCAGGAGGTAAAAGGGAACACGTTGAAGGGAAGTTTATTTTCTCATGCATTCAGAGAATTTTATAGCCAGTGAGATGATGTTATGGGGGAGGGATTGTTTTTACTGATATGCATCTGCATTTATGTGTTTAATTCAGCTGTATGGTTGGTATGTGAAGGGAGAGGATGCGTAGGTTAACAAATTGACAGTGTAATTCTAATAAAATGTTGGTTTAGTTTTCACACTTTTGCCAATGGAGAAATTCTTTTTTTAAAACCTTAATTAAGAAACTACTTGTTATAATATAATTTTATTATTTCCAAAAGGCCAGGGCTAATTGCACCACTCAGAGGTGTTATAGAAATTGCTACCATTACCCAGTTGGAGGGAAGAATTTCGTATAAATTGCCACTTTTTCATGTGCCACTGGTGATGTGTTCTCAAAAGGTGTGTGTGATAGATCCTTGGTCACGGAGCATCAGCATGAGGAGAAAACGTGCTGGACTGTCAAGGTAACATCAGTCTCTATGACCTGAATGCAACATCATCGTCCACTGAGAGGAGGTATTTGGAAATGTCAGAAGTCTGTAACTTCTCAGTGTTTACTGCTTTTTACATTGGTGATTGTAACGCTGTGCTCTGCGATGGCGTATTAGGGCTGAATTGGATTTTGACAGTGTGGTAATATCTCGAGAGTAACGTTCATAATATCAGGTTCTTTCCCGGGTCGTGCCCCACCCCTCTGAAAAGTGTCATGGAAATGTATTCCCCTTCTGAAATGACACATAGCTTAAATCACAGCTTTATCTTAAAATATTCAGACTTTATTCTGGAGATCCTTCAAGTATCTCTAATCTAGTGATCCAAGTGCCAGGCTGTTTATACATGACATGGCTCTGTTTAATTCATTCAGTGACCATTACTGTCCCACAAGTAATTCTTTCAGTGGCAACCAGGAAACAACTTATTATTATTTTTGTCCAGCACATTGAAACAGATATAGATAGTGTTGTTTGGTTTTTGTTTCAGTGGTCAATAGGCATTTAAATCTCGTACTGTAATGAAGTTATTTCACTGCCACCTACAAATTTGTGCAGTATTTTTAATTTGATTATTTTTGTAGTCACTGTTTTCCTACAGAAGAAGCACCATTTCAATGCAAGTTATATTCATGAACTTGAACAGGATGTGAAGTTGGCCAGTCTCGTAGCCATGCTGCAGGTCAAGCCATTTCATTCAAGGGACCGTGTGTTCGCAGAGAAGCAGATTCTCGTCGTTTTCTGTTGATTTATTGCTTCTGTTTGTTCAGATCAGTTGAGCTTGTCTCATTATGTTGCTGTTGTTGGAATTTTTTAATGCAATGTAACAAGAGAACATAAAGTCGTTCTTAAAGAAAAAAGGCTTTGAGTGTTGTTTTTTTTTTTATGGATTACTTATTCAAAATCATTAGGTTGCAAACACACAGGTTGTGTTTGACACAGAAGATTCCACATTGGCAGCTTTCCTTTATTTCATATTGTTACAGGAGCCTTTGTTCACTGTCCCCATTTTCTTCTGCAAAATCTTCCCGTCAGGCCAGACGCTCCACTGAAATTTCACCTCTCTGTTTTTTTTCTGGATCTACAGAGACATTAAGAGGTCAACAGACAAAACACACCTTCATTCAAAGGGGCTGGATATTGTCTGATAGATAAATTTAACATATGTAGAAAAAACAACAACAACGTTATCCTTACTTGGCTCAAAATAGCTTCGCTCACAGCAGAATCCTGGAAGTCAAGCAGTGAGTCTGACTTGATTTCCACCTTCACAATCTGCTTTATGATCACTTTTGCTGTGGTCAAACACATAGACACAAAACATTGCATCAGTATTATTCTGGATATATGTTTCAGAATATCTACGGGGTCTTAAAAGAGTCTTCTTCACTTAAATTGTATTATTGTTTTGGAGGCATCGGTCGTTTGGAGCCTGCCAGATGTGCTTACCAGTATGGCAGATGAAGTGAGTTTTGTACTGACAGCCTCTGTCATACCACCCGTTGATAGTGAACAATGCACAGTGTCCGTCATTGTTTGGCTGACTGCTGTGCCAGTGTCTGAAGGAGCTGCTGCTCTGATCCAACCACTTCCAGTTATCTCTGAACAAACCGATCCACACCAAGGCTGGCAACCCAGTTCCACTCAGCGCTTGCTGTAACACTTGGTTTTCACTCTGGCTCCTCGCGCTGGCCAGGTCCATGTTGTTCTGGCGACAGTAGCGTTGGGCCTTCTGCCACGTCTTATTGTGAAGGACAACAACAACTTCGCCAACTGTGAGTATTTAAAAAATGTAAAGGAAAACATATACATAAATAATATGTAATGAAATAACCAGCAGCAACATCTCTGTTATTCCTTATTTATGTGGAATAATAATATTCATTTTAAAAGAAGGGAACTACTTCCTATGGGTACTTAAACTTTTGTATAAATATATTTAAAGCTGCCTCACTGACCTCCCTGACAGATGAAAGGAAGAGATGTTCCACAAAGTCCGCTGATCCATTTCCCATCAGCCCCCATGCCTCCACAGTAGTGATCACTGAGACTGTGACTGGCCCAGTTAGAGTAGGCAGGGGGTTCGTGGCTCATCCCGGTTTCTCCCATAGACCAGAGCCAGGCCTCTGGCCCCGTCTCTCTCAGACCGATCCACATCTCGGTTCTGAAATGAGTGCCTGACACCATGTCCTTCAGCCGCTCCATGTCGTCATGGTTACCAATGGTGGCGAGGTCGGTGTAGTTCTCCCTGCAGTAACTCTGGGCCTCATCCCAGGTCTTAGTCTCATTTATTGGGTGATATTCATAATGAATGTGTGAACCCAAAGTAACACTACCTGAAGGATGCCCATCAAATATCATTAAATCAAGTATTTGTTGTATTTTTGAATTTCACCTGATTATTTAATAGTTTATGACAGCACCTACCAGATGTTAGCAGCAAAATCACCAGACATTCACACATGATTTATCTAGGAAAAGGGTCAATGTTAAAAATGTTAAAGTCAGATCAACTCTCTTCCAGCAAATACCTCACTAAGGTATAGTGAGAATATACACCTTACATTTATATTAGAGAAACAAAAAAAGATACTAATGTTGATATAATAATTCTAAAGATCCTCAGTATCCTTGCTGCATCTTACCTGATGCACCGACGCTTCTCCTGTGACCTGTCACTGTCTCTCCCTCTCTCTGTATCTCTCTCCCTCCCCCTCTTCTCTCTGTCCATCTCTCACCCTTCACACATGTCGCTGACAAGGAGACACTACATTTGTCTTTATGGAAATGCTGTTTGCATTCGACCTGTTCAAGGACATATTTGCTTTTCAAAATGTATTTGTAAAAAGGTCAAGTGGTGGGCTTCTTTTTTTATTAGGGACATGGTGACTTTAGTTTCCTCTCTTGAATCACCTTTCAGTGTTAAAGGTCATATAAAGTCATTTAAAAAAAGGGGGGGGGGGGCACAGACAGGAGTAAAGACCCAGGGGTCCCTGTTTTCTCTCTCTCTCTCCATCATTGGCCACCTGTCCTTGTGTCTGTTTTCCGCTGCGAGGTCCCCAACACAACCCCCTCTTCATTATCAGCTTATGCTCCCAAAAGCCGCCAATAATCCACTTACATTCCCCGTCGCACCTCAGTGTGGCCTCTTCGTCACCCCACAGGGCCGCATATATAAGGCTCTGTTTCAGGCTCTGCAGTTGTTACTCATCATCAGGGAAAGTCTCTGCTATCCCTGTGCAGGTACGTGCTCCGATTCTTCCTCTCTGCTGCTGTCAACGTGTGAATCCATCCTGAGGAGCTAGTTTGAATTCAGTCTTAGATATCTGCAGTGAAACCAGGATCTGAACTGGATTTTTATTTGATTATTAAGAATTATTATATTATATTATATTAGTTATTAGTTATTATATTATATATAACTGCAAACATTTTAAATGACACTACTGCTCACTGACTTTCAAGCTGGTGAAAATATTTTGTTTAAAGTAGATTTTTTTTTTATTGTACCAGTAAAGGGATTCAAATGCAGCCAGTGTTTACTGGATGGATGTAAATGGCAGCTGCTACTAACATGTTTGCCACATTATAGGCTTCTTAAATGTCAATGTTCAGTTCTCAGCGTTTCAATGTGGCCATAAATCACTCACTTAATTGAACAATAACGTAATAACTAGGAAGTCTTTTTTGAAAAGAAATTTTGAAGGGATGCGGGGAGTGAGAGAGAGAGTGGGAGGGGCAGGTCAGCACCTGCTATCATCATGTGAGTGTGGATGGGGGAAGGGTGTCACCTTTACTGAGAACTTTACCGGCCGGCATTCCTAATTAAAGATGCTGTAAATTGTACAATTGTGGTTGCAGTTAAAATATATTCTCTGTTTTGGTGTCAATAAACATCATGGGCTGAATTTAGCATCTTTGGAAACATTGGGTCCATCAAGGAGCTCAGGGGTGGGTTGGATCCATCAGGAATGTTCCCGCATGATGAGTTATTCTTGGTCCCCTTCTGTGAACTCCATCGGACAGTTTGGTCAGAAACATTCAACGGCGGAGCGATGATAATGAATTCTCCTCTCAATCCCTCATTTGCCTTTTGTCCATGCGCCCATGTTTATTCAGATCTGCCTGCTCATGCCTGAGACAGGCAGTCAGAGGGGGCTTCCAGCTGCGACGTTACCAATTGGGTTTGAAATGTGGTCTGTCTAGCCAGGGACCTGCCTGTCCAGTTTTGACTTCAGCTCACCAGACTCTTTAAAAGTCCAAAAATTAAACTCCTGTAACTCTGAAACACATCAAGTTTGGAATGCTCAAATATTTCCGGGGCACCTCAGGCAATGGAATACCCGTTCAGCTCATGGAGTGTGTGAGGAGATGAAATGATAATATAGGACTTGGCTGGTGTTAATGGCGTCCGGCCGACCAGCTTTAATCTCTCCATCCCACATTCTCTCTTGTAAATCAAATTAATCTAGGTGGATTGGCCAGCTGATACTTTGTTCTCACCCTGAGTAACAGGACACTCCCCCTGTCCTCGTCTATTCCTAGATCATTAGCTACAAATGGCCTTTCCCTTCATCTTCGTCTTTGAACAAAAGCGCCGGCATGCTTTGAACGAGGACTTCATCTCCCCCGCGTCGCAGATTAGATGAGATAAACATGTATTTTAAATGGTCTGGTACTGACCCAACATTTTTCAGGTTATCAAGCCAGTGATGTCCCGAAGTTTGACGCTGGGGCCCCTTCTCTTTGTAATACACACCACTTCCTTGACTCCAACCACCATAACCATGATATATCATTAACAAAATATGTCTTAGCAGAAAAGCATTTAGAGAAACCTTTCATATTTGGGTTATAACAGTATGATTTCTCCACAGTGCTGCCATGTCGGACTTAGAAGATCATGGGTGAGTCAGTGAAGTCCTTCCATCCATAATTAATGACCTTCTGTATCATTGCGTGTCTGATCTATTATTTCTTTTCTTTTTCTTTTTCTAGAGGACACCAGGAAGGTAAGAACATCCTTTATCATTCATTCCTTTGTTAAATACATGTGTGGGTTTCATCTGTTCCCTCCTCTTGGACTCACTCACTCATGCTCTTTCTTCCTCCAGAAGAGGATGAGGAGCAGGGAGAAGGAGGTGAGACTGTGAAAATCAACCTCTTCTTGGACATAACACATATTAGATCTAACATGATTGACTCTTTTTTTTAAACATGGACTGATTGAGTTTTTTTGTGTCTCCTCTGGTTGTCATGTTGAAGGAGAACGTCCTAAATACAAGTAAGAATGAATGAAAAAATAATTCTGACTCAAAATCATCAATCAGATCAGTAAAAATCAGCCTTTCTGTATTTGACAGGTCCCTGGTCACACAGCTCGCTGCTCCCAAAATCCCTGAAGGAGAAAGGGTCGACTTTGATGTACGTTTCTACAAGGTTGTTTTTAATGTAACAATCATGTTTTTTTCCTCCAGCTAACACACCATGTAAGATAAATCTGTGTTTCCACTGGCTCCTCTCAGGATATCCACAGGAAGAGGATGGAGAAAGATCTGCTGGAGCTGCAGACTCTGATCGATGTCCACTTTGAGCAGAGGAAGAAAGAGGAAGAGGAGCTGATTGGACTCAAAGAGAGGATTGTAAAGCTCTTCCTATACTGGTTTAATCAGTCCGAATAGAGTTTTGGTGCTTGGGAGTTTTGATGCAGAGCCCTGTGTTCTCTGCTGTAGGAAAGCCGACGGGCAGAAAGAGCTGAGCAGCAGCGAGTGAGGGCTGAAAAAGAGCGAGACAGACAGACAAGGCTTGCGGTAAGTTTCCCTGCATGTAATCAATTTGTATGACAACAACAAGCCTACACTCTGTAGAGGAGCAAATGCAAGCGAGGGAAACTGCAGTAATGAATGCAAAATGACTTCCTTAGGAAGAGAGGCAGAGGAAGGAGGACGAAGAGGCCAAAAAGAGGGCGGAAGATGATGCGAAGAAGAAGAAAGTGCTCTCTAACATGGGTGCTCACTTCGGAGGGTTCCTGGCCAAGGTCAGAATAATAGATCTGTGGGCAGGTGTGTCCCTGCATGTTTGTGGAGTGCCTATCATCTTCAGTGCTTCTAAAAAAAGACTGTGTGTGTGTGTGTGTGACCTTTTCCAGCACACCAGTAGTCCCCATGGGGACACCGAGCCGCTCCTAAGTCAGTCAGAGATTGTTCTGAAGGGTGATGTGTGATTATTTCCCCGTGCAGGTGGAGCAGAGGCGAGGAAAAAAGCAAACCGCGAGGGAAATCAAAAAGAAGACTCTGGCTGAGCGCCGCAAGCCACTGGCTATCGAGACCCTAAGAGAGGACGGCCTGAGGTCAGTAAACCTGTCATTAAAGATCATGCATTGTTGTTGCATGGGGGGGGGTGCCAGTAGATTTGGTTTAACTTCAAAAAAACAAATCCTTTGTCGCAGCCTTTGTGAAGACCGTGTGTATTTTGCTGATGCTGTTGTGTTTTAGAGAGAGAG
Organism: Pseudorhombus dupliciocellatus; assembly: GCA_016785235.1. Classification (NCBI taxonomy): domain Eukaryota; kingdom Metazoa; phylum Chordata; class Actinopteri; order Pleuronectiformes; family Paralichthyidae; genus Pseudorhombus; species Pseudorhombus dupliciocellatus. The sequence goes on along the minus strand of JAFBJW010000620.1, from coordinate 80,886 downwards.
CTAAGGAGATGTGGGAATGCATCTACCAGCTGGAGTCAGAGAAATTTGACCTGACAGACAAAATGAGGAGGCAGAAGTACGAGGTGAGACATGCATTAGAACATTTTGAAAAAGTGGGATTTGGAATATTATTTTTTTTGCCATCCTAACCTGTGAATTGAATTTATTTTCAGATAAATGTTCTCCTCAACAGAATCCAACATGCTCAGAAATTGTGAGTTAATCTGCTCATGTCAGTCACACCACACCACAGAAAAGTAAGAGCATTGGGGAGAATTAGTTTGCATTAGCTATGTAAATCTGCCACAGATGAATGGCGACAGCCGCAGATTCACAGGAAATGCCAAAGTCGCAGCTTTTGTCCCTTTGCTGCTTTACTTGCAGATATGTAGATGTGGGCGATAGGGTGGTAACGCAACTGTGTATTACTTCTCTTTCTGTGCCGTCGCAGTCACACTCGCTGGCTGCATCTGTTGATAATGTGACTTTCACTTCTTTCTTGTGTCGACGCAGCAAAAAGGTCCACGGCAAGGGGAAGGTTGGAGGACGCTGGAAGTGAATTTACATCCAGGGGAAAGAGAAGGCACTTCACTAGCTTCAGGATGAGATTGCAGTGTTCATCAGTCGAGCTGAAACCGACTCAATGTCAATGTTTGTGTGACATTTATTCAAATACAGAAGCTTTAAAATTGAACCTGAAACATTAAAATAACTCATAGGAAATAAATGAATTCTTGTTGTTGTTGGCTTGTTGCACCTTGTGAATGCAAAGGAAGAGGGACTTTTACTTTGTCCGCTGTATGAACACAGCATGGACGTCATCATTCTTCCCCTCTAGCCACAGCTCAGATCCCGCCCCCAGAGCGATGCTCGCCACTTTCTTTGCAAAATCTGCTTCTTGGTCCTTGTTCAAATCCAAAATGTACCTGGGACAAACAGTGACACACAAACACAACTTAGATATCGATCAGATTATAACGCAGCAGATTCACTGTACTCTTGGTGACAGAACTGTCACCATGGAAACAAGTTGCTATTAAAAGTCACTATAAAAGCCTCACTTGGCCAACTCCATGACAACCACGGCGTCTGGTGCTGCAATCTGTGCCATCGTCTGGTCCAACTGGTGCACGCAGCTTTGCCGCAGATGACGGGAAGCACACAAACGAAACATGGTCAGCAGTGCAAACATGTATGCGCATGGAAATGTGTATAAATAGCCATGCAGTCGAGTGATGGTTGTGGTAATTGTGGCGGTAAAGCAGCTCTCACCCAGCAGAGAGGTAAATGGTGTTGAAGAAGTGGGAATATTTCTTTTTCTCTGGCAGTTTGTGGAGTGAGTCCAGGGGCAGGAAGGTCACAGAGACGTTCTTCAAACTCATCAGGTCTGAAAAGGATTTCAGTAACCATCACACACGTTTTCTGCTTTACCAAGACGGGAAGTGGCCTACCACACAGATACCACCAAATGCAACGGAAACAAAACCAACCTTCCCCTTCAGCCTGAACCTTGTCTATGTGAGTTCCACTGCTTTTGTCATTGTCTTATTTTGGTCGTATACATTTCAAATTGTCTAAACCTGGAGGCCTGCTTGCTGCTGGTACTATTTTACCGTTAATGGTGACAGATTTCCGGTCAATCTGTGTGGATGGCTCCTCTCTCTCTGTGTCTGGCTGAGAAGTAGAGGGGCAGCCCCGTCTGCTGGACAGCGACTGGAACAATGCCTGCACATTTGCAAAGGAGATATCCTGGGCTGTCTGACAACAAGGGAGGACAGAAAAGAGAGGACATCACACACACATCGATGTGATTTAATTTAACATAAAATCAGTGCTAGTAGAACTGTATCATTTACCTTGATATGTTGGCCATTTTGCGTCTTCAGGAGGCTCTTATCATCAGTCTCAATGCCATAGGCGAGGTAGGGACTGGAAACTATGTCTCCCCAGTAACCCCGCACAGCCACTCTGTTCCCTCTCTGTCGACACGTGCACAAAGTGAAGTTCAACCAGTTCACGTTATCTCCAGGAGATAACGTACCAGTACGTTGGCACCTGCACTTAAGTGTGTTTGTTGCAGATGTGTGTACAATCCTGTCCCTCCATTGGTGGCAATGTCAGTCTGTCTGTGAAGCACCCACCTGACTGAACACTCTTGAGGAGAGTAAAGTTGGATTGGTTATTTGGTAGACACCTTCTCTCATTTCGAACGCCAGACCCCGCGCCCTCCACTGCACGTATTGCTTTTTATTGATGACCCCACACTGGCGATGAAGAATTAGAACACAGTGAGTCACTGCAAATACAAAGTTACTTGCACATGATCATTTTATGGTCAAAAAGTATTTAAAAGAAAAGTTCCAAAAGTTTCTAATACCCCTTTCTCGTGCAGCTTCATTGTAAGGTCCCAGTCAAAGCAGCCATTCCTGGAGTCGTACCGCGTTCCAAGGTGTTGCCTGACCCGATAATCCCAGGCCTTGGACATGACGATGGGAACCGAATGCTCGGATGGAGGTGAGGAAGACTGAGGCTGGATCCACGATTTGAATATCCTGGCCAGCTCATCTCGCTCCCTGAACTGCAGGTATACTCATATATAATCAAGTTCCACAAGTAGACTTGAATGCCTGAATGCCATCATATAATCAAATATAATACTTTGCAATAGGTTTAAGTGAGTACACACGTGAGGTCTTCGACAGATTATTGTACCTTGAGGAGTGTTGTGTTAAGACAGGGGTGCACGGCTGTCTCCATTGTGTCAGTAACACACAGAGAAAGCTGTGATGCTGCGTGTCTCAGTATTTCCTCTGTTTGACTGCGGATCTCCCCGTTCCCAAAAGCCTCCAGGTAAACCTCTGTCTTCTCTGTGAATACAAAGTGAGAGAGTCTTACACACATTTAGATTTTTAAAATAATTCAGTCAACGTGCACCCACCGTTCAGTCCAATGCTCTCCTGGGGCATCAGTGCCAGGTAGAGGAGCAGCAGCTGTCGAGCCACCACCTCCATGCTGCTTTCTATCACCCACACCTGCAGGGGAGCAGAGAGGACACGTCTGCAGCTCACGCTGGAATGAAACCAATCTGCTCTCAGCGTTAACAACAATGGTTTGAGAGAAGGAGGCTCACATGGAGGCTTTCTTCAATGCGCAGACCGCTGATGGTCTTCAAAATATGCCGAGGATCTGCACTGCCAACCAGGAGAACATTGGCCTCCTCTTGTTGTCTCACTGGACCTTGAGAGAGAGAGAGAGATAGAGAGAGAGAGAGACTGATTCCACATTAATTAATAACTGTCAATTGCTCACTTTTATGCTGTTTTCAAGTCGCATAATTATTTTCCCTGTCTGATAACCATCTCAAACAAAAATCTATTTCTGTGACAGTTGTTCATCATCGTAACTCACCTGTCCTGAGCAGGTCGCGTGCGGGGCTGAATCCCCACCAGGTGACCCATCCTGGGCCTTCGGATGCTCTTCCACCGCTCATCCTGTTCAACAAAGCCGCACATTTCCCTGAAAGTTCCCTGGCATCACAGTGACATTAGCTTAACTGCAGCTTCCTCTATGTTTCATGCGACGTAGCTTAGCTTAGCTTAGCACGACTGCCCGACCGCCGCCAGCTAGAGTTAGCTGCTGGCTGGCTAACGGGTGTAGCTGTGTTCCAAACTGGCGATGAAGCCCTTTTACAAGCTGCGACCACAGAGTGTCGGCTGCCACACGTGTTGACACTCACCTCACAGACGGGTTGACTGACCGGGGAAAAGTTCGCAGTGAACTGTCTCAGTGGGAAGTTTAGGTTTCCTGTTGCTAGGCAACGACACGCTGAGGCTCTTTCCACTGTCGATGTGATGGTGATGAGACTTCCTGTCTGACTCCTATGAGCAATGCACTTATCAAATGTTCACAATTTTAATCAACAAAAACAATATATGGCTTAAATATGTAAAGGCTCATCATTCAGTCAGAGAAGCATCCATGCCACATTGTCCATTTCAGGTTTATTTTCATTTGAAACGCATTACAACAACCATTATCTAGGACACTGGCGAGCCACAGCACTAGATAAGCACGGTTTCTGAAGTTTTCAGGTGGACACAGAGCATTCTTAAAATCCTTCCTCTATACCACACATCTTTATTATATCCATGCAGGTGAATTGACAGTAAATGCACAGTTACGTTATTCTGTTTGTCATTGCACAAGTACTCATTCATATCGGTTTCTAGGTGTAATGCAGATTATTAGGGGAGGCAGGGTTGTTAACAACAACAACCACATTTCCTACAACAACACACCAGCACTCGCACACACGTGTCATGTACCTCAACAAAAAAACAATATGTGTTGGAGAATTTAACACACGAAATGAGACAACATCGGGGTCAAAGCAGCGAAACGTGCCGACGGTAGGCCTACGCAGTGGGTTGGACTCTAGCGGGGTTTTGCTTTGACTGCAGCATCCACTTCTTCCTCTGGCAGGAGAGTGTGCCACTGGGCTACTGGACGTCTGGGGTTGGCCAGCATGTCTGACCAGTGACGCAGGCCCACTCCCGTTGCTCCGTAACCCATGAAGGTCTTTCCAATGGGGTCGTTGCTCCCGAGTTTGTCATAGTCAAACACTGTGATGACGACCTGCACTTTCTGAAATGGAAAAGAAAAATGTTATGTTATGTTAACGAATACTGTTGTTGTTATTATTATTCCCCAGTATTGGCACATCTGGAGCTGGCAGTTACCTGTATCTGCTCAAAGGGGACTTCAAAGCTGAAGCTTTCATTAAAGTAGGGATTGAGTGTGTTCTTCTTCACCGTTGTCTTCTTCTTCTTGATGCGTTTCCCATTTTGCTGTAGGACAATCTTCACATAGGGATCTTGTGGAAACACGTGAAAAACATTACAACTTGTTCAAGTTGCTGAAACATCTCAGGAAACATTAGAGCGTGAAACAAAAAGACGTGTTTACCTGACAAGCCTCCCACGTCCATTTTCTTCAGATTCTTTGCCTCCATGATGTTCACTGTCAGTTTCCCAGCAGTGGGTACGTACCGTAAAGAAATGCAGATATCACCAAGCTTTTCTTGCTGAAAGGGAATATGATGGGACAAGGAGTTAGCTATTTTCAATTGTCCCCTTGTGTTATTGAAACGAATAGAAACAAAAACCACAGTATGTCATACCTCCTCCTTCTCACCACTCTCCACGTCTCGCCACTGTTGTATCGGCTGGCCCAGATCAACACTGTTCATGGGAATCTTTATCTCGCCGATCATGTCGTGCTTGGAGAATCGGTCAAAGTCAAAAACTTGCATCACCAGAGTCTTTCCGCCCAACTCTGCATACGGGATCTAGAAAGAGAGGCCATTTCACCACGGGTAATGACATTAACAGGACAACGCAAGTGACACCAAGTATGAAATGTGTGGCATCAGGCACCTTGAAGATGAAAGTCTCGTTGAACACGGGGCATAAATTCTTGCGTTGAACCTTGGTCTCGTACTTCTTCTTTTTGTCTGGCAACAAGAATACCTTGACGTAGGGGTCTGAGGTCCCCCCCATGTCCATGGCGGCGAGGTCCTGAGCCTGGAGGATGCCCACGATAAGCTGCAGAGGAAAACAAACGTGTGTTCATGGAACTCATTTCTGTTCATTCAAACGTATTATTCTGTTTTCACACAGGACCCACCTGGGCATCGGTGAAGTTGTAGTCCAGGGAGAACTCCAGTCTACCCAACTTTTCCTGTTCCTTCTCCTCCTCCTCGCCTTCCTTCTTCACCTCCCCCTCCTGTCAGATGAAAACATCAGTGGGTTGGATAATCATCTTTAAGGCCGGGTAAGATTATCTTCAGTAATGGATTACCAGACATCACATACCTTTTCTCCAGCTTCTCCCTCCTCCTTGGTCTTTCTGATGCGACCTGCCTTCCTCTCCCTCACCTTCTTCGGCTTTTTCTTTTTCCCGAAGCATTTTTTGAATACGCAGAAGATGAAACACGCCACCAAAACCAGGACCACCACAACAATGGCTCCCACTGCCCACATGGGAACTGCAAATCAAAAGAAAGTTTCCAGATTGGGGGTTGTGCTTATTATATTAATGTCAACAGCTCAACTCCCTGACACTAGCCTCTATTATCCTATCTGCCTTAGACATTGTCCTTATAAAGGATGAGGCATAAAACCCGTTCCAATAATGTCATTGTACTAAAACTGCTTTTCTCAAGCTTGGTAAAAGCAGCACAGTCAAATCTGCAGGGATACATGGTTCTTCTTCACTCTGTATTTAGGGAGGCTTTGCTGACCCTGCAGGTCAGTAACCACACCTTTTTTTAATCAGATAATAACACACTCCCAGCACGGAGCGGCGCTGTCACTGACACCAGTGGCGCTGTTTGTCATTAAGTGCTTACTCAGGCAAGAGCGGTAGTTGTTAAACAGAAGGAAAACAATGATCAGATCAAGAACATCTTGCCACTTCAACAGCAAATCAATGCCAAACTGAAACAGCCTAAACTAGTCAAAGCAAATATGGCAATATGTGTGTATTGGGGTAGATCTCCTTTTCCAAAACAATGCCCAAAAAAGTAAATGTTTCCTGGACGTGGCTTACTGGGCAGATGACTGAATTCATTCATGAACTTCTCTTTCATGTGGTTGTAGTCGTGCCCCGGGTGATGCTCTGGGTGGGAATGCTCGTGGTGCTCAGAATGAGAGTGCTCATGGTGAGCCGGCTCTGTCGCTTCCTCTGCTTCTGGTTCAGGCGGCTCCGCGGCCCGCTGGGCCCGGACCCCTGTGCTGACTAACCTCATGGCAGCTGGGGAAAAAGGCAGAATAAGAGCAGTTGTTATTATTTTTATTCTGCACCTGTGTCCTTAGAGAAAAAAAATGTCCATGCATTGCAGTACAGTACGAGACCACAGGACATCTCTAAGCCAGATGCTCAACATGGCTGACCCTAATCCCTCTGTTACACTCATTCTCTCTGCCATCTCCCCCTTCCTACAAACCACGCTTTCACTCCCCCCCTTTACTCCCATCCCACCTCCCCCTCGTCACTCTTTCTGCTTGTAACTGGATTTAAATCTGGTGGCCAGGACAACAATATTAATCCAGAATCCCAGATCCCCAAAGCTTAGATAAATAGGGGCTGGTCTCCTCCCATGAATTTTTCACAGCCACATTTACTGCTTGATGCCCACGAAGCCTTTGTGGTCAAATTTCTGGATTTGCTATTTGCAGTTTACACCAATATTTGTTCCCACATTTAATCTTTAGATCTTTAGAATATACCAGACACAAAGTGACATTTCAGTGTCATATCATTTTTCTTTTGAAATGTAAAAAAACGGCATGTGGAGGGGGGGTAGTAATGTTCTTAGAAGACAGGGATGAAAAATAGGAAAAATATTCCCCTAGAGAACCAGTCTATTCAACAACTTTTTAAGATGAAAAAACTGATTTGCTGAGTTTTTGTCATTCATTAATTATTTTGCAATGCTCTTGCACACGATCACAACACACAGACTTTACAAGTTTAGAATCCACATATTGATCTTACCTGTCGATGTGTTCCTGTAATCTGCTCTGTATCCTCAGAGCTCTCAATTGTTTCTTGTTGCCTCACTTTTGGCCCGCAGGAGCCGTCATGCAACCATCGTCCCCTCAATACAGCGTTCACTCCCTCTGGCTCCTTGCGACCCTTTCCACCAAAGCTAAAGCGCTGGCAAATCACTAGAGCAGTGTTGTGATTTAATCCCCCCCCCACCCCCCCCTCCTGATATTAGAATGCTGACAACACATCTGTTGCTTCACGTCTTGCTTCAAGATGCATGAAAAGCAACAGTTGCCTCGCTCTTATTTTATTGCTCCTCTGCTGCGAGTAATGTCACACATTTTGAACAGTTAAAAGCTTTTGTCCAAGTAGTAAAAATAACTTTTCATTAGACTGATGAGGCACGTCAGCAGTGCTTGTGTTTGTCCATTAGACTGAAGAGATTGTAGTGCATCCGGCTCTTCACTAATCCCCTCGCCAGAGCTGCCCTCGCAGTCAATCGGCAATCTACCAACAACTTGCAATCGTGAGTGGATATTCCAGCCTCCCCATCTCTTGGCTTACCATTTTACTGTACCGCACACACACCCGTATTAAGGGGACCGTGAAGAGTAATCCCCTGGCACGCTGCCGCTTGTTTGCGCTGCTACATCTGGAGATCTCAGTGGTTCTGGCCCAACACACACAACAGCCTCATCCAGTAGGTGGCTTGTTAAACAGCAGAGGGAAACTCTACTCAAAGAGCAAAATCATTACAAATATAAATACACTTGACTGCTGTCATGTGTTTACACCTCTGTAACTGCATCTTATCTTGGCTGAAACATGTCATTTACTGAGAAGCAGCATGAGCATTGCTGACCACACACTGTGGTTCCTGTTTAACATTACACCCCCACCACCCAAAGGTGACTAAGCAAAGTTCCGTTGTTATCTTTATAGTGTTCAGACATATGGAAAGCACAGAATGTATAGACTGCAGAACACATCAGATGACTAAATGTCTGAACAGTTAGACATTAACTGTTAAAAAAAGACATTAAATGTTGAAAAAAAACAACAAAAAAAACCAATGTGAGCAAAAGTCTTTATTAAATCTCTCCATAGTCATAATTTTTAAGCCTTTGACATTTTGATTTTAATAAAATTTGTAAGAATTTTGACAAAATGAAGCATAAAACTTCTGACAGTGGAATGCATGGCACATGATACAGAATCCAAATGAGCGAGTGATAAAGAGTAGTCTTTAGCACCACATTTTATTCTCCACTGAGGTTTGAGGAAAACTGAGGTATTTTCTGTTATTTTGCTTTTGAGCTTCTCTTGTGCCTGTGACACAAGAATGAAGTTTGGGTCGAGTGTACAAATATTGTGGTAGTAACGGAAGAAAACACAGTGAATGGCTGTTGCACTGTGGAGCTTATGTCACTGCACTGATGTGACCTTTACAGAGTGTGTTTGTCAAAGAGGTATTCTCCCATAGGGCCATGTGTCTCGGACGCAGTGATGCGGGTCAGACTCCCAACATAGTCTCCCAGCTTCTTGATGGTGTCGTGGCTGTCAATGAGGAAGTGTTGCTCAAGGAAGTCACACAGCTACAAATAAGAAAAAAAGAAACAAAATTAGAAGAAGACGGTAGTCACATGAGGATGCAGTTGATATTTAATATACTACTAAATATTCCTCAGAATCTTTCAGACTCATATTACTTGAATTATTTTCATGTACAGCATAAAACTGCTTTTATCATTTTTTTTAATCATCTTGCCGCTCAACAACCGCTTTGGAAGAGGTGGAGGCTTTATCTAACAGAGCCAGACGTACATGAGGGTCGGGGTGGCTGCCAGCTTTGCGGTGCAGCTCAAGGACACACGCGTTGAGGGTCTTCTGGTAGTCGAGGGAAAACGACATTGCATCCAGGCCTCCTCTCCAATCCTCTCTAATTGGTTTCTAGTTGATGAAAGTTGATATTTAACAGGATCAGCAAATGTTCTCGCCAAACTCAGCAGTTATGGCCAACCGTTTTGGACTTACAGCGATAGTCTGAAGCAAAATACGGCCTGCTCTCATGTTCTGATATTCCAGCAGCTTCTCGGCTTGCTCCCGCTCCTTCACCGAGCGCTCCAGGAAGAAGCTAGAGAATTTCGGCAGGGCTACATCGTCCCTGTCAAAATACATCCCCTAAAAGATGCACGCACATATGCAGGAGAACAAGAAAATAAAGAAACAGTGAAGCAAGAAGCTATGCACAGAACAAAACACGTCTGATCACATGAGACATGAGATCTTACCACAGCGAGGTAGGTGTAGGACGCATTGAGCTTCAGGTTGATGAGCTTGTTGATCTCCGCTTCACTCTCCGCGTGGAAGTTTTGTTTGACCGCAGACTGCATTTCTAAAACACGCAGAGTCAGTCTGTATTACAGAAATTAACTCAAAAACAGAACCCAAGCTTGAGGCACGGCTGTGCCTTGAACGCAACGCAGAGGTGACACTCACCTCTCTCACCCTTTCACTCCTCTGGAGAAAACTGAACAGGTTAATGACACCTCGGAGCCTATTTATCACCCAGCTTTGTGCAACCGGTGTTTACCCGCCCCAGTGAAACATTAGCCAGGGTGTTGTCATGAGTTGTGCGGTGAGCTCAGTGGTCTCTGGGGATGAGATAACAGACGCCTGGCTGAAGAGCTAGCTGCTGATGCTATCTACACAAGCTAACGCCTAAATCGTTCGCTAGACGGCTAGTTAGCCTTTAGCCGACTAAATCTAGTTAGCGTAGTTAGTGGCTGTAGTTTAGTTGGTGTAACACGGGTCAGTGTTAGCTCTGCGGTTACTGACCTGTTATGTGGAAGGGCTTCTACTCCACCTCTCCTCCACTGGTCTTTATCTCCTTGTTTACGCTCCTCAAGCAGTGACGACATTTCCCTCGCGTGGGCGCTCACGGTGTGTGTGCTGCCACCTGTCGTGTCGGAGGGCACACAGCATCTTTGTGACCCGTTGAGGACGTTCACCATCTTGTCCATAACAATATGGGTAGAGAATAACAAACACGGCTGTCACTTCATTTACACTCACAGCGATTGAAATGGCGCTTCTCACAGGCCAATGTGTCAAAGCGGAACAGTGCAGCTATGTGGTTACTAGACAGAGTGTTAGTCTGACAGCATTAGGAGGAGAAACACATATTTGACATGGGCTATTTATGTGTGTGGTATTTATTTATGTCACGGCGGTGTATTTCAAGATTAAATAGGCATAACTATTTTTCATGTTCAACCCAAGTGAAACTTTTTAAATCAGTTAAACTCTACGAATCTACAAATAGTTGAGCTGTAACACACACATTTTCCACATTGTTTCCCTCACTGCTCAAGATAATCAAGATGGTATATGAAGAGCCTAGAAGGTATAATATAATGTTTTAGGTATAGAAAATGTTTGTGCTCAACAATTAAGTGTGACCCCCAGTGTGTGTGTGTGTGTGTATGTGTGTGTATATACAAATGCATGGAAACTGAAATGTTGAACTACTTTAACATCTAATGCAGAAACTGATTGTAGACTTGTTCTGTTTACGCATGAGTTCGTGCAATAGAGTGAAACCTATTAGCATCGATTACCTTTAACTTCCACCTCGCTCCTTCCTCAGCCCTCACAGCTGCACAGTGTTTATGTTGACACGTTGAATATTGAGTTCTGCATCATATGAAACAAAGTGTTGCAATTGTATGTTGTCTGGAGACCTTTGCAGATTATGTTTCCCGTTACCAGTTCTGCTTGCATGTAATCTACTCGGAAGCTATAAATATCACTTCCTACACAGTGTGAAGAAGCAAAATGCAAATACATGCTTATGCAAAAAACAGATGGAAGAGATGAGACAAAGAGTATAACAAAAAGCAAACAAAGAAATCATTGTAGTAAAAAAAAAAAACATAAATACATTTGTATTTTCATAAGATTTCATCATGCTTTATTTATGTAGTCACTTTAAACTGAGAAACATTTTAAAGCTTTGCCTGAGATAAAAAAAAATAAGTCTTTGCATTTCATCAAGTTCCACAAACACAAACAATGAATGTAAACATGACAAATATAGGGAAGATATGACACAACTACCTCTAATTAATATGTGAAATAGAAATATGCACTTGATTGACACACCTTTGACAAGCTGCATACACTGACCGTTAATAAGGAAGTTACAGGCGGGGCAAAGGTCCCAGTGGTTGTTCAAGGCCAATAAAAAAGAAGCAGCTTTTTACAAAGTCTGTAGTTACCATGAGTGGGGACCAGAGGCTGTGAGAGGAGGACATGCTGAGGAATTAAAAGTCAACATTGCTGGAGTAAAGTGAATATTGGTCTGTGTCAGCACCGGCTGAAAGAATTTCTTCGCCAGCCTTACATGTTGTTTCTGTCAACACACTGGCCCTGGAAACAGGGACGTGAAGTTCAGCTTGGGACAACAACAGAATTTATCAAGTGCATCATTTGTGAGTAAGTTATCAAACAGTAAAGAAGATGAAGCCTTTATCTTCCATGTCAGACCACCTGCTGCTTCTCTGCGTCGTCTTAAGTCTTATCTGGGTAAGTTTTTCTCTTTTCTTTCACTTTCCACTTTGATCGTGATCAGAGTGTATCGTCTTTCAGCAGAAGATTAGACACCACAAAAGGAAACTGTGCAGCCAAAACCACAATGAAGGCTCAATGCCTGATATGAAGTACAGGGAAGTGGAGAAGTGGCTGTAAACTGTCAAAACAATAGCAGCAATGAGGATTCGTGTCAATGTAAAACCACAATGGAGCTGTAACTCAAAGCGCTATTGTTATATGAAGTTCTAGGCATGGTGATACGTCTTTGGACACAGTTTTGTATTGTATGTGTCATGATTACGGCTATATTGGTGTGTGTTTCTTTCATTTTATTCTTAAAAAATGCAGTGGTTGTATTGCCTGAGGTTTAAGGTGTTGTTAATGAATTTGGAAGGAGAAATACAAAGTTTAAAGATGAATTATGTGCCATAATTTGTATTTGGCATCTCAGCCTTTTCCTACTCGTCTCTTGAATTTCCAAAGTTTAGAAATTCTTGTCTCAGCAGAACTCTGTCAGGCTGTGGATTTCAAAATTGCGATAGGCATACTATAAAAAGCAGAAATGAGTTAGAAACTCTGTGTGAACTCCACAACCTGAAGATGGTGACTGGTTGTTTTTATTCAGCTAAACTTGGACGTTTTTGTTGGGTCAATTCTCTCTTGTGCTTCATCAAATCTTATGTGTTCAGGGTTCCACTGGCTCCATGAGTCCTCAAAACACAACCACAGCACTGCAAACACCCCAAACTCAAACGGCAAGCCCTTCAACAACGAAACCCTGTGAGTGTGCGCCCATGTCTTTTATCTTTCATTTCCTGTTTGTGTATCATATGTGTGCCTTATTTTAATACCATAAATGAGTATTGATTATTATTATTGTAGTGAGCGTCTCACATTAAACCAGTGTTAGGGGAACTCATATGAGTAACCACACAGACAGCGTGGTTAAAAAAAACATGCAACTGCATCAGACAGTTTGGGACACATTTTTATAAACACATGAATTATTGTTACAGCTTCTCCCTTCTAACTCTTGACTCCTAGCTCCTGGTAATGCAAAGAACTTTGAATCTGTTGGACAAGATGAGACCAGTGTCTCTCTGCAGTGGAACATAGTGGACAACATCCTCACATACACACTTGTGTCCAGTGAAGGAGAGAAGAACGTCACTGCATCAGAGGGAGATCATCAAGTGACAGAAACAATCTCAGGTCTCAGGAGTGGAACTAAATATAATTTCAGTCTCTTCACTGTGTTTGAAAACATCAGGAGCAGTGGAGTGAACCTCTCTGCAGCCACTGGTAAGATGTTTTAAGAACATGAACCACGATAGACGTGATGCGACCTGAGTGACTTCAACTTTCCAACTGTGATAACATTTCCATTTCCTTCTTCATGTCTCTCTTCATACCAGCTCCTCTAAATGCTGAATGGTTTCAATCTGTGGGACAAGATGAGACCAGTGTCTCTCTGCAGTGGAACAAAGTGGACAACATCCTCACATATACACTTGTGTCCAGCGAAGGAGAGAAGAACGTCACTGCATCAGAGGGAGATCAACAAGTGACAGAGACGATCTCAGGTCTCAGGAGTGGAGCTAAATATAATTTCAGTCTCTTCACTGTGTTTGAAAACGTCAGGAGCAGTGGAGTGAACCTCTCTGCAGCCACTGGTAAGATGTTTTAAAAACATGAACCACGATAGACGTGATGCGACCTGAGTGACTTCAACTTTCCAACTGTGATAACATTTCCATTTCCTTCTTCATCCCAGCTCCTGAAAATACTCGACAGTTTCAGTCTGTGGGACAAGATGAGACCAGTGTCTCTCTGCAGTGGAACAAAGTGGACAACATCCTCACATACACACTTGTGTCCAGTGAAGGAGAGAAGAACGTCACTGCATCAGAGGGAGATCAACAAGTGACAGAGACGATCTCAGGTCTCAGGAGTGGAGCTAAATATAATTTCAGTCTCTTCACTGTGTTTGAAAACATCAGGAGCAGTGGAGTGAACCTCTCTGCAGCCACTGGTAAGATCATTATCATCTAATACAGATGTAAAACTCTGCTCTGTAACAATATGTGATTTAATGTTACATATCAGTTGTGGAAGTTGCTCCCTCTGTATTTGGAACATGATGAAATTACTGGATTAATTGAAACTTGAATCTATGGAAGCAAACATAACATGTTATCAGGGATATTCTTTCATTTTACTCATCAGACTCTGTTCCATCACCTGTCTATATCCTATAGTTCCTCCAAACGCTGAAAGGTTTCAATCTGTGGGACAAGATGAGACCAGTGTCTCTCTGCAGTGGAACATAGTGGACAACATCCTCACATATACACTTGTGTCCAGTGAAGGAGAGAAGAACGTCACTGCATCAGAGGGAGATCATCAAGTGAACAAGACAATCTCAGGTCTCAGGAGTGGAGCTAAATATAATTTCAGTCTCTTCACTGTGCTTGAAAACGTCAGGAGCAGTGGAGTGAACCTCTCTGCAGCCACTGGTAAGATGTTTTAAGAACGTTAACCACAATAGATGATGACCTGAGTGACTTCAACTTTCCAACTGTGATAACATTTCCATTTCCTTCTTCATCCCAGCTCCTGAAAATACTCGACAGTTTCAATCTGTTGGACAAAATGAGACCAGTGTCTCTCTGCAGTGGAACATAGTGGACAACATCCTCACATACACACTTGTGTCCAGCGAAGGAGAGAGGAACGTCACTGCATCAGAGGGAGATCAACAAGTGAACAAGACAATCTCAGGTCTCAGGAGTGGAACTAAATATAATTTCAGTCTCTTCACTGTGTTTGAAAACATCAGGAGCAGTGGAGTGAACCTCTCTGCAGCCACTGGTAAGATCATTATCATCTAATACAGATGTAAAACTCTGCTCTGTAACAATATGTGATTTAATGTTACATATCAATTGTGGAAGTTGCTCCCTCTGTATTTTGAATATAATGAATTCCTGAATTGAGTGAAACGTTTTGTTATGAATCAAGCAACATTATGCTGTGGATATCCTGTGATATTATAATCAAATTTTATAACAGTACCCTCTTTTTTCTCTCTAGCTCCTCCAAATGCTGGACAGTTTCAATCTGTTGGACAAAATGAGACCAGTGTCTCTCTGCAGTGGAACATAGTGGACAACATCCTCACATACACACTTGTGTCCAGCGAAGGAGAGAAGAACGTCACTGCATCAGAGGGAGATCAACAAGTGAACAAGACAATCTCAGGTCTCAGGAGTGGAGCTAAATATGATTTCCGTCTCTTCACTGTGTTTGAAAGCGTCATGAGCAGTGGAGTGAACCTCTCTGCAGCCACTGGTAAGATGTTTTCATAACTGTATGTTAACAGCTCCATCATCTACTCATAAAACAGGTGTTGCCAATTTAAAAGTGTCCATATTGTTGGTGGTGTTAATGTGGCTGCTGCTCTGTAAAGCAAATACAAAATTACAAAATGAACGTTTTGTTTCGTGGGGGAGTGAAACCTTCCTTCCTTTTCAACAGTTCCTCCGGAGGTATCTCTTGTCAACGTGACTGAACGCAACGTGACCAGCGTAACTCTGCAGTGGCAGAATGTGGAGAAAGACTGGAGCTACTCACTTCAGATTAACGGAGATGATTTCACCCCCGATTCATCCTCAGACCCCGTGTCATATTCAGTCACATCTCTGCAGCCGGGGACAGAGTTTTTATTCAGGGTGATCACACTTTTCTCCGGACTCAACAGCACTGCTTACGAAGGCTTCACGGTAACAGGTATACACAGGCCATCCTTCTCATTTCTGCACTAACGAGAGCAGACGAAGTAAGTGTTCTGTCTTCAGTTGCTCTCTCATCCGTTTCAGCCATAGACTGCGCCAGTGTGGCCTGGCACGTCACCAACTCATCGATCCAAGGGACGGTGCAAGGCTTGTTCACGAAAGCAACCGTGAACAGAACTCACATCCGTCCTGTGGGGGGCAACGTGTCGTTCACTGGTCTTTACCCTGGTGCGACCTATGAGCTGTCGCTTGTGTACGAAACAAACTCTACGCCCTACGAGCAATGTCGCCACAATCTGACCGTCCGTAAGTAAATCCACGAGTGATATCAGGAGGATATTCCTCGTGAAGATGAAAGATTCCAAATGTTAATTTCGAATTTTTCCTCTTTACCCTCAGTTCCTCCAAGATTAAGTGGCCACTGTCAGTACTGGGAAGCTGGCTATTCCATCCTCATAGTCTGGGACGAACCAGTCGGTGTGTGGACTGCAGTGGAGGTGAACGTGAGCGGCCAGTCTCACTTGCTGCCTGAAACTGGGGAGCAGCATGTTAATCTCTCCGGATTCCATCCTGCCAGAACATATGTGGTGTCTTTAGATTCCCTCTCTGGGACTGTGAGGAGCTATGAACCTTTCGTTTTTCTGTGTACTGCTGATCCAAGGGGTGAGTCACAGTGATTATGTAACTTTATAGTTTGCAGAGTTTGTATTCAAATCTGTTTCCTGATGTAGATTTTTATCTATACGTCCTCAATATTGTGCTTTTTGGCCTTGGTTTTATGCTCGTTTAGTTTGTTTTACATGTCAAATCCCCTCCAGTGAGACTTTTCTGATGTGTGGCCAAACAATTAACTCCAAGTTTTCCCCCCTGCAGGAGTCATTGTGGGGTCTGTGCTGGCTGGGCTGCTTCTTGTTTCCCTGGTCTGTGTGGTTTTCTTCATTTTGCTTAAACAGCCAGATTTGATCAGGTTAGTTTTGCCGCAGCGACAAACCGTAAAGGTCCCTGGATTGTGCTCTGTCAGTGAACCCGCTTCTTTCCCTCGGCAGAAAACAACAGTACTGTGGCGGATCCAAAAAATGCTACAGGTAAAAGTAAAAGTTAACACCGCTGTTTGATTTGTTTCAGTGTCATGAAGTGCACACTTGTTTCATTTTTCATTAGAGCCATATCTGTAGTAGAGTTTCCGGGCCACTTCCGCAAGCTCAGCGAAGATGACAACAGAGGTTTCAGCCAAGAATATGAGGTGCAGTGAAAAAAAAGAATCTATGGATTTTGTTCTTCCTCTTCATTTTCTTCCTGATTTTGTGCTGGATTGTGAAACGGTATCTGTTTTATCCGCTTTCCGTTGGTCATCACGCAGAACCTCCAGTCGGTCGGCGTGCAGCAGACACAGAAAGCAGCTGTTCGACCTGAGAACCAGAAGAAGAATCGTTACAAAAACATCCTGCCATGTAAGCCTGACTGGGCCACGTTAGAGACGCACGCCTCGTTTGTTTCGAGCGGTATCTTCTCCTCTGTGGTGGCTCCCAGTAAAACCATCATTGTTTCACCCTAGACAACTGGAGTCGAGTGAAACTAACAGCTTCAAAATCCCAGGGGACCTCTGACTACATTAATGCCAACTACATACCAGTGAGTATTATTTGGTGACAATCATTAAATATGGCTCTTGATGAAATAATTGTATATCACTATACCAGCACTACAGTATACAGTACTACATTTATTTTCATGATTTTAAAATAAAGTTCATTATAATTTTATTCTTGGACTTATTAATAAAAAAGTATTTCATAAGATGTTTGTCAAGCTTCAACAACTCTGTGTGAGTTTTTCTCACACAGAACAATAATGGGAAGTAAAACCATGAAGACATGAACTTTGACACGTGCTTTTCAGGGTTTCAACAGCAAAACCGAGTACATCGCCACCCAGGGTCCTCTGCCCTCCACGGTCAATGATTTCTGGAGGATGATCTGGGAGCAAAAGGTGAAATGCATCGTCATGGTAACCAACTGTGTCGAAGTAGGACGGGTGAGTCTCCAGGAAGCTCTGAGAATATTTCAAGTGCTATCTTTGAAATGTATATGAGCTGATGTAAATGATTTGCTCATATAAGATCACGTGGTGTTAAATGCTGACAATATAAGACTGGACATAGAAACTCGCTCTGTGCAGACTTATCACAGGCATCCTCAGCACAAAGCGCTGACATAGAGCTGATACTTCTGTTTGTTACCACCTTTTTTCTGTTTCCTGTATTTTAGACCAAGTGTGAACAATATTGGCCTGCGGACGGCAAGCCATGTCATTACGGGGATCTGGTGATCACCATCAGATCCGAGCACCAGGAGCCAGACTGGACACTGAGGGAATTTGGTTTGAAAAATGTATGAAAAGGCTCTTAACAACATTATGGCAATGGCAAAACTAAATAAGCTGGTAATAGCATGTCTGTTCCTAAGAAAGGAAAGGGTGCAGTGATGTATTTTGCTGTTCACGCGACGATTCGTCATGCACGACAAGTTCGGTTCAAGATGTGCAGCTGCAGTTTTTAATTTCCTCTTTGGGAATCGTCTTCGCAGAAACACACGTCGGAGGAGCGCATCGTGAGACAATTCCACTTCACAGCCTGGCCTGACCACGGAGTTCCACAGGGCACTCAAGACCTGATCCAGTTCAGAGGACTGGTGAGACGGCACATGGAGAGACAGGGGGCCGGAACACCAACTGTAGTTCACTGCAGGTACTCCTGTTTCTCTTAAAGCAAAGCTATGCAACCATTGCTGAGCAACAGCGCCCCCTGCAGCCACGGTGGGGGTTCATTCTGTCAGGGTCCATGTAAGGGAGTTTACCATGATGGTCCACTGCTCACCTGTTGCCATGATGTCTCTCTCGCAGTGCTGGAGTCGGGAGGACGGGCACCATCATCGCCCTGGATGTGTTGCTGCAGCAGCTCGACAAAAATAAAGCAGTGAACGTCAACGGTTTTGTCCACAAGATGAGACTAAGTCGATCACACATGGTGCAGACAGAGGTAAAGCTCTAAGTTGCTTCCTTAGGTTCTCGCTATTTATTACAAATCTTTGCAACACCCCAGTCTATGCGCAATAATAAGTATTACCTCCTTCCTTGTTAACATATCCTTTATAAACGAAAGTGTCACCCATGGTGTGTACACACAGCTAGATCTCTACACTCTCAAGTAAACAGCAACACTGGCTTGTTGTGTTTCAGTCCCAGTACGTGTTCCTGCACCAGTGCATCATGGACTCTCTGCAGCCAAATGAGACGACAGAGCAATGCATATACGAGAACTCAGAAATGATTTACGTCAACGCCACCGCACTGAAAGAGTTCCATGAACAGAGCTAGCCTTTTTTTTTGCACCTTGCACCTAATATAACAATTTGTAATTAACTGTAAATGTGAAGTTTTGAGGTACTCTCTCTCTCTCTCTCGTTCTCGCTATATATACTGTATATGAATTTCAAACCTTGTTACTGCTGCAATGTGAGGGAGCGACTCTCCTAAACATTTTTTTAAAAATTACATTTATTAACAATAATTAATGTAAATAGAAAATATCTTTTATCTATTTGTACAAGAAATAAAATATTTTGTATGTATCAACGTTTTAAAAAAACTGAAGAGTACAGTGACAGTGACGAGCCCCGGAAACTCCAGCAACATGAGCTGTGTGTCAGTTCCAGTGTTTGTCCTTCAAGTCCTGCATCAGCAATGCTCTTGTCCTGCTCCTGAGGACAGACATCTCACTCTTTCTCCTCTCTTGTGTTGTCACCCGGTGAGTCCGAGTCCCTGGGGGCTAAAGAAAAGTTTCTCTCGATGACTCTTTGCCGAGCCTGCAGCACCTCTGCGTCGACCTCCCCTGTAGGCGGCGCTTTCCTGCCCTGATGCAGGGGCTCGATTTTCCCGGCTGCGGGCGGGGGAGGGACGGAGAACTTCTTTGCGATGTTGTGCAGGACACAGCATGTCGTGATAATGTTGGACTTTTTGTCCAAAGTGGCTTCTTTGGCGAAGCCGAGTTGCATCAGGCACCTGAAGCGCCTCTTCATGGAGCCGAGTGTCGTCCGCATCACGTCGAGGATCTTGGCGTGGGCCTCGTTGAAGCGGTTCTCGCTGTCGGACGCTGGTGCTTCCAGAGGAGGCAGGACGTTTTTGCTCAAGTGGTATCCTCTTCCACCTTTAAGACAGTATGATATTAAGACAGTTGAAATAGTACTGCTACAGATGTAATCTAATAACATGGACTACGAGTGCGCTATCTGTGTAGCTACTCGCACTAAACAACTTCTATCGTGAAATAAGTAGTACTGTCTCAGGTTAGAGGGATAGTTCACCTAAAAAAGAAAATGCACACAGGGTCTACTCATAACTGTGCCGATGGAGGGGTGGGGGACATACTGCTCCTATGTTGTTATCCAAGATCATTACTCTGGTCGACACCATGTTTTAGACCAGTGAGACCTTGTGGGTGATCGTGAGGAGGATCAGAGAGACATTTAGAATAAAATCATGTAACTTGTAAATTAACCTGTTTCTAGCTGAATTTAAATCCCAGGAATAATGGAAACTTGGGTGACATCACCGGAGGAAGACACCATGTACTTCAGTTGGACTGGATTTGGCTGAAACTCCAGACGTCTTTTATGGACTCAAACATTTCAGCCACCCCTCCAGTGGTCAGCAGATTTTGAGTGCATTTTCATTCTGCATGAATTATCCCTTTAGGTGGCACTTCTCCTCCCTGGCCTCTTGTGTTCTGATTGTCATCTCACCGATCACCCAGAACTGTCCGAGCAGCTCCTTCTCGATCTCCCTCCCTTGGTCCGACGCCTCCCACATCTCCTGCTCGCCGGTGCTGCCCACACAGCACCTCTCCACGCTGAGGACGTTGCCCTCGGAGTCGCAGATGATCTGGCTCACCACGGACGTGTAGCCCAGGGTGTTGACGAAGGACCTGAAGGAGCTCCTCTCGTACGGGGACGCCCGGATCTTGAAGTGAGCTGGGGCCAGGATCCCCAGCACGTCCGGGATCCCGCACAGCTCCTTGGTCTTCATGGCGACGTTGGCTTTGGCGTCCCGGGTCAGCGGGAACGAGACGAACTGGTCGGCCATGCCCGCGATGAACCCGGAGACGGCGGCGATGGCGGCGGCGGCTTGGTCCATCTGGCTCAGGCCGACCCGCTGCAGCACGACGGCGGAGGAGATGCCGTGCGCGTAATAGTTGAGGGCCAGCATGACCATGGCGTCCAGGGGGAGCTCCAGCTTCGCCTGAGGCTGCGTCCTCATGTGGCCCTGGACGGCGTCCGCGATGAAGGTGAGGCAGGGTCTGGTCAGATGGAACATCTGGAACAAAGCGTCATCGTCCAAGTCGTCGAAGCAGCTCCGGGTGTCGCTGTCCGACTCCGAGTATCTGAGCAGCTCGTCCTGGAGGGCGAGCCACACCGGCAGGGCGAAGGCCATGGGTCAGAAGACACCGCCGCGGTCTCCGGATGAGAGAGAAGCGGCTGGAGTCGTGGAGAGGCGCAGTCTTCTTCTGTGATGTTTTGGTTGCGCGTCATGCTGCGCGCTGTCGCCCCCGTGTGGTCAGGAATATAAACTACCAGCACATGCAGCGCTTTAAATTTGTCATTACTATTCCTTTGAGTTTATATCTGTTTGAATGCATGTTATATTCACTTTTTTTATTTGATAATAATCATTGTTTAGATTAATTATTAGTTTGCTTCAAGTCAAGATGAAATTATAAGACATAGTTTATTATTACTGCACAAAACTATACAATATAGAAAACATAAAATGTATTGAGAATAGTGCTACCTCAGCCTCATTTCAATGACCAGTTGCTCAGACAATTGTGATCTTGTGTTCCATACACTTTGAGCCACATTGCATTGTTCCTGGATAAATATTTAAAGCATTATTCTTCCTTTATAAACCTGCCGTAAACATTGATACTAAAGTAAATCCCCAGCAGCTCCACTTCTTCTCTTCCTCCAGCACAAATCAGTCTCTGTTTGGTGTCATTTGGGTGACAAGTAGAACCTTTTGTTGACTTCGCTGATGGAAATGTCTCTCAGCCTGGGTATTTGCCCCTTGTGACTGCCTTTTGTCATCTGGCTTCGTGCATACACATCTGTCATAGGAAGGAGACATCCAAGGTGTTGAGTAACTTGCATTTAATTATTGTCTATAACAGCATGACTCCGTAGCTGAGTGTGGTAGAATTATTAACATAGGATTCATCTTTATTGGTGATATACGGATGTGTCCTCACCTGTGATGTTGTCCACAGAGTCAAGTGGAGCTGTGTTGTTCATGTTGATTCCAAACAGCAGCAGCAGAGCGATCATTAAAGCCACCAGCAGATAAATCGGCACCGCCAGAGCCCAGTACCTGCACCGGACACAATGTGTCAGCAAAAACAGGTGAGATTTCCGCAACACTCATTGAATGATAACTGATATCTGATTACAGTGTTGTCCACTCACTTCTGAGGCCAGTACGTCAGCCCTATTGAATGAAGCCACTCCTCTGGGACGAAAGCCCACATACAGTACAGAACTGTGGAGAGACATTACAAACAAGATACACCACTCATTTACAACCCCAGTAATATATATATATTTGTACTACTTAATAAACAAACTGAAGCATCAGACTTACAGAAGCCAAACTGCGAGCTGAGGAAAAGCACGAAGCCATAGATGGCTCTCTGAGGCAGAGGAGAGGGCGAGTTTTCCACCATGGTCTGAAAACACACACCAACCACACGTGTGAGTAGCGACCCACACGCAAGTTCCGACAGGAAGTAAACTGCATTCACTCACCTGTAAACAAGGTGCTGCCTTCAGCTCTCATACACGCTACAAAGCTACAAAGTCATTTGGCAGACGCTTTTATCCAAAGCGACGAACATGTGACAGGTACCAGCACAAGCAAAGAACTAGAAACGAAAGGCAACGTAAACAAGTGCGTAAACAAATATATACAATATAAATACAGCTGACTGTAGCTGAAGTCTAATTCTACCAGACTTGCCCTGCTCCTCAGATCCTCTGTAAACAGTATCGGCGATCAGCTATCTTCCCTACATGTTGTCCCACGTCATATGTAGCTCGATATGAAACTGTCGCCGTGTATGTTGTTCCTCTTTTGGAATTTAAAATATAAATAAAATAATAAATAAAAACATTAGAATGCAATTTAATCCCTATAGTAGTGTTAGGAGCAAAAACAAACAATAAAAGAGATTATAAATACATCGAAAGGATTTTGTTTCTTTGATTTGCGATGCAGAAGTCGAGCGCATGTCACGCCATCTTATGTCGGACACTTTAGGTGTTGCACATGGCGGAAATGAACGCTGCAGCATGGTTCACGAGCACCTGGAGTTTAGCAGAGACACGTTTTATCAGGTAGTAAAGAAAGTGTGGGACATTTTCTATACACAAGTATTTAATCTCCGCGTGTAGTTATTGTATAGTGACACAGTATCGGTCGTGTCCTTTTTAACGTTGCCCAGTGACGGGCCTGCGATGGTCCAACGTGGCTGAGGGCTGAGACCCCGGAGGACAACTCGCACACTTAGAAACCATCCTCACAAGTTCTCCATGATGTCGAAAACGAAGAATGAAGCCTCTGCGG
This sequence comes from Pseudorhombus dupliciocellatus, assembly GCA_016785235.1. Classification (NCBI taxonomy): domain Eukaryota; kingdom Metazoa; phylum Chordata; class Actinopteri; order Pleuronectiformes; family Paralichthyidae; genus Pseudorhombus; species Pseudorhombus dupliciocellatus. The sequence goes on along the minus strand of JAFBJW010000620.1, from coordinate 57,277 downwards.
CTAAAGCGAAACAGCCTGTGTCGAAACAGGCAAACAACAACGCGAGGAAGAAAAACAAATTCTGGTTTGAGGCGAAGCTAAAAAGGAAGAAGCCTCATCCAAGCGACCAGTTGCTTCCTCCAACAGATGCCCAGCACTTCTCCGCCAACTGGAAGGTTTTGCAAGAGGTGAGAGTTACATCAGTGTCTGATGTTGTCTTCACTTTCTCTCCTGAAGATCCTTCATAAACCTTTTCAAATCTTCCGCAGAAGTTGAAATCCACTCCGCCGGAGCAGAAGCAGCCTGTGACACCGAAACATCAGAATGGAGCTCTGCCAAAAAAGAAGGCCAAAGAGAACTCTACTAAAGAGATTTCCAAGACCAGTAACCCTGGTCCAGTACAGGGGGATGCTGGGAAAAAAGGGACACAGAAAAGTGCATCTAACAGTGCTGTCATCAAGGACAAGTTGAAGCCTCCTGACGCGTCGCAGTCAAAACTGTCTACTGCCCCAAAAAGGAAAGCAGACGGTGGAAAATCAAACAGCGAGCATGCAGCCAAGAGGAAGAAGCCCGTGGTCGAAGAGACAAAAGTGACAGAGTAAATACGCGCAGCTTTAACTCCGGCTGGTATTTAACGTTAAGAATAATTCAGACTGCTAACAGTCCCCTGGTCCCTCTGCTCCTGTAGAGACGACCTGTGGTTTGACGACGTGGACCCCGACGATATCGAGGCGACAGTGGGAGCCGAGGCAGCGGAGATCATGAGGAGGAAACAGGGCATCAGGCCGCAGAAGGACCCAGAGAGCGCCCTGGTCAAGGAGAAAGCCTTTGAGGGGTGAGTGACACCAAAGTCTCATGTTGTACACTTTGTCATTCTTGAAAACATAAAAAACGAGTTGACGCTTTTTTAAATATTCCTTTCCTTTTGGAATAACAACGAACATAATTCAGCCATAAATTTCTGGTGTGAATGTTTGATAATCCGGTATGACTGGAGCAAAGCATTCACACCAGCTCAGCTGCAGATGATCTGTGCTGCAGCTTATTTTCAGGACATGTAGAAGCATGAGAGCGTGGGTTTCTCCCCAGTTTTAACTCCTCAGGCAGTTTGACATCATAGTGAATGTTCTCTTTCATCACCCTGGTCCACCATCATCAGCCTCACCAGAGCTGTGGCTATTGATTGTGAGATGGTGGGAGTGGGTCCGGACGGAGACGACAGCATCTTGGCGCGCGTGTCCCTCGTGAACCACTTTGGGAAATGCATCTACGACAAATATGTGAAGCCCACCGAGAAGGTGACGGACTACAGGACAGCCGTCAGCGGCATCCGACCGCACGACATCAAAAATGGTGAGCTGTGGAATGTGTCGTGATCAACAGGAGTTATACATACAGTCGCACAGCGTGTGATGAATGATTTCCTCACTGCAGGGGAAGAAGTGCGCGTCGTGCAGAGGGAGGTAGCTGAGATCCTGCAGGGCAGAATTGTGGTTGGACACGCCATACACAATGACTTAAAGGTAGACAGGGTGTACCACCTGAGAGGAAGCGACTTGGATCTTTTTCAAAATAAATGTGAGAGTGTATTAACTACGGTTTAAACTTCCGTTTCAGATTTTACTCTTGGATCATCCAAAAAAGAAAATCCGAGACACTCAGAAGTATAAACCTTTCAAGAAGATAGTTAAGGTGATTATATGAGCATGTGCACAAACAGCATGAATGTAGCAGTGAGGTCAAACTGATGATGGTCATTGTCTTGTTTCAGACGGGTCGACCCTCGCTGAAAGTTCTCTGTAGAGAAATACTCAATGTGAAGGTGCAGCAGGGGGAACATTCATCTGTAAGTCATCAGTGTGGCGAACGTAACTCTCCTGTCATTTTCAAAACAGGACCTCTTGGACTTGATCTGTCTCTCCTTTCATTCTCTGTTCTCCAGGTCCAAGACGCTCAGGCCACCATGAGGCTGTACACGATGGTGAGGAAACAGTGGGAAGCCGAGATTAAAGCCAATTCCAAACACAAAGCCTCGGACAATAAAAGTGAGAAAAAACCCAGGGTCCCGAAGAACAAAGGCAAGAAGCCCACGGGCTTATGAACTGAGAGTCGGTCTCGCCTCTGTGTAGAAGAGGGATTCTCAAGCTTGATCCCAAGAGAGTACTGACACACATACCATTCACAATACAGAATATATGCCACTCGGCCTGATTGTTCCTGAATGTTAAGGACTCGAGGGTTTCACCAAGACTTCAGCAAACTCAGGGCAGTTTTGTGTCGAACGTGAGAGAGGCGGGAGCTTTTATTAACTCAACCTCTCTGCCAGACATAAAATAGCTGACGAATGGAGGGGCCCAGGTCTGTTATGAGTTTTTTTTAGATGTTCAGTTTGATTTGATTCGTCAATGCCTCAACAGGTATTTGTTTGGAAAAGTTTGACTAAAACACGTGGATTCTTTCTCTGTGGCTTTATTGCATTTTTGTGTTTCTAGAGCAAATTAGCAGTGATTTAACTTTGTCAGCGACAAACCTGAAACTATTGACGAATTTATGATTTGTCTCATGGTCTCTCTCTCAAACTGACCTAAGAAGCACATGGTCAACATTTCATTTTTAGGCTTTTTAAATTTTGCTGTTGTCACACTGAGTCTCAAACTGTTGCTTTTGTTTAAAAGTGATTCCAGTGAGAGTGAAATATTGAGGTTATCCGTGGGATTTGCTGCCGGTGTTTGGTTCATACTTTGCTCGCTGCCGAAATGAAACTAGGTCAGAATAGTCCAGGCTGTTGTCGAGGGGTTCTTTTTCAAGCTGATAAAAATGTAATTTCTTTATGATTCTAAGACAACATACAATTCTATTTTAAATGTTTACCTTACCATAAGTGATCTTTTTTGTTCTTGGCCTGCACAGATTGTTTGAACAAACTTTTTTCTATATTCATAAAGAATCTTGACAGATATTATTCTAATGCAGTTCAATATAATCTCATATCTCTATTTCTTCTGCACGATGACGTGAGGGAAACTGGCCCCTCGTTTGCCAGCAGTATGCCAGTGTGATGTGCTGCCCAGAAGCTGATGCACTCTCTGCCCCAAATAGCTGAAGCAAGCCCCTGGTCTGCAGCCCCCAGGCTGCGTCAGACTCCACTATGGCCTGTGGCTGACGCACAGCAGACCTCGGTGTAAATGTGAACGCAGGTTCTGTATCATCTGCCGGCACGAGTTTCCTGGATGACACTGGGTTTTCTGCTGCAGAGAATTCCTGGATTTCCCATGAGCTCACAGTGCAGCAAATGGCGCCCCCTGCCAGGCTGTTGTGAAACTACAAACAGGCACACAGGTTGGTTGTTGACCATTTAAAATTGACTACATTCTTTCTCAGCTCAGAAAATATCTTGCGGTCGGGTGGGGGTGTAAATACCATGGGGCTGCATCCTCTTTAACACATCTAAGGATGGCAGTGGGGGCAATGCTGCTGCCCCTGACATGGCTTGTTTCGTGATCCAATAAAAATAAAATGTGGCTTGCAGGCGTTCAGAGTCAACATGGACATTTGTTTTCGGTCTGTGCAGCGTGAAGCTGGAGCTTTGCAAACATCGACTTGTGTGTGTCTTGTTCCAGTGTAACTAACGATTCAGAATTCTTTTTTTTTATCTCAACTGCTGGGCATTTAAAAATACGTCCCAGGCTTTGGTATCTTTTAGATGTATCCATAAAGTGACATTTATTTCATTTCTGAGCACAAAAAGCACAGTGACTTGGCGGATGCTGTTTTTCTATCGGTGATGGACGACGTCAATTAAGGTTATTGGACAAACGGTTTCTCACTGTCAGTCCTCAAGGCCAACGGCCCTCTGTGTTTACCCTGAGATGCAGTCCAGATGTGCGCCACCCAGCCAGAGAAATACAGTGCGTGTTCAGTTTTTATATTCAGCATCCATCCTTGACATTTGCAGGACATAACAGCAAGCCAGCGAGTCAGTGGCCGCCCCCCCCCCACCCCCACCCCTCTGTCTCGTCTCTTGACCACACAATGCCTCCAAAGGCCCTGCTGCTCACTGCTTCCTTATGCATGAGCTGCGCCGTGCTGCCGCCCAGAGACCGGCTGGGGATGTGTCCATGTTGACTAATGCTCGCCCTCACTGCACACAAAGTTGGGACATTCAGGTATTCATGCAGGTTTGTGAAGAACCGCTGTCGGCTGCGTTCTGCTCCGTTGATGCAGGCAGCTGCTTCAGTATGTGAGATTTGACCCTTATGAGCAGTGATTTTCACTCTTGCTGTCCTCGGCTGTGAGGATGTATCACATTTGTATTTACAGCTGATGCTAATCCAGCTCTGCCGTGAGGTTGACCAAGTCTTGTTGTTTAATTCCTGATAACAACCTCTCCCGTGTATCAGCTGAATGCTGCAGACGCTTGATGAGAAGTACGAGAGCAGTTAGTCTCAGCTGAAAGGATTCCGGCTGCTGCTGGAGAACCCTGAATTATCTATGAATTCTCGAGTTCAACACTTGTGTAAATTTTGCATTTGACCGATTTCAAATTGTGCTGCAGGAGTTTGGGGGCGGACTAGATGAACAAGGAGCAGGGATTCTAAAAAAAGGACAGAGGGTTTTCTGTAACCCGGAACAGCTGAAGGTCGATTTGTGTTGATGATGATGTTCAGGCAGGGGTGGATCCAGGGGCTGGTGCGGGGGGGCACGGGCCCCATTTAAAACCTGATATTCTCCTGACATGCCTCTGTCCTGTCAGCGGATTGTTTGCGTTCCTTTCCTGCGTGCTTGTGCTGCGATGCCTTAAAACTATGGAGCATTCTCAGGACACCCCACGCTCCTCGCTGACCTTCCTCTCAGTTAACTATTTAATGCTTGTGATCATAAAACAGCCTTTTAAAGGAAGGCGCGGTCGCGCGGCACCAGGAAGCCTGACCTCTTGTTGTCAGTTAGTTTGAACGCTCTCACCGTCCGAACCCACATAAGTGAAATAGTCTGGAGACAGAGCAGATCTGTCGACGTCAGCCGTCGCCTCATTTAGAAAAGGATGAGATGATGAATAAATAAAACCAGCTCTGCATTCATCAACATCCCCCTTTGCAGTAAAGGCTTAATTTAACATTAACATAAGGTTTTCTATTTCTAAATGCACTTTTAAAACCGTGTTTCCTTTACTCGTCCATTCTCTGTCCGCACTCTGCTCTCTCTAGAACATTTTGTGGTCAGAGGAAAATTCTACAGGCACCTAGCCGTAGCCTTTGCTCTTTTACTACTCGTGTAAATTTTATGAGGCCATGTTGCACTCACTTCGAGTTTCCTGTCGATAAGTGCATCAGCAGCACAAGGAAGCCGGGAAGAAGATTGAATGGTAAATACACAGCGTTTACATTGCGTTTTTTTTAATCTTGATGACGTGCATTTTCTCCATGCTCCGTTTGGTCATCACAGGCATTTTGGAGTTCGATGGAGACTTGTGCATGCAAGTGGGGAGCAAACCATTGGCCTTCTGGTTAGCGGTTGACCCCCTCCCTTTTTCAAACAATATTGCCCGATGTATAATTAGCCCTTCTCACACATTCTACCATATTCTTCCATTTCATTTTGCCATTCCTGCTCCCTAATCTATGTCAGAGATTTTCTTTTGCACAAGCGCTTATTATGTTTTTGAGAGGGATTCTTCACATGTGTGTCTCTGAGGTTTCCTTGCTCTTCTACCTCACCGGATGTCACGCCTTAAGCCCAATGAGACTAATTCTGATTTGTGAATATGGGCCACGCAAATCTGATTGATATGTACGTTTCCATTTTGCGGCAGCATCCTCTGCGTGTTTTGTGTTTTTCACGTCTGCTTTGTCTTGTATGTCAGGCAGCATCAAAAAAATATTCTGATCAGAGGTTATTTTACACATTTATTTTTCTCCAGGACTCAGAAATAATACTACAACACAGATCCAGGCTTGTTCTGACAATTCCCCCTCTTAATAATGGCTCCTGTTCTCTCCTCGTGAATGGAGGTGTGCCCTCAGAGCAGAGACGCCTTCATCGAGTCCGTGTCTGCTCTTCCTCCTCCTCCTCCTCCTCCTCGCTGCTGCTGAAATCGTCAGAGGACATAGTGGTCCAGACTTTCACAGCCACACCAGCCCACCTGCTTCCCCCCTGCCGCCACATGACTGCTGATGTCAGCCCCCCAGCCAGAGTCCAGGCTGGGAACCTGTAGACAAAATGGTGTTTGTACGTCTGTCCAGCAGAGTGAGCATGTGTGGGCTGTGCAGGCTAAAGTGGGAAGAGGAGGAGGAGGAAGAGGAGGAAGGAAGAGGGAAGAGAGAGAGAGAGAGAGAGAGGGGAAGGAAAAAAGGGGCCAATTAAGCAGATGATGATAAATCAAGACACTCCTTCCGTTTATAGCCACGCGTGTCTGTTGCATCTTTATTGCATTTGTGCATTTATGAACTTCAGTTATGAGAAATTAGCCTCTGTATCCACCGGGGTCCTCCCACCCCTCTTGTCTTGTTCTCTAATCCGCCCACATGTATCGTCTGAGGAAGAGCGAGGGAGAGGGGAGGGGGGGGGGGGGGGGGGAGAAAAAATAGTGCAGAAGGTGACGCTCATCCAGCGGAATAAGAGAGAGGGAAAAGGCAAAGAGAGAGAGGTGTCTACAGGCTGCGTCCACTGAAACATCTTGGGGGAAATAAAGGGAGAAGAGGCTGAATGGTAGCTGCGCCCTGCGCCTGGAAGCGTAGAGACACTGTCACCAAGGCTGGCAATTCCTTTTTCCATTTTCCTGGCAATAACAAAAGAGGTGGGAGCTCGAGGGGAGAACATAGGCAAGAAAGAGAGAGAACAGATTTCAGGGGGACCTCCGCTCATTTCATCCTCGTGCCACCATCAGCATGACCATTAAGCTCTGGTAAGCACCGTGCCAGAAACAAAAGAGCGAGAAAGAAACGACATTTTCATTTTCAACAGACGCGCTTTTTTGTTTTTTTTATTGTAAACCGATGGGAGAGAATTAATTAAAAAAAAAAAAAAAGAAATCAGCTGAATGCCTGCGAGAAACTGGATACTCTGTGAAAGCGTAAGAGCGATCTGACAAAGAAAACTACCTTGCGATCGATCTTTTACGCTTCATGTGCCGCACGCACGCGAAACCAACCTGAACCAAGTGAGTATGAACTGTGCCTGTGCCTCTCTGTGTGTGTTTCTACATGTGTCTGTGCGTTCGGTGGCTTTATTCCGTCCGATGTCCGAGCAGCTCCGAGTGGCTACGTCCAAGCAAAAAAAAAAAAAACACCCACAGCGACTGTAACCCACATTCAACAAGTCTCGTTTTTTTTTATCCTCGATAGCTGCGTTTTCATCCACATTCCGTTTCCTCCCGTGGCGCGCGCGTGTGTGATGATGAGTAATCTGGAGGAATCAGGATGTGTGAGGAGAAATGATCACATAGGGATCGCGGAGCTCTCCACTGCATGTGTTATACAAAGAGAAGTGTACTTTTACACACACACGTACATACGCGCGCGCACACGCTCACAGTCTGGTTTAATGAATGTGACGCCTGGAAAAATATGAAATGCAACAAACAGTCCTCATTGCACGGTTGGTGGGTGTTTCCCCATCTACGCCACCACATCAAGGCAGTTTCATGCCACTGAGGTGTGTGTGTGTGTGTGCGCGTGCGTGCACCCATTTCTCCCAGCATCATTTTGTGTCTTGCCTGCATGAGTAACTGTCCATGTGTGTGTTGCTTTTGTGCCTTTTTCCACGCACGCAATTTATTTCCTGCCTGTGCCTCCAGTGTGTGTTTGTGTCTTTGTGTGTGTGTGTATAGGCTCCTGCTTCATGGCAGCACTGGGTAAGTGTCAAGGCCTGAAATGGAGGTTTGATAAAGGTACCACAGGGGAGGAGGGTGAGAGGGCTGACACACAAACACACACACACACACACACATGCATGGCAGTGAGACAGAGGAAGGTGTGAGGAATACATATGGGGGGTTGGTTACTGGAGTGGAACCAGGGGAAGAACACAGCATCACGGCCAGAGGTCTGGTCCTGCAGGTCTGTGGGGGCAGTTGAACGTCTAGACTCTGTCAACTTCAGCTCCGTCTGCATCTACACACAAAGTCTCCAGTTTCATAACGCCTCCTTTTCCTTCACTTTCCCGTGCATGGCTCCCATCCCTGTTTTTTTTTCCCTCCCTCTGCCAAGTGGCTCCAGCGTGCTCTTCCCCTAATGGGAACTCAAGCTTCTCTTCCTCCATTTGCTCGCTCCCTGCTTTTCCTCACCTCGGTCCTGCATTATAAATCCACAGCCTGAGCTATTTTTAGATGTGAGGGTAACCCAGAAAACACCCTTTTCGATTTAAGCAACAACAAAAAAAGGGAAACGATAGGAGGGGGATAAACAGTGTACCCACCAGAGACAGTGGCGTGTTGTCAGTGGACGTGATTGGTAGAGTTGTGATGGGGCTTGAAAAGGAGGGCACTGCTGTTTAAGCACGGGATGGTGATGGTGGGGGAATAAATCTATTTTGAGGCCTGTGATCGAATTACGCATCTGTCGTGTCCTGGGTTTGTGAGTGTTCTTTGCCTCTGACCCTTCCTCTCTCCTTGATGCTAACGGTTTCCTCCTCACGTCGCCGGCAGTTGTGGGAACTTTCCCTTGTGTCCCCTTCAACTAATTTATTCCCTGATCGAGCTGCTTTGTAAGCCCCCCCCACCGGCATCGACCCCTTGACCTTGACACATCACTGGCTTACTTAACATCTCTTCTTTTTTTTTTTTTTCTCCATCGTTCCTCTTGCAGAGGCCAACTTCTCTCCATCCTCCCTGGCTGCTGAGAGTCTAACCTGTGACTTCCCTTCTCCCTCCCCAGTGTCTAATCGCTTGCCAGTTCAGAGGTCAGGCATCGGAGCAGTCATACCTTCTTCCTCGTGCCGTTTCTCCCGTTTGGCCCTGTGTATCTCGTCTTTGCACTGCTGTCCCGTAATGAGCCTAATTACGCCGTTGGGGCAGTGCCATTAATTAGAAGTCGGCGGTTTTAATGCTTGAGAGAGAGTCAGGAGGTGTTGGGGGTTAAATGTTTTTGCTCCTGATGCAAATTCCACCAAGAACTAGATTTCAAAGTCAAAGGATATTAGCTCAGATCTTTCCACGTCCTAAAATAGAGCTGCTTCCCGACACGACACTCGATCCCGCCCCATGGTTTTCTCCCTCTTCTTGCACTCAGGGCTGTTTCGCATGTTTCTCACCTCTCCTCCACCAACCTTTGCTCCTCAGAGGGAGTTTCTGCAACTCCTCTTCTAATCACTCCCTTCGGTCTACCCCCCATGAACAAAATCTCAACGTTTATCCTCCTGTGGGGCAGGCAGGGTTTTAGTCATGGACACTGACTGAGCTTTCAGAGCTCCATTACAGGCTCCATCGCTGCTCATCTATTCCTGAAAATGGCCTTATATATTAATCATCCCCCGGCTAGCTAAAAGGAGGATACCAGTCACACCCCCTCCCTCTGTCTCTGTCAAAAAGAAAAGGTGTCTGGATCATAGAAAGAGAGGAGAAGCATCTCCTGTGCTTGGTGGTGGAGGGGGGGAGTGGCTGACCAATATGCACAGACCTGAAGCCCCCAGGGGGGTGTTGCTGCTGCAGTGTGTGGATTGGCCAGCCCCTGGAGATCTCCACACTGGTGTTGCTGAGTAGTGGAGCTGCCCCCTGGTAGATTTCCTTCCTGCATGCTTAATTGATTGGCCATTTAATTTCTGTTCTGGGAATTGGCCCCTGGTGAGTTTTGTTATGATGAGAAATGTCCCCCCCCCATCCCCTTAGATGAGCTGCTGGGTCATTGTGTGGCCTCCTCCTCCTCTTGTTATTTCAACTGCATACACGCCCATTTCTGTTTCTCTTATCCATTCATGCATCTCCTCTTGCGCTCATTCTTATTTTATTCGATTCATCCTCCCGCTCCGCTCACAATTCTTGCACATGCACCGACACCTTATCTGGCTTCCTCTCTCTCCTGGCGGCATCGGAGTTCCAGCATGAGGCGCAGTGACAGTCTGAGGGAGGCTGGGCAGGGTGGGGAGGGAGAGAGGACACTGTGTGGTGTGACACCGCACTAAAAGGGGAGGTGACCACAGTCCTACTGCCGCGCTGCAGTGCCTCTCTTTCTCCGGCTGGTGTCTCCTCAACACTGGGGAGTGTTCTTGCAAGGGAGGAAGAGGGAGAAGAGGTAGAGATGAGGAGGAGGGGTGAGGAAAGAGGAGGGGAGGTAGGGAGGGAGGCGATATGGATGGAACAGCGTGAAGCCTTGTGGTTACATCCTTTGATGAGGCAGCGGGTGGAAAAAAAATGGCTGTGCACCAGAAACACATACGTAATTCGTCCTCTCTCTCTCTCTCTCTCTCACCCCCCCAACACACATACATTATACACTTGCCTGCAGTGCCCTCCTTTCCCCCAGTGGTGCATTTGCCATTCTCCTCAGCTGTATATCTGTTTTACATCCCAACACTTGTTTTCCTTCCTCTCTACCCCGTGCTCTCTCACTCTCTCTCTCTCTCTCTCTTTTAATCACTCTGTTTCCCTCTTATTAGTATTGCAGACCATTCCTTACCTCCCCCAGCACACTCCCCCTTTTTCACCTTCACAGCCATTAAAGTACCATACCCCGAACCACTGCAAGGTCTTTTTTTTTTCTGTCTTCCACCCCTCTTTGGTTTTCCCCAAGCACCTTCTCTCGTCTACCTTACCCCATCCCTTCCCTCACAAACACACACACACACTTTCCATCTCTTTCTCTCTCCTTGTCTTCCCTGTACCCCTCCTTCTCCATCTGATCTCCGTCCCTCCTATCTCTCCCCCTCTGCGACTGGTAAAGGTTTTTTGCTTTTTCTGCCAACTGCTGGGTCTGTTCCGCAGAGTCAGCACTCCTCCAAATTCCTCTCTCTCTCCTCTCCTCTCTCATCCCTTCATCCTCCCCAGTTAATGCTGCTGGTACCTCACAGTCAATGCATCCCATAATCCTATGCTCCCTCCCCCTCTTGCTGCAGTGTTTCTGCTAATATATATTAGCGTCAGTGCAGCCTTAGTGCATGGGCCGTGTGCACGCTCTCTCTCATCCCCATTCTCTTTCTCTCTATCAGTCCTTTCTTTGCCCCGTTTGCTGCACTCAGGTGTGTGTGTGTGTGTGTGTGTGTGTGTGCATCTCCCTCCCTCTCTCCCTGAGTGTGTGTGTGTGTGTGCATGCATAGTGGTGAGCTGGTAGTAGCAGGGTGGCGCAGGACATGGTGGCCAAGCCAGGAAAGGCTGCAGGAAAGAGAGGTGGCGGTGGGGGAGGTATTGTTCCTCCACTTTGCTCCTCTGGCTCCCCCCTCCCTTGCCTCTTGCTCAGATTTTTACCTTTCTTCTCATGCATACCCTCTCTCTCTCTCTTTCTCTCTGCCTTCCCTCTTCACCTCTGTGCTGCACCTCACTCCTCCATTTTCCAAGCAACGCTCACTTTCTGTAGCCTCCACACCTCCTCTTCGCGCTTTACTTCCCCTCTACTCATAGGTATTATTTTTTTTTCCAAGCAATTACACTTGCTGTCAGTGATCAAAGTGTTGAGGCCGGCTCACAGGGATGTGCTCACTATCATCCCTATATTAAGCCGAAAACTGCAGATGTCCTGAAGTGCAACTAGAAAGCATTCGGCTCACATGCTCGTCAGGATCAATAATCCGGGTCTGGTTGACAACTCGACTTTTTTCTCAAAACTTTGAATTTAAAACCCTAACGATGTGATTAGTTTGTGGAAAAGTTGGCAAGAACCCAGCTCCCCCCTCATTAACCTCTGATTTAACTCAGATACATGAAAGAATACTCAAGCAAACTCATAAAATCAATACGCCCACCACACATGACTCCCAGGGAACAAAAGGCCATTTAACCACACTTACAGACTTGTGGCTGTCTGCGTATAAAATATTCAGCAGTCCACCAATAAGCTACAACAGCCTGTGAAGTAAATGCCGGGTTGTGGAGGTTCAAAGTGAAGTCATCAGAGGGATGAAAGTTTCAGAGAAGCCGCTTCAACTAAAGTGTTTCATCCCGTCGCAGGGAGGAGAAGTGTGCCGCTGTCCGTGGTGCTGAAACAAACCTCACACCACAGGACAAAGCTGAATCTGGATACAGATCGTCTTTCACTCTCCCTGCCACAGTCCCACTTTCAAATCATCTCTTTGGAGATGATGTTTTCACTTAATGAATTATTCCTGTTAAATGTTTTTCAGTTGTCAAAGATGCAGACCAAACTACACTCGCGTAGTGATGCACCACAACTCTGCTCAACTGCAAAACTCGGTGCAGGCATTTTTGGTCAAGCGAGCAGATGCTCCTGCAGAAAATGCTAGAAATTGAAAAGTAGAAATTGAAGGCATTTAGCAGTTAAGGTACTTTATTTTTCTGATCTGTGCAGATAATTGGCATCATTTAGGGGTTCTTTTCAGCTCTGCACTCTTTTAAATATACCTTGCATGCTCTAGTTGTTTACCCATGCAGTAGCCGTGATTTTCAGTAGAGCTTACCTGAGTGTCGTTAAATCTTTTTCCAGGATCCTCAAAAATTGAAAAAAGTTATCATGTCAAGAAAACTCAAATTGCAATCAGGGAAAAGAAACTTAATGTCAGGACATGAACTGAAGAGAAAAGAAAGACAACAAACTACTCCATCAATAAAAAAAAGTGCAGGGAAATGAGCCAATCAACAGCAAACGAATGTAGAGAGGATGACTGCAGTGTCCCACCAGATAGGCAGCAAAAGTCTGAGAGGGGGAGAGAGGAGGAGAGAGTTGAGTTGAACGCTACTTTGAGAAGGAGGAGGGAAAGAATGGGTCAGGAGGACGAGTGGCAGAAAGAGGGGAGGAATGAGAGAAAAGAGTGCATTAGAGCTGAGTGGACGAAAAGAGGACAGGAGCAGAGAGAAAGAGTTATGGGGGAGGAGGGGGGTGCACTGGATCAGAATGTTGTGAAAGGAGGAAGAAGAAGTGAAGCCTAGATTCCCCTTCAATGAAATGTGATTCCCTTATGCGGAACATGGGAGCTAGCAAGGAAGTAAAAGTGAGGGAGGGAGGGAGGGAGAGAGAGATGGAGTAGTGGTTGGGAGGTGGGGGAGGGCCAGTGGGACCTTGCACTGGAAAGGAAGGGGGGAGGGAGCACGGTGGATTTCTTTGAATAGAGGAAAAAGGTTAACAACACAGATAGGCGACATGAAGTAGCTTCTTTTTTTTTCTTCCTGTTTTCCTGCAAACGTGTGTCTTCTCTGAAGCCCCCCCCACCCCCACAGATGGCGATGAATCTCACATGCGAAACAATCTGACCTCGCTGGGAGAAGGAGGGAGAGAGAAAGAGGGAGGGAAAACGATCGAGAGCAAATAACTCTGGCTTTTTACTGCAGCAGAATTCATTCACTTTTATAGCGCACTCTCCCTTTTCGATGCTCTTCCTCCTCCCCCTCCTGTGCACTCCTTCCCTGCAACCCCCTCTTTCTATTACTTGGGGGTGGGGGGGCGCAATATCACACTGGCTGCTCACACAGAAGTGATGCTGCATTCACTTTCTCCCCCCTCCACACCTCCATTCCTCCCTCGTTCTGTCCCTGTCTCCAGGTGTTTGCCTGCCTTGCTTTGCCTGATTGTTCTGTCCTTTTCTATCCCTCCATTAAAAATCAGATTTATGGTCTCCTCCTCCTCCTTCTCCCTCCATCTCTCCTCTCTACCCTTCTCTCTACCCTCTACTCCTTCTTTCTGCCTTCTTACATACACACATATGCATATACAAAGCAGTGCATGGAAGAAGTATCAGGCAGAGCGTTGACATGAATGTGTGTGAATCTCGGTGCGGTCGGAGGGGGCTGCAGCAGTGTGTGTAGCACGCACACAGGCTGATTGAGGAGATCTAACATTAGTACGGACACTGCACTCTTGGGAGGCAATTAACACACACACGCAGTGCTGAACCACCTCGTGTCAGTGAGGCATTCTGGGGGAAGGCTTGATTTTCCTCTATTTCTTCCACATTTCTGACCCCTCACCTCCTCTCACACGCTCCATAGGGAAGGCAGGGTTGCTGCAGGTGGGCGGGGGGGCTCAGAGTCTCAGAGTGGCCTAATTAGGGAATTGAGCAGGGGCTCAAGCATCATCCTCATGGAGCCACAGACACAGGACAGAGCAGGGGGGCTGAAGGATGCTGGGACCCCCACCCCACTCCGGTCACATGACAGTGGCTCAGATCTGCCTGTCACCATGCATGGTCTTCACAATCACCCTCTGAGGACGCTGACTCATGAATGTGCTGCAGAGCCACCTCACCTGTGTGGCGGTGTTGTTGTTGTTGTTGTTGTTGTTTTGCACTAATAAGTTGGAGGTGTGTTTCTGCTCCACGCAGGATGCTGTACTGAACCCCCCCCATCTTCATCCCTGCACCCCCCCATCTCCTCTCCCTCTTCACTGCACCTGCACAAGGTCATTTTGCACCAAATCCACTATCACCATGATAACCAAGTGAAACCTTTTGCACATGCAGCCGCTGTGAGCATGCCCTCTCTGTATTGCAATGTTGATAATCCACCATCTATTTCTCCCCTCTGCTAAAAAATTCTGCCCTTTTTCTCCTCTCTCTCTCTCCCCACAGACTCCTCAGACTCCTCCCTCCTCCTCCTCCTCCTCCCTTCGGTCTCTCTCATCCTCTCCCTCCCCCCCCCGTCCTCTATGCTCAGTTCGGTGTGTGTATCCTCTTTTAAAGGGCGCAAGGGTGGGAACAAGTCGTCCAACAAAGCATGTTACAGCGCAGACATGACTTGTCCGTCGGAAAGCGAGAAGATCGTGATAAACTGCGGCGGGGTGCGGCATGAGACCTACCGGAGCACCCTAAAGACGCTGCCCGGAACCCGCCTGTCGTGGCTCACCGAGCCGGACGCGTTCAGCAACTTCGACTACGACCCCAAACTCGACGAGTTCTTCTTCGACCGCCACCCGTCGGTGTTCTCCTTCATCCTCAACTACTACCGCACCGGGAAGTTGCACTGTCCCAACGATGTATGCGGGCCCCTGTTCGAGGAGGAGCTCGCCTTCTGGGGCATCGACGAGACGGACGTGGAGGCGTGCTGCTGGATGAACTACCGGCAGCACCGGGACGCGGAGGAGGCGCTGGACAGCTTCGAGACGCCGGAGCCGGACGCGCCGGACGACGACCCGGCGCTGGGCGGCGCGGACGGGGACCTGAAGAGATTGTGCATGCAGGAGGACGCGCGCAAGGCAGGGTGGTGGAAAACCTGGCAGCCGAAAATATGGGCGCTCTTTGAGGACCCGTATTCCTCCAAATATGCCCGGGTGAGTCCCCCGCAACTCACACACACACACACGTCTCTCCTGCAGGTTGCTCCTGCGCCGCTGCACCGTGATGTTTCCTCTGCCTGACAAGTTTTTAAACTTTGGTTCGCGTCATACCTGCAGAGAAACCAGCCCCTCGATAATGACCTGACTGCTGGTATGCGTGTGATCCCCTGTCAGCCGCAGCTTGTATTAAATGGCAGGATATAGACCTACTCATATTGAATAATTGATGCTGATAGCATAGGGGGGAAATGGAAAATGGTATGGCAGCCATATCTGCTGGTGCACGGCCACTAGCCAGGTTCGTTCACCTCTTTGCTTTGATACATTACATACATTTTTTTTATTGCCGCCATAATTCCTACACAACTTGAGCGGGTTCCACACATTATCTGCCTCCTGTATCCGCTGCATCCAAACGCCTCCATTAAGTCATGTAGGTCCGTTTACGATGCACATCAATGCGTCGTATTTCACGTTAGTCTTATTTATTGTAGCGGCGCATTGGGGGGCGGCGGCGGCGGTGGTGGTGGTGGTGGTGGGGCTCACACGACGACGACTCGTCAGTGTTGGAGTGCACGTTTAATCCCACATTCGCCCTTGGTGCTACACTCTGCTGGGATGTTTTTGTGGCCAGTCCCCCCCCCCTCTCTCTTTTTACGCACGGGATTCGTTGCCATTACGCATAACTTGCTCCCACATTGGGGTGCCTGCTGTTGTCCTGGTGTAAATAGTTAATGGTCTACCGCTTAAAAGCAAACATTTGATGGTGTTTGATCACACAGGTGTAAGAGTAACAAGTACCCCTCACTGCGTTTTTGATCCCGGGCACATAAAACAGATCCAGTGGCCTTGTGGTTCTCTTTTCTCTCCCGGACCCTCCAGTTACAGACAAATGCAGCCGCTTGATCACATCTGCTTTGATTTCTGTTGTTTTGTAGAAGCAGTGGTGTAGTTTGATCATCCTTGCCTGTGCCAGTGTCAGTGCAAATGCTCTCTCTGTCAGGTGTGTGGGTACATGCATGTGCTGTAGGTGCACATGCAAATCCAGACCGTCAGCAGACACCTGCAGTGGCCAGTTCGTGCCATCACATTGAACATGCCAATGTACTGTATTCACCATCACGTACACACACCTCCTCTGGCACCAGGTTTTGGTCTACACACCTGGAGTGAGCTCCCTGTGATGGAGGAGAGAAGTGTCTGCCCATGATGGACAGACCGTCTGCTTCAGGCCACCTGATCTGCCTCCCTGGACATCAGGGATCAGGCAGGAAGTGCTCCACAAACTGTCACTCTCCTCCCAATCGGATTGATTTCCCTCCATCTCGACCCCCCCTGTAAAACAACCCAGCTCATGGCAGAGAAGCATGATTTCCAAATGTTGCACGGGAGGGAGATTTTCAAATGAGGCAGAAAAGGTGCCTCGCGTGTAACCAGAAGTGGTTTGGTTGCTGAATTCTGAATCATCTCAGCGCAAGAGGGGGCAGCATTTGCAGCACTGCCGTACCTTGGATGCAGGCTACTGTACCTGCTGCCTGGCCGCGAGAACGCTGTGAATTATGTAATGTACAGTTCAACACACGCACTTGGCTTCTTAGATTTCATAAATGATACCAAAGCTTTCTGGTCGCTGAATGCAGCGGCTGCAGATTGCGGCGTTAGTGACACCACGTAGGGGTTATGCAGAGTACAGAGCAGGTAGTGGGTGGGATTCATGTCAGTGGCTGCACAACGCTGGCTCTATTTGTGGGTGAACGCAGCCCCCATTTCCCTCCATAGGTCTGATGTGCCCCTGCTAAACGTCAAACAGCGATGTGACCCGGATCACTGTCTGTTTTCTCCATTTCTGCTCCTTCTCAAACTATCCTGTCTGATGTGGCAAAACCTTTTGGTCTCTCTATCCTGAGAGATGCAAATTATATGTGAAGTGGAGAGAGAGAGAGAGAGAGAGAGATATGAAGAGACGTGAGGACAGAGGCAAAAAATGAGAGCTGATGTTGAAAAACAATGAGACAGATGAGAGAGAGAGACGGAGGGGAGATGCTGCTCTAATGATTTTAAGGGGGGGTTTGCTTGCATGGCTGTGATGTAACGCATCAGCAATCAATGTTTTGATGAGAGCGTTCGATTGAGACGCAGGGTCGGGTTTGCTTTCCTTTCACCCGTCGGTCGTGCGAGGCTCGCTGTCGGATCTGTCACGGCAGCACACACATACGTACAAACACACACATGCTGGTGTCTGTGCTGGCTTTTCTGCTGCAGTAGACACGGGAGAGAGCAGGAGGAGGAGGAGGAGGAGGAGGGGGGGGAGCACCGGAGGAAAGAGAAAAGAGGTGGAGGGGCTGGGAGCGAGAAGAATATTGGCAGAGCGAGGGAAATGGAGAAGGGGTGAGATAGTGGGGAGAAATGGAGGGGAAAAAGGGGGAAAGGCTGAAAAGGACACGGAGGGAGAGACGATGAGGAGAGGGGTTCGGAGAGAAACAGGGAGGAGGTGACAACCACAGAGAGAAAGACTTTTAGTAATGGGGGTGGGGACCCTTGTCTTAGAATCTTCGATTATCTGTGATGGCTGGAGCCAGCCCATCAACCCCTCTGCTTGATTATTGATTGATATCTTATTGATTATCTTCTCTTTTTGTCTGTTTTTAAAGCCATTCTCTGTTTCTCCATCACCTCTATCAATCTACCGACTCTAGGCTTATTCACGGTAACACAACGGTCAACCCACTGATGCTTAGATTTCACTTTGACGAGGTGTTATACAATACAATCTACATCTGATTCCCTTATTGATCCGGGTCTGGTTAACGTATAGATCTGACCGTGCAGCTGAGATGACATAGGAATGCTCGTGTCATGTCATTTACTGTTTTAAACTCTAATCTGCCTGAAAGACAATCATCCTAATTAAATAGCGAAAGGATCCGCCAGAGTCAATGAACCGTGTTTATTGTTTTATCTTTTCCTGAACCGATGCAAAATCTAATAACATGCAATCGCTTGTCACACAGCAGAGTCAATATATGTTGTTGAAGGAGGATGGAGAAGAAAAGGTTTGATCCCACTGACTGATAGTGTATTAATCAAAGCAGGATTGTTTTCTGCAACTGAAGGAGTTTGATTCTTGAAAAATACTTGCCGTGTTCAAGCAGTTCAAGTGTTCATGTGTAGATTCCTGTAGATGAAATCTTTCATGAATAAAATATTTCTCTGTACAAATGGTCTATTCAGAATGATCCCACTGTCCTGTTGGGGTCCTTTGGTGTGTTCCCACTGTCCCGGCTATGTTTTTTGTTGTTTCCATTCTCAGACCAGTTGGACACAGTTGGCTTTGTTGGTATCTCCTCAAAGCACCATTTGTGGCTCAGAAACGTTCAAGTTGCCCCTATGCCCCCACGCTCTTTGATTTCTTGTTTTGATGTCTGTTTTTAACTCATTTATTTGGGAGCATTGCTTTATCCAGAGCCCATCACCCCTCCCTCTCTCTCTCTCCCTCTCTCCCTGAAGGTCACATCTTGTTGTTCATTGTTTGCCGTTCTGCTTTTCCACAGCATCAGTTGCTGCGGAACGCACAATGCTTGCACATTTACAAATGTGACCTCCCGCTGCGCCGGACGGCCTCAGATCAGGTCGTCTCCGGGTAGAAAAATCACTGGACCGGACAGAAACTAGAAGACAGATGTATAGATATGGTGTTGGGAAGGAAAGGAGATCGCCCGGGGCAGGGTTTGGGTGACATTACCATTTGTGTCTGGGACATTGCGTCATATTTTTGGGCCAGAAGAACTTGTAGCCTAGGAGATGAGTTTGGAAGAATAAAAGAGGCGGTGTTTGGTTTTCCAACTTGTCTGGAAACTTTATCAATAACGTATTCTGTTTCCCTGTTTCATTTTGAACCTCGACCAGGTCAAAAGTTTCAAACTTGTGCTGACAATTTTACATTTCAACGTTTTTTTTTTTTTGTGTGTGTGTGCTTCCGGTCTGTTTCCATTTGAAGCCTGACCCCACTTGTGGTCTTGTCCCTCTCTCGGCTGCATCTGTAAATAGAAAGAGAGGGAAAGGAGGCCATAAATTCATTCTCTGGTGGCTGAATCTTTTCCTGAGATGATGAGGCTGTCACTCCTTGTGACGGTTCAGCTCATAAGCAACATTTATAGAAAAATATCTTAGGAACCAAACCTATCTCAACATAAGGATTTGAAGGAAATACTTGTATGTGCTCACTAAGTTGAAAGAAGTAAACAGTGTTCCTCTGGAAGTAGCTGCTGGCAGGAGCATAATAATTAGTCCCCCCGTTTGTCCTGTGCCTGCGATTGGTAAATGTATTGTGTTCTGTTTCAATTTTCCCTGACGGCGTTTTGTACCGCGGGCCTTCTCACGTTGTGTTTACATCCTGCGAAGTCACAGTCCATCCGTTTGCCGCCTTGTAACCTGAGTGCTGTCTGTTGGTGACACTGAGCCGGATAGATGCTTGATGTCTCATAACAAGGACAGAGGCCGGGTCTGAGTGTTGATGAAGTGAGGTGCACTTTTAGAGAGGTAAAAACAAAATGTCGTGTTTGATTAGAACTGCTATCCAAGCAAAGTACTTTCAGGTAAATTTAAAGTGTAAATTTGTCTTCTGGATTATTCTGGTTTGCTGTTGGATCCAGAGACTTGATGTTATTTGAAGACAAGCAAGGAGTCTCCAACACTGGAATATCCAGGATACAAGCACTGCCCCCAGATTCCGTGATGATGGAATTTCCTGATAATATACATGGTTTAACAATCGCGACTCAGTCTCATTTTTTACATAGCTGCAGATGAGATAATACAAATGATTTAATTCAAATGGTCCATTCAGTATTTCCCGACTGTCTCCCAGCTGTGTTTTTGTTGTTTCCACTCTCAGACCAGTTGGACACAGTTGCCTTTGCTGGAATCTCCTCAAAGCACCATTTGTGGCTCAGAAATGTATAAGTTGCCCCCGTGCCCCCTGTCGTAAATCAGGCTTTTGATTTCTTGTTTCGGTGCCTGTTTCTAACTCATTTAATAGGGAGCAACGCTTTGTCGGGAACCCATCGCCCGTCCCTCTGTCCCTGAAGGTCATATCTTGTTGTTCATTGTTTGTTCTTCTGCTTTTCCACAGCGTCCGTTGCTCTGGAGCACACAATGCTGTCATAAAAACAAATGTGACCTGCCGCTTCTCCAGACGGCCTCGGAACAGGTCGTCTCTGGGTAGAAAATCACTGGACCAGACAGAAACTAGAAGAGAGCTGTATTAATAGTTGTGAGTGTAAATATAGATGGTGTTGAGTGAGAACGGAGATCCACCTGGGGCATGGTTGGGGTGACATTACCAGTTCTTTTCTCCACTAACATGGAGGAGGCGGGATTTATGAACTATACTTCAGCGTGCTTCCAGGTGACAATTATGGCAATGTCGTCCACATTTTGTTTGTTATTTCTGAGAGAAATTTGTCCTTATTATCACTTTGATAAATACACTTCTTCACTTTGCCAAACTGAGATGAAATGATAAGACAAATCCATCCTTCCTCACCTCCAAACACCAGCAATTGTCATTTTTACATTGTTTTATTACATTGTAAAAGAGACGCAAGCAAAGCCTTACTGGCTAAGAAGAGACCAGTATACCACCATTATGTCGTTCTCAGCCATCTTCCTCCTCTTCCTCAGCACAGGTCCACTTAGCTGTGCTGGTTAAGTGCTGATTCAGCCTACTGTACACATGGTCAATTAGTCGGACCTTGTGGTAAACCCCAGACATTTTGCTCTTATGCTCCGGAATGGAAATAAATCAGGAAACTGGCATGGCGGAGAACTCACATTGTGCCAGAGCCGATTACAGTGGTGGGAGTGTGAATTCTCTAAATGGGGCAAATCTTGTCAAAACACATGAGGGAGCAGTGTATTGTGTACTGTAACCACACAAACCGCCACACGCACATGTATTCGTAAACAAACAGCGAGGCGCATTCTGATGGAGAGAAAAATGTTTTAATTGCACGCTGAATCAAAAGTCCTTTCACTGCATCAAGGTGGTCAATTATTCACGAGCAATCTCCGGCACACGCTGTAACCAAAGGAAGACTTGGCGCTGCACACAAACACATTTACCCACTGACGCTGCAACATGCATTTAAACATCTGACCCCTCAAAAACCCGGCTGAACATAAATCACCCCCCCCCCCCCCCCCCCCCCCCCCCCCCCCCCCCCCCCCGGCTGAACATAAATCACCCCCCCCCCCTCCCAACCCGTGCACTCACCTTTACACATTGGCCTATACTCTGTAAGTGTAGCTGCCCATAAACCTTTCAGCATGGCGTTCACACTTACAGCCCACAGATAAATCACCTCATTCGACACGCCTCCGCATGTAACCCCGTAGATCACTCTCACACATGCCAATGTCCCCAATCCAAGGCCCAGATCAACAAACTGCATGTAGATTAGGAAGCAGCTGAAAATGCAGAAAAGCTTTTTCATTAGAAATTGTGCGGGCTGAAAATTGTTTTATTGTTTGTATTTATAGAAAATATTGGAAGTCGATTCTAATTCCGACTACCAAACCTCTTTACATTTAAAATCGTTAAAATATTGGATGAGCATTTTGTATTTTTTTTAATCATTAACCAATTTTAGTTTTCTAGATTATTTAATATAAAATTATAAGCAACAATTTCCCAGAGCCAACGTATGACAAATCAATGGGCTCATCTTCTTTAGGAATTGACTATCAAAGATGAGATGTGTTGCCCCTAACAGAACAGCAACAGATGGGTCAATGTGCAGGTGTTTGTCATATGTTTAACTGTTTTTGCGAGCATCTCGGCACGATTGACCATGTGTCGTTACCCAGTGGTGCTTAAACACTCAAACTAGGTCCACGCTCATTCCCTTGGAAAATGATTTTGGAGGGCGTCGGTGGGACAATCCCTGTGTGACCATCTGCTTCCTCGTGATTGTCCCTTCCGTCCAAGTGGCTGGCGAGCAAAGCGCGTGCACCCTCGAATGACCGCTTTAAATGTAAAACGTGACCAAGAGCAGTGTGTCCGATTCTGGCCTGGAAATTGTTTGTCAGAAATGTCCTCGGGATGTTTGTTGAGATCAAAACGATGTCTCAGACTCGCCTTGACATTGAGGGAGTGACAGTTTCATAAGTGTTGCGCTCTTGTTTACCAAAAAGCCCTTTGTGCACGTCCCATGATGTTTCATTCTCCCTTTTATGAGAGATTACGGACAGTTATTGAAGCACGCAGGAACAAAGACGGAGCGAGGAAGGACGGTGGGGGGCGTAAAAAGGGGAAGAGGAGGAGGCATGAAGGCAATCGGTCATCACAGCTAAAAGTACCAGCACTTGCTTTATGTGCCTTGGACGATTCAAGCAGGACAGGAGAGGACGGACGGGAAAAGGGAGGATCGGCTGAGAGAGAGGGTGGGTAGGGCTGCGTCGCAAGGACAAATAGTATGCTGCAGTAATCTGTAGCGAATACAAAGCAGACGAGAGAGAACAGACACGCGTGCAGCTCGCTCACCTCCGCATGGTGTTAGTTTGTCAGAAATGTTTGGCAGGACTGAAAGGGACGAAGAAATGGAAGGGACGCGAACGCTGCAGAGCCGATATGACCCAGTGACGTGTCGACTGGAGAGCGGCGGCAGCATGTGTGCGTGTGTGTTTGTGTGTTTGTGTGAGAGAGAGAGCTTCCCGCTTCATCTGTATCATGTCAAGGAGTTGAGTCATTGAGGGAATCTCTGCAGCACAAGTCTGTGTTGCGATTGAATTATTATTTCTTTTTTTTTTTACCAGGATCACTTCCAAGAGCACTGACCTCAGAGACGCAGTGTTTCTAGCACTCGGAAAAAAATAAAGTATATGCACGGATTACCCAGAGCAGAAGCTAATTATATCTCTGAATTTAGTGCAACCTCGCTCCAACCTCTGTCACCGCTCCTCCTCCTTCATCTCCTCCTGCATTCAGGTGTTTGATAAGCCTCATGCATACGTATGAGCCTGGCACCCCGTGAGGCCACGTGTTTTTGCACATATGGAGTCATTCTACACATGCAGCCGTCCTGCGACGCTCCTCCTCTCTGCCCATCCCCACGCTACTTCCATCGGTCTCGCTGCTTTTTCCGCTCCTCAGCTCTGTTGTCCTTCATTCTACTTCCTGCCGTGTCCCACGTGCAAGGCCTCACAATCTTCTGCTGTGACTGCCTGTCCTGGCTCGGACGCCAGCGTCCTCCACCTCCCTAAAAGGCTAGAGGGAAATAAAAGGGTGACTCTCTCTCTGTCCTTCCACTCCACTTTACTGCTTGTCCATCTCACACAACATGAACACTCTTGACATTTTAGTGACAGAGTTTGACTAAAGAATCCAAACCTTCACATCTCCACATCAGTCTGCAGTGTTTCTCAGAATATACTGGTGCAAGCTATTCCTGTAACCCACCCAAGGTTATACTTGTCCCGACCGCTAAGTGGCTACTTTGGAAGTGATGGGCGCAGTCATTCACCAGAAGATAATAGATTAATCACCTGATCCCAGTGTAACCCATCGCCCCTGTTGCCCTTCAGGAGAATGTTCTGTATTTCCCATCGTTTTAATGTCCATTTTTCATGCCTCGTTCATGTCCAGATCTCAGATTGTCCCTCAATGTCTTCTCATCATTGCTGACTCTGCAGCAGTGGTCACCTATTCGCTTTGCCCTCTGGGTAAGACTCCATGTGTCTCCTTCTAATCGGACGCTGCTCATCATACTAATGCTGATCGCACATCGGCGTCAGTGGACAATCAGGGAGAAAAGGACCGTCAGGAAGACGCAAACCCTTTTATTCGTCTTCCCATCTCTGTCAAGGTCACTTTCCTTCGAGGTGACGGATGTTCGTCATTCACTGAACGATCGGCAGCCGCATCGAAAGCTTACAACTTGACTCTCGCTCCTGCACATTTAGCCCCCGATGCCAGCTGTAGGAGCAGTTTTTGGCTTCGTCCTGTCCTTGGTGCCTGAAAGCAGAGGCTAACGCAGTGGTTGTCATGGTGACAGAGAGCCAGGCAGGGCTGTGGTAATACTGTAATGATAAAGCTCTTCTGGATGGTGCCGCAGTAAACACAGCGCCACTAGGGTCCCGTTAAGGAAGAGCGCAGCGCACCGCCGTGCATGCAAAGACGCCCGTAGAGCTAATATCAGCGCCGACAATTTCTCCTTGGTTATATCGCTTACGTTCATGCCCCCCCCCCACCTCCTTTCTCCCTCTCTGTCTCTTTATTGCACTCAAACTCTGCTGCCCTGCTGTCTCCCCTTGATTGGTGAGATTCACGCCATTGTCTTCTCTCTGCTCATCTTTTCATCTCCTCTTCCTCCATTCCTTCACTCTCTGCTCTTCATTCATCCATCGAAACACAATCAACGCTTTCTGTCAAGTTCCTCTCTCTCGCTCTCTCTCTCTCTCTCTCTCTCTCAAAGGCCCGTTTTCATTTGCCAGCACCCTCCCCGCCCCCGTCTCTGACTCTGTCTCTTTTAAATTTATGTTGATGATCTTTCCAAATCTAATTTCAGAGTCTGGAGAACGAGGGAGACTCTATTGGGCCTTGAAGGTCATTGGGCTGCAGGTGTCACACGCGGTAGCTTTACTGTAAGGAATTGAACGCATTACGCCTCCCACCATTATTACAGTGTGCCTCTGAATTGTACATTCGGAGCATTAACATGGCTGTGCCGACCAGAACCCACACACACACACACACACCCTCATGTTGCAGTGAGGAGAGGGATGTGGTGGTGAGGCTGCAGAGACAAAGTGCCTGAGGAGATAAGTAAGTGTGAAGTGACAGATTGCTACTCCTCCTTTTATCATCATCCTCCACCTCTTTCTTTCCCTCTGTCTCTCTGCTCGTCCCTCTCCATCACCTCAATGCAGTGCTCATGTAGCTACCACTTACTATCTGCGATCAGCGAGTGTGAGCACACACCTCCTGTGCCCATAGGCTGTTTGTCTCTCTTACAATGTGAGTCTGTGAGGGACCGGCCCGGTCTCCTCGCTAACGGGGAGCGGACTTGACCGAGAGAACAGACACGAGGAAGCAGGAAACTTGGGGGGAAAAAGTGGTTGTGGTCATCAATCCAAAATACACAGGTCTTCACAGAGCATGGGGCTGACGGACCGCCCAATGTCTCTGCCTGCACACAAACACAGTTTCTCCGCCATGCGGCTGTGTGTCTGTGTGTGCGACGGTGAGAAGGGGGGTTGTCACCTTCTCACAGTTATGTCCACACACACACACACACACACACACACCACTTGTGCCAGCCAACAACACACGGGCGCATACAATACACATACGGAGTTGATGAATAGCTTTAAGTATATTTTATTACTGTTGAAGCAGTGGGAGTGCCTCAGTCTCTGCTCGACATGCTGCTGCATATTTAAAAAGGAAGAGCTGCTGTGATGGATTGATCAATATTGATTTGATGTTCAGATCTACAGTGCAATCCACTGTGCTCTGTCATCATGAAATACTGTTTGATTTAATTGCAGAAACCATGAACCTTGCACCGATACTTGTGTCAGGGCTTTGTACTGCGGCACGGTAAAAACAAATTGCACAACACCCTGTTGGTTAAAGCCGTTAAGGGCCACCTCACTGTTGATTTGTCCTGAACGGCTTTCCATTTATCCACTGTTTTCATTTGCTGATGTTCAGGAGCGAGTTTTGTGTTTCATTCCCAGGTTCTAAGACGGAGGTGTTATTTCCTGTGTGTGTGCGCGAGATGTCCCAACAGTAAAAGCACTCGATGCCACAGTTTAATTTAGTGGAAGAGGGCGAATCTGCAAATCAGGAGAGGGTTTCCTGGTTTTCACTGCAAATCTCTGGTGCCCTCGCTGTATTTATACTGCCACCGCTTAGACAGGGGACACAGGACGCTTTGAAAATATTGTTTTGCAGTGGGTACATATTAATCCTGAAATGTAAAGAGAAGATACAGATCACAGCTCACTGTCAGATGGACATTTAAGTGTTTAATATAGATTAAATCCCCCTATAACATGTATATTTTGGTATCATCATAATAATACATGTTTACTCATGCAGCTTTTAGTCAGAGCTGTTCTTTTCATTGTACTGTGGAGAACAGGATTTGAGCAGTGTTAGATATATTTCATGAACTCACTTGTAGTGAAAAATACACAGAACACGTCCTCTGTCTCTGTCTTTGACAGATTTGCTTTTATGGCTGAGGCCTGTCATTTACTGTTAGCCTGATATCCCTCCGCCTCTGTCTTTGCCCCCTCACTCTTCCTCTCACTATCACTTCTTTTTAGAAGTTCTCTTTTCATGACGCAGTCACATCACGTCGAGATCATCGCAAAGACGAGCTGCGTGTTGCCTCGGTGTCGGATACGTCAGTGAATCACGCTTGCTGTTTTGGCATTCGCTCCTCGGCGTCTCTCGCTCCCATCACACTCTGTCCTTTCCTCTGAACCGCTTCAACTTTTTCCTTTGTGCCTCTCCGTGCCTGGATCCACTTCGTCTGGTCTCCCTCCCACTTCTCTGCCCCCTCCTGTGTGTCCACCTGCGTAGCCTACATACGAGATCTGATGCTACTGCAGCTTTGTGACTATTTTCTGTTTGCGCTCTCTTGTGTATTGTTAGTTTGTGTGTAATAACGTGCCTATTCAGCTCTGAGAGCACTGCAGCGGGAAAAACTAACTTTGAGGACAGATCCCACATTTCTAACAACCCCTCAGCATCTCGGCTTCATTACTTCCCATGAGTACCAGCGCTCCAGGTCTGTTTTCATATTACATGCATCATTTATGTCATCGCAAGGAATATACAGCAACAATAACATTAAAAATGAGAGTGCAACACCTCAGGACAAAACTTTTCTCATTGCCCTGATTTGTACATGTGAAGGGATCCTGGTGCTCAGCCAATGAGGGTGCATCCTGAGCAGGTCCCACTGGGGCTATCCTGCTTCCATGGGACAGGGGAAGCTGGTATGGGGGTAGAAGTAGGAGGGTGATTGAGAATCTCAGCATGTGTGTGTGTGTGTGTGTGTGAGAGAGAGAGAGAGAGAGAGAGTGTGTGTGTTTGTGTTACAGAGGGGGAGAGCACTGCAGCAATCTGAGAAAGTAGGTCAGACACCGACTAGCGAGAAACATAGAAGAGGAGAAAAGAGGTAGGGAGAAGAGATGGAGAGGGATGGGGAGATGGAAGGAGTCGAGAAGGAAGAGAGGGGGAGGGGCTAGTCAGGAATGGATAAATACCAAAAAAAAAGAGAAAACTAGCACACGTGATATATACAGTATGTTACACGCTGCTCTGAAGTTATATGAAATATATCATGACAGAATCTTTCTTGAAATTATGTTGCCTTCCCCCGTAAGACTAATGTCAACATTGAATGACCCAATAAATTACCATTATTGCATTTTGCTAATTCTGATACGAATACAGCAATTTCAGACTACAGACTGGACGCTGGCTTACACATGATGGCTGACTTTCATGGAAGGTCACTTCTTGGGCTAAACGCTTGTTGGCTAATCTCCCCGATTAATGCAACGGGTCAGAGTCTTAAGTCCTCTGCTCAGTCTGTTTCTGTCATGAAGGCAAATATGTGTCGGCTCTCATCCAATTTTCAATCCAAAGAAGATCTGGGAGAGAGAAGCGAGACCTTTATAGTAAAAAAAATAAATTAAAAAACTGAAATTCGTTCCCTCCATTTGCTTCGTTACAAGTACGTTGCTCTCGACATTACATAAGTCCATAATGTTGAATATCCACGGTGACACGCACAATACACTGTGGGCACTTAGGCTTCTTATATATATGGACTCCACTCAAGTATGAATTACCTTTCTCTTTTGCTCTTCAGGCCATGTCTGTGTTTTATTATTTATTTGATAAAGCACAAAGTATACTGCGTCTATAAATACACTGCAGGGCCTGTAGGAATGGACCACATCAGGGAAAGATCGTGCAGTAGCCGTGCACACCGGTGCTATCACGCTACCTCAATGGGTTCACTGACAATTGAATGAGCTACAGTGGAATATTAAGTTCTAAACATAAAGCCACTGAGGTGGCGGAGCAAACAGATCACTGGAGAGAATTGCCTGTGAGTGATAAAGCAATAAGCAATGCTGTAAAATATACGTACTCACCCTGGCAAACAACAGAGATCTCTGTGGTGGGACACAGTTGTAACATAGCTTATTTTTTGGTTTAAATATCACAATGTACATATAGCTGACAGAACAAGGGTTACACATAACTCTGTGTTTGTTTCCTTGCTGAATTTTCTTAATTTGCATTTGACTTTTCCTTCCTTTTCTAACTTTGTTTTTTTCTGTTTGTCTGTTTGCTGGTTTCTTCCCTTCTTCTAGTATGTGGCATTCGGCTCCCTCTTCTTCATCCTCATC
Organism: Pseudorhombus dupliciocellatus; assembly: GCA_016785235.1. Classification (NCBI taxonomy): domain Eukaryota; kingdom Metazoa; phylum Chordata; class Actinopteri; order Pleuronectiformes; family Paralichthyidae; genus Pseudorhombus; species Pseudorhombus dupliciocellatus. The sequence goes on along the minus strand of JAFBJW010000620.1, from coordinate 28,493 downwards.
TCCATCTCCACTTTCTGCATGGAGACGCACGAGGCCTTCAACACCATCCTCAACAAGACAGAGAACGTCACGGTTGGCAATGTGACCCGCGAGGAGATCGTGTACGAGGTGGTGACTGACAGCTGGTTGACGTACGTGGAGGGCGTGTGCGTCATCTGGTTCACCATTGAGGTCCTGCTGCGAGTCACCTTCTGCCCAGATAAGTTGGAGTTCTTCAAAAGCAGCCTCAACATCATCGACTTTGTCGCAATCCTGCCCTTCTACCTGGAGGTGGGCCTGAGTGGTTTGTCCTCCAAAGCTGCCAAGGATGTCCTGGGGTTCCTCCGCGTTGTCCGATTCGTGCGTATCCTCCGAATCTTCAAGCTCACCCGCCACTTTGTGGGTCTCCGTGTCCTCGGCCACACTCTTCGAGCCAGCACCAACGAATTCCTCCTGCTCATCATCTTCTTGGCCCTTGGTGTCCTCATCTTTGCCACCATGATCTACTATGCCGAGAGAATTGGCGCAGACCCCGATGACCCGACAGCCAGTGCCCACACCAACTTCAAGAACATCCCCATTGGGTTTTGGTGGGCCGTTGTGACCATGACCACTCTGGGCTATGGAGATATGTATCCTGAGACGTGGTCAGGGATGCTGGTGGGTGCACTCTGTGCCTTGGCTGGTGTGCTGACCATTGCTATGCCTGTACCTGTCATTGTCAACAACTTTGGCATGTACTACTCTCTGGCCATGGCCAAACAAAAGCTGCCCAAAAAGAAGAACAAACACATCCCACGAGCACCGCAACCAGGGTCCCCCAACTACTGCAAGCCAGATGCCCTGGCAATGGCGACTGCATCACCGCAAAGGATCTTGGGAAATGTCCTTGGTGGAGTGATAGGCTCTGGAGGCATAGGGGGTGACTGTCCCCTCGCCCAGGAAGAGATTATAGAGATTAACAGAGGTGAGAGGTTTATTTTATATTTAGGACAAACAAATGTACCAGATAATTATTTTTATATTCAAGTCTCAAATTCCTGTATGAACATGGACGATTCAGTGATGGCACTTTTAGGAATGCTGATGTTTTCAGAAGTCCCGTGAAGGATTAGAGTGAAGGATCAAGAAGGGGTGCATCGTTGATTCTAGATAAATCAGTGACCCATCAGATCTCATGTGTAATTTATTATCAACCTCAAGGCATCCATATGTCAGAGGAGAACAAACACGCTGCAGAAGAAAATGAACTTGATTATCTATTATAACAGTTTAATGCATCTCAGTTTGGGCTGACTTCAGACATTGCTCTTTTGAATTAGCGGTAAATGTGAAGGAGAGGTTTGCTCTTTGCTTGCTGCAGCGTCAGCTGTCGGTCACATGCAACAATAATGCACCTTTAATGCATTTCTTTACTGCCTTAGTCATCAGCGAGCCAGAAAACTCTGGGTTTATCAGTGCTTTTACTACATCCTGTCTGCTTGGCTGTCTTCCAGTCTGAAAGGTTTCTTGTAGGTTGTGTCAGGAGATTTTCTTCAGCAGGAAATCCATCACCTCAAGCTCCAACTCAAGACGAGACATTAATAGTCTACACGTAAGAAATACTCTGTTCCATGGCGAACCGTTGATGCAGTCTTTTCTATTCCCGCCTCCAACACCTTCCCTCCAGATTCTAAGCAGAACGGTGATGCAGCCTCGGCCGCGCTGGCAAACGAGGACTGCCCCACCATTGACCAGGTACTGAGCCCGGACGAGAGGAGCCCTATGGGGCGTGGGCCGACCCGGGAACGCTACCAGCAGGACCGCGCCTGCTTCCTGCTCAACACCAGGGAATTCCGTGCCACAGATGGGAATGTGCGGAAAGGTACGTTTCACACCAGGAGACAGATACATAAACACGCACATCTCATGCTAACAGACGCACACAGCGAGAGGCCAGGGACAACACACTGTAAACATATGTCTTATATATATATGTGGACAGGGACACACAGGTTACTGCATGTATATGAAATTAGACTCAGACATTTGAACTGACTGGAATCAGTAAGTACAGACAGAAGGCTCCAGTCACAGCTAGCAGCAGAAAGCACACACACATATTTACAATCACACAACTCACGCACTCAGCTCTTCTGCTCTATTTGTCTCCACCTCTTCACCTCTGATATTGTCTGTGTTCCATCAGCGCTTGGTATCATAGTTTTCCTTTCCGTGTTGGGACAAGATTTTCTGTCCTTCTACTTCTGTCCTTTTGTTTTCTCTCTTTATCTCGCTCCCTCGATCATGTCCAATTTTTTTTTCCACGGTGTCTGTGAAATTTGTCCTGCGATGTCATGTCCATTCATGCTCATGAACAGTTTCTATCTTTCTCTGTCCTCTGGACTCAGACAGTTGACCATGCATTAATTTACTTCTCGTCACTTCTGTTTTTCTCTCTCTCTCTCTCTTCCTCTCCCCCCCCCCCCCCCCCCGGCCCCCACCTTTGCACCGCCCTTTTTGATTCTGGCATGTTGCCCCCCCCCCCAAACCCCACCCTGTCCCTCTGTGATGACCCCATCCCCTCCCTCCCAAACCTAACCTGCCCCACATCTCCCCTCCAAACTCCCTTTCTCCTCTGCCATACCTTTACCCCCGTCCCCTCATGTACCCTGTTTCTTTTCCTCATGTGCTACACCATAACCCCCAACCCCTCCTCCACCCCCGCCTTGTTTAACACCCCATGTGCATTGTTGCCGTGCTCATAAAAACCTGCCACCTTGGTTCATTTTCTATTGCAAACCACCACTACCACCACTGCCGCCAACCTGCACCAAAACACTCCCTCACACTCCCTCCAAACTTTTAACACCCTCCCCCTTGCCGATAACAAACTAGAGGCAGCAGCCCCGGCTCCCAGCCCAGACTCCCCTCTGACTGAGGATTGGTATAAGATGGAGGGGTCCCTGCTACAGCAGGACCTCAATGCAAACTCCACCTCCTCCTGGATCAAACCATAGCCCAGAGGTAACACTGACAGAAGTTAAGAATTTACATAAAGGAGCCCGTAGCCCAGAAATCACCCAGAAATTCTGATCCGGCTCTCCATGATGTAGCATGTTTTGCAGTTTTGCACTAAGTGCCACGACACCAGCACTCCAACACAGCCGCACACACTCTGCTTGACTTCAAATGAGAGCTACACATCATCATTTCCACAGTGTTGTGTCTACATGTTCAATGGAGTTTGAGGTGCCACCTGTGTCACTGAGCGTGTGCTGTCAAGTTGTGTTTAAAGATCACATTAAAAGACCGAGTTGAGCTAAGGTTAGGCACTGCTTCAATCCCAATACTGAGGTCTGGGTGGTGAATGGCATTTCAGGGTTTACTGTGTGATTTGTGAGCTATTTTAGCCCAGAATCCTACTTGTTTATCAGTTTATGAACTCAGGGACAATCCCAATAATGCAGTAACATGTGCAAACTTGTGTGTTAGTGTCTGTGTGTGACAAGGTATGCATACGCCCACGGTGGTGTGCACTTATGCAAACACACGCAGCAGCTCAAGTGAGAAAGTGTCAACTCATAAAAAAAAATAACAAAAACATGCAGTGAAGAAGATTGAACGGGAACAGTGGGTCACGTTGTTGTCTGATGTGCCTCTGTGTTGTTGTCTCTCTCTTCAGGTTGTGTCATATCACGCGTGTGTATGTGGGCTTTTTCATTCTTACGTGTTATACACTGTGTCTCTGTCCTCTCAATGCCGTCTGAGTGTCGTGTTTGTGTTGTCGTGTGTGGCTTAGTTTTCTTTCTTTCGTCCCTTCTACTGTGTGGTATCCGTGTCGCTCCCTCCCCCGTGGACCTCCACCATGCCAAACAAAAGAACACACTGCAATCCGGAAAAGTACTCATTCCACATTTGAATGTACCTGTACTCATGCACAGCACCTTCAAACCTGGAGTTTATCTCAGGCTCAAAGATCTGCTTGGATGTACATACGGCCATTTTTTAAATGTAAAATCAATTAGCCGGCCTCGCTGGCATCACACTGTTGTGACTATGATTGCAGTGTTGTACATTTTCAAGGTCACTGGGGTAACAGGAGCCGTCAAGGTCAGGGGATAGTACCTCCTGAGACATGCCACGCTGGAAACAAGCAACGATTTCAAACTTTTGCGACTCGCTGTTCCGCCTCAGCTTTGTAAACAACGCCGCAATGCTGAATTACAAAAGATCGTGCTGTGAGCGTGTAATGGATCTGAGATACTATTCCCTCGACCACGCAACTGTGCTTTCAGCGCCTAGTGTAGTCCTACGTTCAGGACCTTTTCGTGTGTATTTGCACCGTGGAGATCTGGATAGGAAATCAAAAGCTGCACTCGGTGACTGAAACACTTAGACACTCACTGACCAGACAGACAGGCAGACTTAATGCTGTGGCAGATTTGATTGAAAAGAGGCGGCATGCTGTCTAAGGTAAGCGAGCCTTGAGCTGTCCAAGCCCTTCACTCAGAGGTCCCTGACATTGCTTCAGTTTCAGTGGTTCTTATGCATTTACTGCAATTTTAGTGCTGCAAAAAAATCCCTCTTTAAAGCCAATCAGGAGATACAAGGGACAATACATCAGGGTTGGGGGGATTTTTAATTAAAAAAAAAATATGTGATTGTTCTGTGCACAAAGAAATTAATGGTGAGGTAAAAAAGATTTTCTAAAAAAGAATTTCTGTGATTTCACATAAGACAAATGACCAGCTGGCCCTGTTCTCCATCTTGATTTTAAAGAGGGATTCTCTCGCTGTGTAAAAGCTCATGTGTGCTTCAGTGGTGGTTAATTTTGAAGATATATCTACGTATTAAGATTTATGTTGCCAAATTCTTTTTTTCTTTTTTCTATGATCGGCTTTCCTTTTCTTCTCTTTGATTGTTGGCCATTTGACTTCTTACGCACCCAATGCAATATGCATGGCTCACTAAGGTCAAACGGTCAATCACCCCTTTGATTGCCTACTTCCAATCACTCCTCTTCCTCAAGGATCTCGTCGTGTTGGGCTCTTGTCTTTCTTCCTCTGTCTCTCCCCGTCTCACCTCTCTCACTCCCCCACTCTACTTGGACAACCTTTTTTTTCCCCTCCTCCTTTATTTCTTCTGCTAATTTATGTTTCTAACGTGGCGTGTACATCTTTCAAGTATTTTTGTAAAATATGTTGTGGATGTGATTGTGTAGTATTTATTTTGGAATTATTATATTTTGTTGCTGTTGTGTTCTTATGATCTGTTTTTTTCTCTTAATGTTTTTGAGTTTTTGTACAACCGTGTTTTGACGTTTGGTGTTTTCGACTCCCCCCTGTGTTCTTCCTGTGTTTGATCATCACCTGTCTGTTTTCTGTGAATTGGAATGATGAAGGAAATTGCCAACAAAGAAGTGAACATAATTCACATAAAAAAAAAAAATCTTATTTTATAATGGATACAAAAATGTTTTTGTATCACCAAAGCGTTATTATGGAAACTTTTGAATATAAGGATTATTCCTTTTATTAAACAGCTCCCACCACTCACCCAAAATATCTGTATCAAAACAAAATTTTCAAGGTTCAAAACTTGTAATATATTTGACATCTCGTCATCTCATTTTTATCTCCCCTATCTTTGTTATTCATGAATATTATATTTAGGTATATATAGATTGTTGTTGGATTTATTCAGAGATACAGAGGTATCTGTTGTGCTCATGCAAAATTCTTCATCACCATTACTGTGTTGTGGAATCGTGCAACAGGAACCAAATACAATACACCGACACCTGATAGCTACCTATAGATTCCCTATAGATATCCTTTATATGGAAACGTGTTTTATGTGGTAACACTTGTCAGTGTCCTTCTTTTTGCCCCGTGCTCTTTTAGTCATTTGTAAAACATTGTCATGCATGTCGTGAAGTCTGTGGCGAAACCTCTGTGTTTCTTCCTGTGTTGCCTCATTGCAACACTCTGCAAATATTGTTGTCCGAGTAAGGTTTTGACCTCCTGAGGGGAATAATACATAATATGCATGTGTGTGCATGCACATAGGATAAATCTTAGATATTTGAGAACTATAAATATTAAATGGCATCCAACTGTTGGTCTATATGATGTTTAAATCTGCATCTGCAGACCTCTCAACTTTTCTGATTTGTCTTCTTCAAGAGTTATTATTCTCTGAGAAAGGAACACACAAATCTCAAGCTCGACCAATTCTGAATCTGCCAACTGACAAAAACAAAAGTCTTTGTTTAAATGAAGCTGATTTCTGATTCCCTTGATAAACGCTGGTCAGAATATTTGCAGTCTCCCTCTCTCTGCCTCTGTCCTCCCTCTCCACAACCTTCTCCTCCTCCTGTGATTAACACTCATTCTCCATCCCATCCCCAGGCCGCCACTGCAGTGCAAGTGTAACTAAGGTCTGACTGTAGGTAGGTACGCACCCGCTCCATAGTGTAAATGAAGTGTGACTTTGGACGGGAATTATGTCATCACTGAGTACAGTGACAGGCAGGCTCGCCACCACTTCCCCTGACAGGCAGACGATCCCAAAGCACAAAGCCCTTGTCGATGTTGTTGTAAATATAGTAGTTAGCAGAGAGAGGGAGGTGAGGAAGCGGACCGTGACAGTGGCAGAGACGTGATTACTTTCACAGGATAAGCCCTTTATTGTCTTCTCAGGGAACTTCTTGAATTTGACGAGGCAGCCATTAAAAAAAAAAAAAAAAACATCAGGAAAAACAAACTCACCGTTTTTTTTTTGTTGTCTTTTTATAAGCAGTTAGTACTGTTTGTATCCTAAACACCATCAGAACCACTTTACTGCTCCCCATCACTTTCATCTTATCAAAAGACGGGAAACTCATCTTCTCTCTTTCATATTTTTCTCATGTCGCACTTGACAAGTGTTGCAAAAACCCTTTAATTCCAGACGTAAAGGGGACAAATAAAGGACGTTTAATCACAAAGCGGCAGATCCCACATGAAAGGCAGGACTGAATAATCAAAACACGACCACCTTCACCAATTAAAAATATTTCTTTTTTATTTTAATTATTCTTTATTTTTTTTATCCTTACTTTATCCCTCAGCATGCGGCATGCTGAGTTTTACAAAAGAACCAAGAATAGATCCAAAGGAATCTCTCTGTAGAAACCAAACCATTTTGTTCTAACTTCATCTACAGTATAGACCTCCCTCATTTTCGAACTCACTTAAGATGTTGCACGTTAAATCGGTACAAGCTTTTTCACTGGTGAAAATGCATCATCGATATTCTGCAGGCTGATGTGTCTGAGCCAGTCAAAAGTAAAGTCATGTAGAGTGGTGGGGTTGGCAGATAGTTGTCGTATAATTACACAGGAAGGCGCAAAGGGTGTCAGTCTGCACCAGTGGGTGTTCCTTGTTGTGTAACTGTGGCCTTGTGATGGGTGGAGTTTGGCTTCCACTGCAGCCCCCATCTGAAACTCCACCCACTACAGGTCAGGTAGCCATTGTTGGGGAGAAGACTTCAACCTGCCAATGGTGTTTTTTTTTTTGTATTTTTTATTTTAAATTCACTTTCACCTGATGCAACAACAACACTACGTCAGCACAGCGCCGCCCTCTCTGTGGCCGCTCCCAACAGCGCAGGGGGAAGTCATTGTGTGCATGCTGTGTTACGCACTGGGAGTACAGTGCGAAAGGACACACAGGCCAAACTGTTACTGCGAACAGAACCAGAGCAGCGACAGCATGATGCCCACGGACCTCTTTTTAAAGCGTGTGTCCTTTCCCACTGTACACAACCTGCGAGCTGATCTCCACCACACTGAAGGTTAAGTGGTGTTTTTAAAGGAGTCGCCCATTTGCAGTTTAAAGGAAGAAAAAGCACAAACTAAACAGGACGTTTAGCAAGCGTAATGCACTGAAATTTATTTGTCTATGCAACTTCATCGATGGTTTATCCCCCAAAGCTTTTTCACTTGAAACTTCATGTGGTCCACTCCCACACATCTGAGTATTTGCTGCTGTGAGTGAGTGTTACACTGTGTTAAATAGTCCGGGCTGAATAATTGTCTAAAACACTCAAACATCGCTCTGTACTCTCCTCGTGATGTGATGTTGGGTGATTTATTCAATGAGCCACCTGCAGCTTTTACATTTCTTAGTATCTGAGAGTATTTTGTTTTTCTGTTTTGCAAAAACAACTAAAACACATCATAACTCGCATTTTCTTGTTCTGTCCTGTCCTGTCTGTCCTGTCTGTGTCTGTTTTTGTCTGTCCTCTATATGTCTTTTATGATTTAATAACATTTTCTATTCCTTATCCTCCATTTTACCGTCTCCTTCTCTGACATCTCTTCATTTTGGTTCCTTATTATAACTTCAAAATTTAAATTTCATGTTTTAAAAAAACGTGATTAATTGTAATATGGAAAATTGGTCATAAACACCCAAATCTTTCACCTGTTATTTACATAAAATCCTCACGATCTCAAAACAACAATACGTAATATAAAACAATGTTAAAATTCTTTCCCAAAAGCAACGGGAAGCTACGAGAAATCCCGCAGTCTCAATAACATATCAGGGATGGCTGGGTCTTCGCTGCGGCTCGCTCCCATCACTAGCCCACCGTTTGAAACCTACGAGGCTCCAGGACCTCTGCGCCGCTGTCGTTCCCCCATCCCGTCTATCTTGTAGCAGAAAGGGGGGTTATGATTGGATGATCACAGACGCAGTGGGTTAGCCGCAGGGCTGATCGCACTGAAGCCTCCGTTTGGATTGTACACGTGCAAAAACAATAGCAATAACATAAAATGAGCTTGAATGTAGAGAGAATGACCTCTTGTCTTGTGAATCCAATGGTTTAATGATGCATGCATCAGGTTAGCTGATGGGGGTCAAACACACATTTTTAGTTCACTTAAAGGTCCACTAATTTTAAATTATTAGAAGAGAAATGTAAAAACTTAATACTTTTGTAAATAAGAAAGTGTGAGTGATTAAAAAAAGATTATGAAAACGTGCAAACTTAGAATTTAAAACTCAGTATGTAGAGGTTTTTTTCTGTGTGTTTTGCACCAACCAAAACTGAGCTCATGACACTGTCCAGAGAAATGACCATGACACAAGCTGCTTTAGTTCATTTAGCCAAAGACAAAAACACAGTTATGGATTAGGTTAACATCTGTGCTTTGTGAATATTAACGCATTTACCCTCAATCACTTTGGTAAGTCTTTAAAAAAGATACAAGTCTCACGATTGACACCTTTGAAGTTCATCTCAATGTCAAATGTAAAAAAGAAAAACTGACTACTAAATTAAAAAGAATAGAAATATTGTACCATAAGAGCCGTTATCAACGTGTACAGCCTGACTTTTAAATGTATACATTAAACAAAAAAAATAAGCACTTTAAGTTAATTCACTAACCTTGAAAACCTGCATGTTGACTAAATCATTCAGAAAATATTATAAAACATGTGGTACAACATCATTAAACACTTATATTCAATCTAATATTCAGCTTTTCTTTGAATATCTGTTTTGCTTTCTATTCATTGTTTTTTAAATTTTCCATATTTTTTAGGTTTTGTTCAACTGTTCATCAAAACAGATAAAAGGACTAAATGGTGGCTTTTAATGTAAAAGTGAAAAATATGACTTTTTGCCTTTTTCCATTACCCATCATGAAAAAAAAAAAAAAAACTCAATTTATTAATTTATTTGTTATTATGGTAGCTAAGGACCTTCCTGATATCCGATCCTCACATGACTTTAGAGCAAAAAAAGAAAAAATAAGACATTCATATATGCAATAAACATGCAATATCACTTGGAAAACATGCTGTGCGCATACATATGTAAATATGCAGATATATTTTTAATTCTACAGAACGCACAGACCTGGTCGTCGCTCTTCTTCTTCTCCTCTTTGTTTTTTCAGATCTTAAAGTGTTACACTGACATGAGCCATTTGTCTTGTTTTATATCTCCGGTTCCTGGTTCCTCAGACTTTCAATGTTGTTGCTGCCATTTTGAATTGTTTTATAACAGTTTTAAATTTTCTTGACTTGTGTTGGTAATGTGTATTCCCTTGTACTGAATCACTCTCTGTACCACCTGATTGTCTCAAATTGCGTTTTTCCAAAAAGAAAAGAAATATAGATTTGATTTCACTGTCCTTCCATCCTTGAACACAGAAATGTAGTATGACAACAGCTGTAAGTGCTTTAGGATTTTATTTTCAGGTGTAAAGAGAGTATTTGTTGAGAGGGTGAGATAATGATATTCATATTAATACATGGTTCTGATTGCCATTTTGTTAAAAACAAAAAAAAATCTACGTGCTTCCAGACCCATCAACCCCTCAGAACTTAGATATGCAGTATTATGGATGGTGGTGACAGCAATCACGTCTTCATGAATGTTTTCTTGATGACTAGAGTTTAAGAGGATTGTCTCATTCATGACAGATCCTACACGTACAGTCACCGCAAGAATCTCACTTGCCTGGCTTCATCTGATACGGGTCTTTGAGGGCCACTGCACATATTTTCAGACTGAACTTACCAGTAGTCGTGTGTGTACGCAATGTTGTTATATTTCACATTAATTCCAAAATGATTTCCGTGTTGTCTGAAAATATCTGAAACAGCATGCAGAACTTTATTCGTCCAGTGACATGTAGAAGCTCCACCCGAACATGTACAGATAGGAAGTAGGGAAACTCTGGGATAGAACATTTTTAAACTTATTTCACTTGCAGGAGAAAATCATTTTGTGAGCGTATAACGTAGAGCGTCCTCTACATCTGCAGTGAAATGTTTTTATTTAGAGGAATAATCTCCAACGCACATATTCACGTACGACTATAAGAGTGCTGTCATATTTGCTTTGTACTGTATGCACATGATTTCTGGAGAACGTCATAACTGTGGTACTGTTGAGTTTTAGGAGAATCATATCCCGCATTTGAGGCCAATGCAAAATTCACCTGTGAGCTCCAGAATCAAACATCGCTTACGTTAGCAGAGCAGGCAGATGCTGGAAGTGCCTCTATGAGGCCCGTTTAAGTTCTGATGTCAGATTTAGTAGTTCACGTACGGGGCTAGATTTACCTAGCTGAACCTTCAGAGCGTCAGCGGTTATTACTGAATATGTACATATCTGTAACAACACATGTGAATACATTAAAGTCATATGAAACTAACACATCTATGGATATTTTGTGAGTGCGGGCAGCAGATTGAGTTCAGTGATCTGTCATCAGAAAGGTATTAATCAGGGGATTGTGCCAAACTAACCTAACTACACTGTTACTAAATAATAATATAATATATTACGTATTTCCACTCAGTATGGTTATTTTTAAATCTATTAATAATTAAGCAGTAATACCAACCTACAGGAACATTGTTGTGTTGTTTGCAATGGGAACACGGGAGTAAATGCACTTTACTGAATTCAAATGAACAGTAAATATAAATATTGTAGCGGTGGATGCTAATGAACCATGAAAGAAAATGTATGGTTATATACAACTGTAAACCATCAGAGACTTTACTTGTTTATTTTAGAAAGCACTGGATTATGACCCTGTACTTTATGTGTGGTCTTTAAATCAAGGAGAAGAAGAATACTGTCTGCACACAATGTCTCAATACTTAATATAACAGTCGTTTGAATCTGTTGTCACTTTACATACAGTATTTGAGGAATAAGAATCCATATAGAATACAGTACAAAGTGTTATGCAGCGGGACTATTGTCACTTTGACCTACATCACCCCGTAAGCTCTTGTGCTTTACTCAGTCTGCACCAACACAAAGGCTGCTTTGGCACGGAGTCAGGACGTCACTGGTGCCAGAGCAAAGACAGAGGACTCTAGATTATACCCAAACGAAAAGTTCTGCGTTACTCTCCAGCGATGGATAATGTTGTTAAGTCTTTACAAACATATTTTGGAAAGTCTGGCACTAAACCCACATCTCACTTAGAACATTAAAATGCTCTTTCAGGGGTTTAGCCAAGCTGATTCTTCCTCAAAATGCATACCTTAATTGTATGAAGAAGGCCTCAACCGTTCCATATATTGCTGCACAGTGTCAGGCTTTTCTCTGGAGAAAACTACAACTACAGACTGGAATTATAAAGAAGAAGTGGGTGAATCCAAGAATGGAGCGCAAATGTAGGAGTGCAAATGCAGAACTTATGTGTTTAATCTCCCAGTGAATAACGCGTCATGCCAGCACATGTGATTCGAGAACTGTTGGTGAAGAATTAAAAACAAATATCCCTCTGTTTTTCACAAACACTTGATTGAATCAGCACCTGTGTTTGCGTGACGCGCAGCTTTGTCGGGGGGTTAAGCTTCGCGCAATGGTTTCCGCCAAGTTTAACAAAAATGTTCATGTATTTTTAAACGAGAGCGGCATGGTGTGTGACTGTATGTGTCCCAAATGTGTTTTACCGTGACGTGTACATATCTGTCAAATGAAAGAGTTGAAGGGTGCACATACAGACACACGCACTATAGTGAATAATCATCATGTCCCAATCCCCTGATCTTTTGAAAGCTCTGTACATGGTTCCCTCCTGTCAAGATGGCGGTTCTGTTTGTTGAGGGTTGGCAGAGTGGGGAGCATGGTTCTGGTCAGTTGGCTGGCAGCTCGTTTCATCCAGTCTGTTGTTTGTTTTTCTAATGTTGTCAGCTACAAGTTTGAATGTCCCCATTTCCTGACCTTCTTCTTCTACAGTAACATAAGGGCTAACGTGTGTATGTATGTGCGTGTGTGCGTGTGCATGCATACGTGTCTGTGTGTGTTTTGAGAGTTGTCATCACACTTTAAATTTGTGCACTTCATTCTAACATGCACAGTTAACCAGCAGTTTACAGGTAATGGTGATCCCTGATTACTTCCCTACAATGTTAGTGACACTGTGTTGTGGAAAATTGGCAAATTCCAAAATATCACTTTACGACCCAGATTGCTTTATATTAGTCGATCACTTCTATAAATCAATCAAGATAAAAGATACATGCAAGTTTAAATGTCCACATGTTTGAATTGTGAACTCAGTATTAATGACTGTCTGTTCTTGTCTTCACAGTGTTAAGTTTCTAGCATTCGCCCTCTCTCTAATGAGGAGTGAGTAACCGGTAAACACAAATTTGCGGCGGGAGCCACGTAAGCGGCGGGCGTGACGTGGATGGACAGATTAAAGGAGATCTTTGGGGTGACAAGAGAGAGAGACCAGAGGTTAATCATGAATATAAAAATCACATGGTCTTCTCCTCACATTGTTACCAAAGCAGCCTCTTGGAACTCCGACCACACTTTTAACAACTGTCCGACTGACCCTTTCTTTTTCCTCCTCCTTTTTTTTTTTTTTTTTTTTTTTGTCTTTTCGGCAAACTGACTGAGCATTGCACTGACACACTTTGGGAGAGAAAAGGACTCCTGATTACACATTCCAGATGACAACACTACACTCGCCATCTTGTATGATGACCAACTTCGGTACCATCTACAGTGCAGAGCCACTGGCAACTTCACAAATTCCCAAAAAGAAAAAAAAAACAACAACAACCCACTTTTCTTCACAATGGACTGAATGAACTATGTAGCATCTCTGCTAACTTATTGTAGCATTTGTTGGCTGGGAAATAACTTGACGTGTTCCATCAGGAGGGAGGACTTTATGCATACAAAGGATCTTTTAGATGTCATTTCTCTCTTGGGTTCCTTTCCAGTGAAGAAAAAAAAAATTATGTAGAGATAAAGTATGTGAGGGACAAAGGATCGGTCTCACACTTGACATTCTTAAAAAAGAAATCCCAGTGTTCATGAAATCAATCACAAACGCACAGTATCTAATGACACGCATACAATTCCTCATTCAAGTTTAGCACTTGCATGAACCTATGTCTTCCATTCACTTGTATCAGACTGAAACAGCCCTCCTCAGTACTGCGATAATCAAAACACAACACATGAAGCACATGTAGCATCAGCTCAAACAAATCACATAATGGCATTAACTGTACATTAAGACTCACCCGAAAACAAGAAAAACGGTGGAAGGAGACTTCTCTTTATCCCTCGTGTACTGACGCCGGCTTGCCCCCAGCAATCCAGTGGGATAGCAGAGGTCCTGTAGCATACACTTGCTGGCTGACCCTCTGTTACTTACTAGATTATGAGATTCTGAACAAAGTCGTTCCTCTCAAAGAACACAGTCCTTTAAAGACCATTGACATTCCACCACTATATGCATATTCAGACATTTTCCCTTGCCTGACACGGTCCAGAGGAGCAAAAAGACTGACTCAAGGAGACAAAAATCCTCGAGACAATTCATAGTCATTCCTGAATATCCCAGGATACTTGTTTGCCTAAATTACGAGGACACCCCTACCACAAAGGCACTTTTTACTTCGCATTATACTGCCCGTTCGCTGGAAAGTGTGCTATCATTTTGAAAGGGACCAATCAGATTCACGCTCCCCCTTAACACAAAGGCTGACACTGCCAATTAGGCATAATAATCCCCAGATGTATACTGCCCCATCTCTGTCTTGCCCCTCTTGCTGCCAACGACTGCTTCGCCGGCGAGTCGATGTCAAGACAAGGGTGGCCCGTCAGGGGAGCCCTGAGGCAAAGGGGGACGATGAGACGAAATGGACCAAGTGTAGAGTGAGCGTGGAAGTGTACAAAGAGAACAAATCTATATTTTGATAAACAAATCAACTATCCATGGCTTTGGAGAAACGTTTCTGAGCAGAAAAGATCCAGAATGGACTGAAGAAAAAAAAAAAAAATCAGATGCAAATGTGAATAGAAAATTTGGCATCATGAAATGGAGTCAAAGTCCTGGAAAAAAAGAAATGGAAGCGAATGTGTTGTCATGAGGGGTGGGACGGAGGTGTTTTCACGCCGTGCACTGCAAAAGAGAAAGAGAGACAATGAGCAATGACAGACTCCGGGCTGTAAAGACATGGGGACGACAAAGGATGGACGCTGAGATAAACAAACGAAGAAAAAAAAAGATAATGCATTTTTGTAACTTTGTTTACCAGCATGACTACTTTGCATGACTGTCTTTTCTGCAAGCCCTTAGTTGAAGACAAGGGTGCTAGAGATACAAAAAAGTATATATAAAATGAATTTAAAAAAATGTTATATGCAATTAATGTTTTAAAAAAGATTATAATGAAAGAGAAGAGCTATATTTTGTTTTGAAGAGTAAAAAAAAAATGTGAATATTGAAACATGTATGTTTGCAAAGTACACCCTGAACTATGTTTCGTTTGATGAAATCTCTCTGCTACTACTGCCCTCCATTCCTCACTCCAGTCGTTTCAATTGTTTTACGTTGTCACGCATTCAGCAGTATATTTTCGAACCATCCAATCAGCAGCGATCATCGATCAAGACTTTGCCAAACTATTGCATTTGCGCAAAGGGTGTCACAGTTCACCACGTTTTAATTTCCCTTCCTCGAATCATTTGCACAACTACTGTAGCAGCAGCAACAGCAGCAGTTCTAAAACAACAGCTCTCCATACCATAACTTTGGTTGATTGATTAGTACTCATAGTTTTTTTTTTTTTTTCCTTTGGCAATAATACAAGAGTTGTCAACTGATTGTAGCAGGACGCATGGAGAGCGTCACAAGTATCTTGAACGCCGCAGTGTGAACAAAGATTTGTAAAAAGGCAGTTCTAGTAAAGATCAGAACAGACTATAGGAGAGACTTGGTACTGTATCCGCCAACAGTCAAGAGAGATTTCAGGTTTGCGTGGAACCAACTGCCATTCCAAAGTTCGCGTCTGGTTTAAGGGACTCAGGTGTGTTGATGGCGTGTGTGGATGTAAGTGTTTTGATATTTTCTTTCTAACATGAATACATTCTAGTATATAGATGACGATAATGTGAACACCTCAGAGTGATGTGTAAAAAAACGCATGCATTATGACTTGATAATCTCTCGAGGGAGACATATCCCCATAGTCTTGACCTATCCCCTTAGCCTCCTGTCATTGTTTGTCATGAACCCAGCCCTGATAACTATGAACACTGTGCCGTGTCGTAGAGCAGAAACGTCTTCCTCCCAGAGGTAACTGAAAACTACTCACACTCGCAGTGTCAGCATGAGTGTGTGCGGTAGCTCGTCTTTCGTTTTCTTAGATGGTCAGGTCTTTGCATCCGTCATTTTCCGTGGAGTTGCCGTCATCCAGCTGGCTAGTCGGCAGCTCATCACAGCACACAACACAGTTACGTGAGCACCAATCAAAAAAGACCCAGAGCTTCCAAAATGATGTCAGTGAAGTACTTTAACTGTTGAGGGGATGAGAGACACCAGTGTCCAACGAAGGGAGATGTAAAAAAAACAAAAAAACAAACAGTCTTGTTAAAAGAAGCATCTTGTTGTTGAGTGCTCTCCGAGCACCTCATCCTTGGTTTGGTATTCCAAGTGAGTTTCAGGCCCTGCTGGTTCAGGGCTCAGCTCAGGCAGCTGAATGGTCCTCCGTCCATTCCTGATACATTGCAATTGAAGACTCACCAGTATATGAGACTCGATAGTGTAATGTAGACTATAGAGACTTAAAGTATTGTGTTAGGTCTATGTTGGTTTTACAGGGTCTAGAACTTACTTTTGTCTATTTGGCAAAAATGGTCCATGGGGTTTTGTTTTGGTCCTTTTTTTTTTTTTTTTTTTTTTAACCTCCCGATTTCTGTTCCCAATTTGGAAGGCATTAAGCAACTACGGCTCCGATGGTCACAAAAACGTTTATGAATATTTCAGAGGAAAACTTCTAGTGGCGGTGCGCACACTCACAAAAGGTTCGTGCTTCACCCTGTCATTTTGTTTGTGTTTTTTCAGGCCAAGTACTACAGTCCTTTTCTTTCGTTTTGCTGTTAAGGTTGCCATCTTGTCATTCTCTACATCGTGACTGCTCTGCCAATGCCAGGCTGAAAAAAAGATGTCTTTCCTTTTTCTATTGCATAATACTGCCATCTGATTTAGTCATGTTGAACAGAATGAGTTACAATGTCGAGAGAGCTAAGTCTGTTTTATTTACTCCAGCTTGCAATCTGTTATACCATGTCATACAAATAACTTTGTAACAATCACATAACCAAAATAAGAAAAAATGCTTTACACGGTAAATAGGTGCAACTGTAAACAGCTCCTATGTGTAGTAACAACATTCTGAACCGTCCTCCAGGTGGAAGGTGTTGTGTGTACCGTGAATGACACATCCTTTATGATATCGAACGTATTTTTTCTTAACTTTTTCTTTACGTGCCTGTTTCTGTTCAACCGATTTTGTTGTGTTTTAATTGAGGACACTGTATGCAATCTGCACCACGAATGCCACTGATCGACACTTACTGTACGCTCCCTGAGAGACAGATGCTCTGTCATCAGTCCGGACGATAGCGACCATGTGTGCACAGTGGCTTTATGGCTCTCCATAGAGCGACTTAGCAATCACACTAATCTTAAAGATAATATTTGATTCAACAAAATGATCAATATCAGAATAAATGTTAACATACTGAATAGATTTTACTAATATTTTTAATATTAAATTCTTATTTTAATCAGAGATCATGCGACACACGCCATACGAGTTATATCGACATACACAGCACATAATCCAAGATTACAGAGGAACATCATGCATCATCCACGTAAGCATTCCAAAGATAAAAGATGTATGTTCATTTTACATGCCATCAAATTGTATAAAACAGACTTAGGTACTAATCCATTGTACTGCGGTCTTCGTAGGAGAGTGAATGGGGAGAAGAGGTGGTCACTGCAGCATCTGGTTGTGACTTATGCCGGATTTTATTTTTGAAATGTTGCAACACAAAGAACAACCCATTACGAACTGTATAAAGTATATTTCAATGGAATGTTCATGATCTATCTTTTTATATTTTCAAGAGAAAAAAAATAGAAACATATCAATAAAGTGTCATAATTGAACAAATTTCTACTATTGAGACTTAAAAATGTATGAATGTCAATGCGATCTAATGTGAACTAATCTCCATAGCAGCTTGAATGAAATAACTGATTAACAGTCATGAGATGCTTTTTCAGAATCGTTTAAAATTGCTTAAAACCACTGAAATGAACTTAAAATAAATGAAAAAGTAACATCAGCAATGAGTCATTTTTATTTTAAGGAGCTATAACTGATGACGTGCGCTGCACATAAAGACTCCATAACCGCCTGTGCTGACTGTCATTGTCGATATCAGTCTGTCAGGAACACAGTTCCACAGCACAGTGATTGATTTGATCCGATTTGAAGTGAAGAGACACAGAAATGTGATATAAGATACAAGACAGTGTTAAGATGGACACATTTCCAAGAAATTGTCAAGTTTAATCTTTCGCCAGAATATTATTTTGACCTTATACCCGTCCCATAATGGTAATCTATAATTCAGAGGTCAATGGTAACAGTGTGCTGATATTTGAGCATGATGAGGCTATGTTAGAGCTCTTTTCCCTGCTTGGTATCACATAACTGTAACTCTAACTTTAATATTCAAGAAACCAGACACCAGCATGAAATGAATCTTTTCAACAGACCTGAGAAATTGTTCTGGAACTCAACAACAAATTTGCATGGTTGACAAAATCAAAGGTTAATATATCTGAATCCAAAAGCAGTGATTGGATTGTTTAATTTACAATTATGAATAACATTGATTACTTAAAAGTATTTTGATATTACATTTAGCTACTGTGTTTCTTACAGACAAATAATTGTCAAAGTATCAAATAAAAAGGGGGTTGAAAATCAGGACATTTTAAATATAACCTGCTTAACTTCCTAAATAGTCTCACCATGCCCTCTATGAGGGCAATGATTCGTATACTGGTGTAAGGACCACATGGTAAGAACTGGCAGTGTGGTTCGATGAGTCATTCCTCTTATTGATATACACCCAACCTTTCTGCCCAATTTGCTACACGAATTATTCAAACCCATTTTATACAAATAGATAGCACCTGCTTCTCTGTCACAGTTTGATCTGATCCACACAAACACCACAAGATGGCCATTTCTTCTTTGGTTTCTATTTCTCTCACACAGAAACCGAGTGGAATTCCTGATTTCATACAGTTTTATTGTGTGTGTGTGTTAAAGCAGCCCAGCTGGCTGTGTTTTTCTGCTGTGGAAAATGTCGGCAGAGGCCTCTCACCACTCCATGGTGCCAATGCATCAGCTCCATCTGGTGGCGATACACAGTAGCGTCTGCTCTGGTAGAGTCATGTTTAAGACTATAATAGCAGTACATCTTTTTCATTAGCTGATTTAGTATATTTGATTTGTAGATTTGATTTGATTGCTACTATCAAATGACTTAAACAAAGCTAAAGATAATCTGTGTGCTATCGGTATGTAGTATCTGGATGCAGTAGTGTCAAACTCCTTATAGGGTCAGGTTGTGGATGTTTGATGACGGCTGAAGAACGATCCAAAGACTTGTTTGGAAACAGGGCATCATAAAATAAAATGAGCTAAAATACTTTATTGATTCCCCTGTTACAGGAAAACATTTGGGGTGAAATTTAATGGTGAACGATTTTTAAATGTCCTCATAATTTTGCATGAAGAAATCCCTCTGTGGTTGCAGTGGATCTTTAAGCAATTAAATGACGTTCGACATTTGCAACATATTTTGGCAAAGGCTGGCTTCCTGCTATGCGTGTTCCAATCAAAGGACTGAGGGTTAATGAAGTACAGCGAGGGACCTCTGTCAGTCCCATGCTCGTTAGAGAGGGTCACACCGTGCAGTGCCAAGCAGAGGCGACATTTGATAGGGAGGTTGAAGGTTGTCTTGCCTCATAGCTTTACTGCTAGGGAAAGGACAGGGAGGGGCTGGAAGGGTCTAACAGAGATTGTATTTCAACAGGACAGCATTCCCAAAAAACTTCAAGACAGACAACGTGAGGCATGTTCCCCGAGCAAAAAGTCGGAGACACAGGTTGTGTACAACCTGGTCAGAGCGTTTAGAAGCCCCGCGAGCGGAGCTGTGTGTGTGCTAACTGAAGTTAGACAGCCAAACAAGGACACTGCTTATCTAACGGGCGGACATGATGACAGAGAGGAAGATGGACAACCTGTTGACCCACAGGAAATGGACATGTGATCTTTCATCCTTCCAATAGTGTCAGTCAGCAGCTGTTTTACACTTAGTGAGTAAACACTTTTGTCTCATTCACTGGCTACTAACCTGGCTTGCTGTTAGTCATTTTTATTTACAATAATCCACAGGTCACCTTTGAAATTCTGATCTGAGTGAGTGTAAGTTTGTAAACAGCCACACACTGCTGCAGTATCTTCCTATTATCAACTGAAAACTGAATTCCACTGATGGAACTATCGCTCTGGTTTCAGACACACTGTTCGCCATATTGCCTGGTGTGGAATACTCAAAGGGATGGACAGCAGCGACCCACAGGACGATGAAAGAGGATGTCGAAGGAAAGCGAGTGATGGAGAGAACGACAAACAGCTGAAGAACCAGCTCAACAATGAGGAAAAGGGAGAAAAAGAGATCCAAGGAAATGAAAAAGAGAAGAAGAAAGACCGTAAACGTTCTGGGACTCTATGGAAGAGCGGATGGGCGTTGAGTGAAAGACTGGCCATCAACGTGTCAGGGATGCGCTATGAAACTCAGCTTCGCACCTTAGCCCAGTTCCCTGACTCCCTGCTAGGTGACCCTAGACGCAGGTCACGATACTTTGACCCTCTTCGAAATGAGCTCTTCCTGGACCGCAATCGGGCCTGCTTTGATGCCATTCTGTATTTCTACCAGTCGGGTGGGAGGCTTCGGAGGCCAGCAAACATACCCCTGGACATCTTCATGGATGAGCTGGTGTTCTATGAGCTAGGAGAGGACATCATGAGCCGCTTCAAGGAGGACGAAGGTTTTCCAAAAGAGGAGGAGAGACCGCTGCCAACCAACAAGATTCAGAAACGATTGTGGATGCTGTTTGAGCACCCTGAGTCGTCATCGGGAGCACGGATCATAGCCATCATCAGTGTTATGGTCATTGTGGTGTCCATCCTCATCTTCTGCCTGGAGACACTACCCGACTTCAGGCATGATAAAGAAATGCGAGAGGTAGGATATGTGATTGTATGTTGCTGTATGTTTTAGAGGCAGAATAATATATTGTTTGGGGTTTTTCCTCAGTTTCAGGAAGGCCAGGTGAAGTGACCTGGACTGCAGAGAAGTTGTGTCTCTCTCTAGGTTTCTTGCTTAAAGAAATTGTCATATTATGGGGTTAGCAGCACACTTAACCTATTCATTGATACTTTCTTAAATGAAAGTGTGATTGCAAACAGTTTATAACCACTAGGGTGTGAGGTCTTTAATGGGATTTGTGACTGCTTGTGTCAAAAGGAAACATGGAAACACCGGAAGGAGGTGTTGAAAGTAAACATACACTTGATGACTACTACAGATTGTTATTAGGAAAAATACTGACCACTATTGGCCAATATGTCTGGAAGCAAATCAGAGAGTGTTGGATAAGCTTATGGTGTGGTTATTTTAGATGGCAGTTAAATCTGATACACTTGGATAGAGGAAGTGGTGGGGGGTGAGAGAGAGCGATGGGTGTTGCCTGGAATACGAATAAAAGCAGAGAAAGGGAAGCGACGGCAGAGACAGGTAGGTGTGTTAGCAGAAGGTCACACAAGTGATTGAACACATAGACAAGGGTGAGCCAAAGTCTTCCGCTGGCTTAGAACTGGACACTCAAAGGTCTCACAGCATGAGTAGCATAAGTTGGGTCATGTTAACACATTCCTCCAAGACTGCTGTGCTAGGCCAGGCTGCCTTTGCTCAAGCAAGCTGCCAGGAAACTACTGTAACTTACTCCTGCTCAGGTCAGCGGCAGACTTGCTGAACTGCATTGGCTATGTCAGAGGCGGCAGTTGCGAGAGAGATGGGATAGCGACAAAGGTGGAGATGGATGAGGAATGACACTCTCATGTTTCCCTTTAGAGATCTCACAGGGTTATATTTAGACTTAGGAGAGCCCTTGGAGCAGATCAACACATACAAATTTACCACCTTATCCACCTTTAGAAATAAACACTGTCACTGACCCGCTACTGAAAGCCGTAAGGAATACTTCTAGGTTTATTTAAACTGCCCTGAAATGTTATATATAATACACACAGCCCATTACAGCATGTTGAACTGATCCTCTTATATCCATCTCATCCGTTTTCATACTCCTTACTTGATGTTAAGTGTGAGATGTTCTAAATGGTCACCTAACTGCAATGCTAACTGACACGGAAGATGAAATGACAGGTGGGCTGAAAAAGAGATTCGTTGAGGTATGTGGAAATATAAAGCCGCCGATCTCATCCGCGTTTATGATGTTGCCAAAAGTGAAAACCAATGAAATGGTGGACAATATAGACACCCGAAAGTCATTGTAGTTTATTAGGACTCCACAAAATGTATCCAGCAGTTAACTACTATATGTACTTTCTTTCTTGCCAAGAAGATACTGCTGGTCTTCACCCAAAATACTGTACATAGCTGAATCCACTGCGCACTGACCTCAGCTTGCCAAGCTTCTGAGAAGGCTGATTCAGCCACTACTGTGTGAAGTTAGCTTTCTAAACTAACTTTCTAAGCAAAGTACAACACTGCAGCCATTGTTAGAAAATGAAAATTTACAAAACCGGTTAGAGCGTTTCACTTTGGTTCTGTCCGTGCCAAATAAAATACTTTTGTGGTAAACCATACTAACAGGATTTCAGTATTAATTACTGTACAAACTTGGCGTACAAGAAATCTTTGAATAAGCAAGTAAGAATATTCACCAGACCTATTCCTATGCTCTTCTGTATAATTCAAATAGAACATTGCTTATTTGCAGTTTTACTGTAGAATGTTGTATTTAACTGTTTTTTTCCTGTCTTCTCAACTTCAGGAGTATTTTTACAAGTACCACTCCCAAGAAAAGAATGTATCCGAGAGCATGCCTCCTCCACAAAGTGTTTTCCATGATCCCTTCTTCATGGTGGAGACCATGTGTATATGCTGGTTCTCCTTTGAGCTCCTCATGCGCCTCACTTGCTGTCCCAGTAAGACGCACTTCTTCAAGGACGTCATGAACATCATTGACTTCAGTGCCATCCTGCCGTATTTTGTCACCCTGGGAACAGAACTGGCCAAAGACAATGACGCCAGCCCAGCAACCTCTTTGGCCATCATCCGAGTCATCAGGCTGGTGAGAGTGTTCAGGATCTTCAAGTTGTCTCGCCACTCCAAGGGCCTTCAGATCCTTGGTCAGACTCTGAAGGCCAGCATGCGAGAGCTGGGCCTGCTCATCTTCTTCCTCTTTATTGGCGTCATCCTTTTCTCCAGCGCCATCTACTTTGCTGAGGCAGATCACACCAACACGGCCTTTATCAGTATACCCCATGCCTTTTGGTGGGCAGTTGTCACGATGACCACAGTCGGCTACGGGGACATGTACCCAGAAACAGTATGGGGCAAGCTTGTGGGCTCAATGTGCGCCATAGCTGGCGTGCTTACCATATCACTACCAGTGCCTGTCATTGTATCCAATTTTAGCTACTTCTACCATCGTGAGACGGAATGTGTGGATCAAACCGTGTACGCCCCAACACTGTGGAAGGATGAGGAGCCAGAAGAAGAGGAAATAGATGAAGGGGACGGGGATCCAGATGGAGAATATTATGCCATTGAAGGCATCTGTAACCCTCTGAATGGGACTCTGCTGAGTGGACTGTGCAAAGAGCAGAGCACAGAGTTCAGAGGGGCAAATACCTATCTGAGGGAACCACTGGTCACTCAGGTTTAAGAGTCATACAGGTAGTAAGAAGAGGCTGAGAAAGATAAGCTGGAGTAGAGGAGTAGAGGATGAATCAGAAGTCCAGGTGAGAGTCACGTTCAAAAAGAAAATGAACAGAAACTGGCCAATAGTGTAAAAATAATAATTAATTAGCAAATAAACTTTAACTGCCATTTTGGGCTCATATATATATATTTGATTAGCAGCCTGCTCAATGACACTGAAAAATAACTTTTGTATAACATAGTTTCCAAAGCAATTACGAGGCAGTATATAAGTTTAACATTCTCAGGGTTACGATATACAGTAAATGTAATATGAGCTGTTTTTCTTTATTAATGCCAGCAGCTTAGGTTTGTGATAAAAAATGACTTACTGCCTTGAAACTATGATGTCTTAGTACTTTCACATATTTGTGCCGTGTTGTTTGGAGTGGAAGCATATTAATTATTGGCAACGTAGATGTCACGTCTCATCAAGACTCAACCAAACATTAGAAGAGCTGTCACTGCAGACGCACTGAAATCTCCTGTAAACCAAACTCACACTCTCAACATTCTGCTGTAAGATATGTACAAAGTTCACACTTGTGTAGTTTTGGCTTCTGTGACCTGAAGCGACTGACATGACCTTTATCGTGCTGTAAGACGACACTGTAGCGTTACTCCATGGCACAGTGTTGCCGTCTGTATTTGTGCCGAAGAGGAAAGCTTTGATTGCAATGGCTGAACTTCTCTATTTATTTGCTTAAGTATGCAATCACTGTTTTTAATAAAGATTATATTTTATTTATTTTCTTAAAAGAAGCTGTTGTTATTTATGATTTCCTGTCGTGATCATCTGTGGACACAAATTATACCTTCATAAAACACATATGTGCCTTTTAGACAGGGATTTATTGTTTTAGGATATGAATTAAAACACAAGAGAGGAAAACAATCATAGGAGACCCTTCATTGCTTATGTTAGTGCGTCTCCAAGAACAACACAAGGTTTGTATTTGACTTCTACAGACACGGGCAACATTTAGCTACTAAGCTGCTATAAGCTGTAGCATGAATAACATTGCTCTCTCTCAATGCCACAGGAACACAAAAGACTTTCCACAACATCACAGGGACGGAGCTTGAGAGGTGCGTGTCCTACAGTAACATCACCAGTGTTAACTGCTCCATTAATGTGTTTTAGCTCATTGATGTCAGAGTAAAGGGACAAGGCAAAAACAAAGTACTGTTATTATTCTCAGAATATTTTAATTGTGAAAACAAACTGACCCTTCCAAATCAGTTGGGAAAACATCACAACAATATATCAACAGGTTCCAAAACCAACTCCAGTTCAAAGAGCATTAAATTAAATAAAATAAAATGTAATATTAATTTATATTGCCTGAAATATGGAACGCTTAGGGTTTGCAGAATGCATCATACATTTCAGGAAATACACACACAAATATAAAAATAGACACTAAACTATATCCATGTACACAGACTCCATCAAAATTGATAGAAATTATATTACAGTTTAGCTAAACAAAAACACTTGGCCTTCTTGCCATCATCTCTATTTGTCCACTAGAGGGCACCATTGCTCCTACAATAATTAGCACATTTCCCCCTCTCCCCTCAGGAAAGCTGTGATCATTTATCTAAATACGGTTTTCCACCTTCAGTTGATAAATTGTTTGTTGAGCTGCTGTGTCATTGCTTGACAGGTGCAGACAAACGAAAGTAAAATTTATATTGTGTTTGTTTTTCATTCCAAACTTCTATTCAGTCTGATAAACACACTTGAGTTGAACAAACATGAGCTTTCTGGGAATTTACAGAAGCGTCTTGTTGTTATTGTTGCTGTAACGCAGAACATTTTTCCTCAGAATCTCTGAACCTGGAGCCAAACATCTACACAATAAATAAATAACTTAATATAATTTTGTCAACATCAAAACATAAAAGAACAAGCGCCTCATTTCATACCAGCATCAAGTCTGCAGCATCAATTAAATTATTTAAAAAGCCAATGTACCTTAAAATATCAATACAGGTTATTTCCTTTACTTCTCTGCTGAGAACTGAGGACTGACCATAGAGTTCAGGCCCATCCCCAGAAGGTCATCTGCGTCCATGTTGAAATGGTTCTGACTGCTTGGTGGTTGTTCAGACCCAATCTCTCTTGTCAGCGTGTTCGTAAGTGGTAGGAACCGAGTGAAGGGGATCACATGTCGACCCGGAGAGCTTTTCATTGCCAGTGACAACGGTACTCCATGGTGCGAGGAGAGGAAGCGGGTGTAACCGTCTGCCAGCAGCAGCTCCTGGAAGGTGCAATCGGCCTCCGTGTAGTGAATCTGAAAAGTGACAAAAGACAGCTGTGGCCAAAGGGCTAAGATGATTTTAGGGATGTCACGGCTGTTCTATGGTGACTGTACCTGTCCCCTCAGATGACCTCCGCTGTCCACGCAGAGGTAGAGGGATGATGACAGTCCCTGGATGACTACATGGCCTTGTTTTACAGATTTTAGCTGCAGCACACCTGCAAAAATATTCATATTCATTAATCTGGGCCTCAAAGGATCCAGTGAATTGAGTTCAGTACTCACTGAAAGGTGTCTGGACGTCTCTTCCCGACACTCTGCCGTCCGGGGTCATCTGCAGATACATGCTTCTCCTGTGGTTATCTGCAACAGGAAGACGTTAAGTTCATCAATAATCCCTTGTTTGCTTTAAATTTAAGATTTAGTGCTAAATGATGTGCATGATGTTAAAAGCTGTAACAAGAAAACAGTAAATATGCACAATATATCACAATACTAAAGGTAAAAAAATTAAAAGTAAGTAAGTGATAAATACCTGTGTAGAGATGAACATCTCTCACTTGATTGTTAAAGGACAAAAGGGGGCTGGAGTCAGGGAGATAAAATGACAGAGAGGACGGGAGGAGAATGATAAAGAGGAAAGAACACGGGTAAGAGAAAGATGTTTGTGGAAAAGAAAGCATTTGGAACTCTTGAAAGACAATACTTAAGAAATAAATACAATAAATAAACCAAAAATATTAAATAATATATAAATATAAATAATGAATACAAACTACTCTACTAATAACTTTGCTCCCTTCAAACTCTGAACAGGAGCATGGTTTGTGTCCTTTTAAAGGAGTTGGGAGTTGGACATCCCACTTAACGAGAGCAACATATGACTCAGGCATTTCTGCACGATTGATCTGTGATTTAATGGCAAGAGGAAGACTTGGGCTTTAAGTCTATGTATGGGCTTCTTCCAGGTCGTTTACACGCAAGGTTTCTCGTAAAGCCGGGGTTCCTGGATTCCCACGGATGCAGGTTGTTTTGAATTCTCCCCAACCAGCGACTCCATCATTTACACTGGTTTGGCAGATTATTTTGACATTACACCTGGATAGTTTGTGTTTATGAAAAATGTTTTTCTTTCTTAAAGTAAACAAACTCCAGGGGTGCAAGTTGTTTGGTTTCCATTGAATTCTAACTTTAGATTGTCATTCTCATTTGACATTCATTTTGGGATGTGTTCACAAGGCAACAAACCAAATATCAGAAATCATCCTTCGTTGTTTCCAGACAAACAGGTTGCAGCAATCCAGGACTGTCCTCCATGCGGGTGTGCCCTTCAGAAGCACGCACAGAGGAGGTTGTAACATAAACATATCTGTCTGCGTCACATTCTTCACACAATTACGAGGAAGTACTTCTTTGTGGTGTTTATCTTATAATGTGTGTGTGTTTGAGAATGATGGGAATTGTGGGTGAAAATTGCAAATGCAATGCAAGTGTTTACTGGATTGCAGCTGTGCAGGCAACGTCAGCTGGTGAAGAAACGTGGAGCTTCCCCCTCAAGAAACTTTACTTTGGCTTCAAAGGGTCAGTGTCTAACATTTAGGTGAAAGGGATCTATTGAGAGAAATTAATTAGAAAATAATATTTCGTGTTTCATCTAAATTGTCCAAGTTTTTTTTTTACATTACCCCAGAATGGACCATTAACATTTTAATGTTTTTGTTTACATCAACAACAAATCCTCTCTAGGAAACCGCTGTGTTTTTTACAGTCTTCCAGACCAAATATCTTTGTAATTTTTTTGACAACTTAAGGTTGGAGGTGTGGTTAACTAGATGGCACTAAATTCTACACACTAAACCTTTAAGTCACTTTCAATCACTCCTGTCTCATACCAACAGAGGTCCACACTAATAACTTCCTTATAAATATTGTATGAAAGACAATAAATTCAGATGGATAGACAAAAAAACCTTGGAAAATACAAAACGAAATTCATATTTCATATTTTTTATTTTATTTCTTTTTTAAATATTTATATTTATTTATATATTTTTTTCTCCATAGATGTGTGAAAAAATTCATACAACATATTTTGCACCTTTGCTGTTTTTCTCCATTTGATTATATGCCCCCCCCCACACACACACTCCAAAAAAAGGACATACGTACACGTTTGGTTTTCAGAGTCCATTGCAGTTTATTTCGCACATTGTAATGAATACAAACATCAACCCTAACTGCAGATTCTAATAAGTGTAACAGTTTTCAAGCATTTTAACTGTGTAATTATGTTCATTGTAACAGCTTTCTTTTTTTTAATATTCA